>JBBMOI010000010.1:7235000-7280000 GCA_038088405.1 Porites divaricata | reverse complement strand
TACGTAGTTTTTATTTGTGGACGCAACGTGACCGAGTGGTTAGAGCGCTGGAGCACCCTGCCCGCTAGCTGGATTTGTTCTCGGTAGTCCCGAGCGCGCTTCGTCGGTGTCGCATGTGAAAATTACCTTCTATAATATAGAATTTTTAACATCGTTATGTTGCCTTTGAATTATTTGCTTAATGCTCATTATCCCTTAAAAGAACAACTAGGGGACAAGATGTTTGCACTTTTTCATTTACAAAACTGACGCTAACTGGAATCACTCATTAAAAAAAGAGCGCGAACGTCGAGCTTGCATATATGTATTCTAATTTGCTGTCTCGTTGTGCCATTTCAGGCTGTATGCTACTACATGTGAAAAAACAGGAGAATTCAAGGTATGTTTCATGCCAAATAGCTACGAAAAATAACACATCATAGACCCAGTGCAAAAATGGGTCATGTAGCAGCTGCTTGGAGAAGTCACCAATGCTGCGTTTCGTGACCCAAAAAAACACTAAAACAATTTGAAGAATGACAGGTCACTGTTTCCTGCGACCAATTAGGAGAGATCTTACGAGTTAGGAGCAGCTCGTACACTACCCCCCAAAATGGCTGCTCGATTAATTAATACTCTTTTGTTTAAATTAGAATTAGCCTAACTAGCCTCCCCTGAGATAAAGTATTCTTTGGAATTTTTTCACTCAAGAGCAAGGCTAGTAAGGCCAATTTGATTATAAATAAAAGAATATGAAACTAATGTGGCCATTTTTACATTGGGTCTATAAATTGTCAGTTAATTGGAACATTGTTTCCTGTAATTTCAATGCAGTATATGCGCGTTCTTTATAAGGATGACTCGATGTCAGCCAAGTTTCCGTTTCTGCGGGAAATCGTTTTTCTATAAGTAGTATAGTAGGGCTGTGTAACTTCGTTCATCAGGAGTTAAATTAATCTCATTAACGAATACATTAACGTCGATCATCTCATAGCTTTTTGATTTTGTCTCTTGCATAAAAAGCGGTGGAATCCCATATATCTTCATTCTAAGTCTGCTGATTGTTAAAAGTGGTTTCCAATGTTTCGTGTGTGATAATACTCCTTAATCGTGACACTAAAGAAAGCCTTCTTTCATGTTCATTTCTCTTATCGAGGATCTGGTGTGTGTACGATCACATGTAGGGCAGATCTTGTAATCATTCAGATGCATGCAAGTTAGAATTCACATGGACTTTTAATTGAGATTGAAAGATGTTCGTCCTTTCAGAGCAACCACTCTCTTGGGTTTCTTTGGCTTCACTGCCATTCGCAGAAGCTATCTCTTCTGCCTGATCTTCTTTTCTATATGATGAATTATCAGCATTTATCTCCCTCTCGGAGGTTATTCTCCATTCGAAAACCTTCCTTTTCTATGAAAGACTTCGACACATTTTGCTTTTAATAAAATGCTATCGACTCCGCAAGTCCTTAAAGAAGCATACTCAGGGCACGAGGTTTGGTTACGGCATCGATTTGAAGGGAAGTTCAAAATTTACCTTGCTCAGCAATGTTTACAAGGGGAATTATTTACATATTCACAAATTTACTAGCGAATGAAATAAAGGAACCTGAACGCTGGATCCGGGAGCAACTCCTATCAGCGTAAATAATATTTCTATTCAAAAGTAGGTTGAGTTTGATCGTCAGGGTGAACGTAGTGCTGAATAGCACTGTTGTTGTTGACAGTGACTGACGTTTCGACAACCTGTGCGGTCGACTGGTTGTGGTCGACTTGGTCACTCGCGACAACAACAAACTACAAACGACTGTTTACAGAAAACCGACACATACCGACCGATTACTAGACCAGTCTTCGTACAACCCGACCTCTCACAAGGCTACTACTATCCGGACTTTGACGAGGCGAGCGCAACTAGTTTGCGATTCACCTGACAGCCTACAAGACGAGACTGATTATCTTTACAACGTTTTTAGTAAGAACAATTACAACACGAACGTTGTTAGACGGAACACCCACAGCAACACTGACACTCAGACGAACGTCAACTCTGGCCCTGTTACGACAGCTACTGTACCGTACATCAGAGGTACCTCTGAACCTATTGCGCGTATATTACAACCTTACAATATACGTGTTGCACACAAACCCATAACCACTTTACGACGCCTGCTTAGTAATGTCAAGGACAAAGACAAACCGGAGGACAGACAGGGAGCAGTATACAAGATCAAATGCTGCGACTGCCAGGCTTCTTACATTGGTGAAACCGGCAGAAACCTTAGCACGCGACTGACCGAACACAAACGAGCAACGAGGAATGGTGACGTCAACAATCACATTGCTGAGCATCATTTACAGACGAAACATCAAATTGACTGGGACTCTGCGACATGTATAACGTATTCTACAGACTACCATCAACGTCTTTCTTTGGAAAGCTGGTTCACTAACTTAGAACAAACGCCACTGAATCGTAGCCAACAGTTACCAGCGCCGTACAAACGACTTATTGACGGGATGAAGCGAAACTGACTACGAGAGATCGACTGGAGAACTGACAATTTGACTAACAATAGACGACTGCTTAACTGTGACGATAGACGGATCGAAACGCACCAATTACTGATTACGAGTCTTCATAGCCAATAACACCGCGGCTTAACTGACAGACGACCAATAACATCTTGACTTTATTGACCAATCAGATCAATAACCAGAGTATATAATACCATCTACTGACGTGATACAACTCACTTTGACTCTGAAGATGACTACCGCACAGGTTGTCGAAACGTCAGTCACTGTCAACAACAACAGTCCTATTCAGGACTACGTTCACCCGGACGATCAAACTCAACCTACTTTTGAAATTACTCCTGGGTTCAAACCTTTCACAATATTTCTATTGTTGTCGCTAGCCCGCAGGTTGTAACTATAACCACTAGTTGCTGCTCTCGGTTTGAGGAAGTAAGTTAATGGGGTGGTCCTTTTGAGTCATCTTCTGAATATATAATTCACAGCAGAGCTGAGTTCGTCTTTCTTTCAAGCTGCTAAGGTTGGTAGTTTTAAGGACATCAAAGTAACTATTGCATGGATAGATAATATGTAGTGCCCTTTTTTCAATTGACTCCAGCTTACTTGAAAGAAATTCAGGAGTATCTTGCCATACTTGTACGCCATATTCTAGTATAGGTCTTATTGTTGTCAAGTAAACTTTGACAATTCCCTCTCTGTTAACACCCACTTTTTTAAGAATCCTCAGGAAATACAGGCGTTTCGAAGCTTTTTTCGATGTATAATCAATATCCTCTTTTCACTTTATCATTACTGATAATAATAATGGGTAATTTATAAGTAGTTACACATTCAACAGTACTGTCTAATTATAATGCGTGAACATCATGAGATTATTAAAGTGTTTAACAAAAACTAATACAAATTGCTCTTTTCATACACAAACACCGGCTACCAACTATCGATTATCTATGGGCCTGTTTACGTGGAGGTGGGGGACCCAAGATAGGTGAGGTAACCCGCTTATGTGGGGTACCCGCCTGTCCATATAATCTCTCATTTTAATGTGATCACGTTTATATGTTAGGTGGGGTAACCCGCCCCATGTTACCTCACCTACCTGGGGTCCCCCACCTTCATGTAAACAGGCCCTATGTTTGGAAAGTAAAACACAAAATATTGGACTAATTTGAAATTAACAAAATGACCGAAGCAGTGTCCACCATTAACACGGAATTTACGCAGTGCACGGATTGGGTATGGATAACCTATTAAACTGACTGTTAAGTTTATTAGTCAAACACTCTACCTGATCAGTTCTTCTCTAGTGTACCATTTATATACATCTGGGTGGTATTAAGCATTGAAGAAGCAAATACATCGAGTTTTGAGTTGATGCAAGTGTAATGTTTGTGAGTGGTTCATACAAGTATTTCCTCCGTCTGCGGTGATGTTGCTGCGTGCACAAACTCCAGTACTGGCGCAGCGTCTTGCAACCATTTTTGCATAAAGTTCTCTTCAGAGTAAACAACCGCGTCCACGAAGCCACATTAAGCTCTAAAATTGTATTTTGAAATGGAATTTTTAAAAGCACCTTTTTTTGAGCATTGAGCGGAAGGATAGCAAAAACGTGTTGAAAAATCTCTCCTATAATTATTCAGTTTCTTTAGGCAATTTTCTGCAGGTGTGCATATCACCTAAAATCAATTCTGATTATATATAGAAACATATACGATGCAGAGTTAAATTCTGCAAAACTGTGAAATATTTGCGGTAATTTAGATTCCTCTTATACTGTGAACTTACAGCGAATTAAGGCATTTTTAGGTAAATATTTGTGATGCCCCTAAAATAACATTTTATTCTCTGGTAACAGGTTTATCCATAATAAGCGTGAAATGTTGATTAAGATAAAAGCAATTAACAGCTTTTACCAAAAAAATGCCTCTGGATATGTTTTTGACCTTTGTTTTTTCAGATTCTCGCCCTGTCTAATCTGCTTATTTGCTTTGTAAGGCCCATTTGGACAGATGTGGGTGCTAGCTATATAATAAAGCATAATTTATTTAGGTTCTGTTGACTAAGCCAGGTTAATTGAAAGAGGTCGTTTTTTTCATTAAGGTATTTATTCACTTGAATGTCATGTGTAAACAACAACCGTATGAGGATAAATCTAAAGTCAACTGCCGTTTTGCAGCGTTTATTTTAGATTTATTGAACCGGGGCGACTTAAAAAATCTTCGTAACAAACGCAAACAGTAAATTCCTGAAGTCTAAGTCTTAGAATTTCTCCTTCATTGACAAAAAGGGTTGTCATTTCAGTTGTTTCCCTTTATGATTTTAAATGTCATGGATGCATTTGCCTGGTTTATGCTAATTACTAAAGATGCCATAGTTTCTCTCGTGTACCCCCAAACAACTTGAACGCTTCTTTGGTGCCAAGCACTATGGATTCCACGATGTGGCGCCTCTCTTTACAGTGTTTAACGGATGACGTCGAATTGTTGTTAAATGGAGGAAACCTGATAAACGCGTTAAAACGTTGCAATAAATAGGTGACCATATTCGTGAGGCAAATGATTAACGCGAGCGTATCAGTGCAATATCTCTGTACAAAAATTAGAGTTGAAAAGATCACGAGGTTTGTCAGTTCTGTTGTGGTTATCGTTTTACAGTTGTTACTTTGCTTGATATTTTGTCCTTTATTTTCGCGTTAGTGAAACCAAAAGAATTCTCATAAAAGTTGGATATCGACAAAACAGTAAACAGTCAAGTTTAAGTGGGCTTTTCTTGTTTATCTAAGGCTGCAGTACGAGTGGATAATCGTGAACCAGATCAAATTTCCATGAGACAAATGACTTCAGAGGGTTCGTCTGGACATTATATGCCACTGGTTAAGGCACGCCAATTATCTGGCTCACCGGAAGTCATTCCGTCAGTCGACACTTCATCATCTAGCCAGTATGAACCTTTAAACCCATCATCAATTTATCACGAGATTCTTCGCCAGAACGTGATTATTGAGAAGATAATTGGCAAAGGTGCCTTTGGTCAGGTTGCCAGGGGAAAGGTTAAAGGCCTACGTGAAAGACCACATGACACACAGGTGGCTGTCAAAATGTTAAAAGGTACAAGATAACTTGGTTAATCACTCTATTACTAATAATGTAAGAATAGGCTAACTGAAAAATAAAAGAATGTAACACAAACGATTCACAATGAAAACGCTCGTTACCTCACCTTTCAGCTGACGCGCCGGACTCCGACAGGAAGGATTTGTTATCAGAGCTTGAAGTGATGAAGACGTTAAAGCCTCATCCGCACGTCATCAAACTACTTGGATGTGTCACCAAATCTGGTAGGCTACTGTCTTTTGACACCAACTATTATGTTGCGTAGCAAGTGTTTCCGTGGGGTTTAGGAGCAAAGACCGAGGAACGAGAGTCTAAAATAGCGCCAATAAAGGAAGGGTGGGGAAGAAAGGAAGGAAACGCTTGCAGACAAACCCTGGGATTTTGAAAACCGCCCACTTGGCCTGTCATGCCTGAGTTCGCGCACCGACATTTGATGCTGTCATCTGCTGTCATAATTGACCAATAAAATGTTTGGCTTTCAGTGGAGCGGAAATGAACTTCAGAGGACGCGTGTGTGTGAACCCAATATGTATTTTTTTGTCAAAACGCTGTGGCTATGATGTGAAATTTACTAAGAATATAGAACTGCCGGCCATGTAGTGTTTTGAAGCCCTTGACCGGCAGTCGAGCTGAAAAAATTTCTCTAAGTGTCACAAAACGTGATTTCCTCCTCTGAGCCCAGCACAAACCAAACACTAGAGCAAAGATCTGTAAAGCATTTCAGGATCGCTTGACTTTTCTAAATCGACATATGATAGTTTAGATTAGCTTGAATCTTTCGATTTTGTGAAATTTACTGAGAATATAGAACTGCCGGCCATTTAGTATTTTGAAAACCTTGACCGGTTACCGGCCATATAGCCACAGCTTTTGTATTTTGAAACACATGGACGGCGTTCATGTTGAAATGTCAATGAATCCGAACCATCAATACAGGCTTTGGACGTTTGTCTTTTTAATCCATCTAACAGAACAATCTGTAAATCACCATCACCACAATTCAACATCCCTCAAAAAAACACTAACGAGCTGGGCCTAGCATGACACATTGCAGGAAACCATCGCATTTGCGGACAAAAGAAAATCGCTTTTAGTTATTCAGATCCAGGAGGCACTTTGGAGAATAAATTAAACGACCTGAAACCCTTATTTAGTCACAAGAAGAGCCTTACGTTTCAAAAGAGGTCAAAGAAAATGCTCTTGCATTGGATCGCAAATCTTGCCGACAAGAATTTAAAACAACAACAACTGAAAATTAATATGCGTGTCACGTACCATACCGTCATCTCAGTATGAAACAAACCTGTGATCGACACATGTCAACATTGTTCGACTAGCCGAGCCAATCAGGCGCTGCCTTCGCTGGCGAACGCAGGTTTTCAAAATCGAGGGGTTTGTCCGCAAGCGTTTCCTTCCTTCCCTTCCCCCTCCCCCCACTTTCATTTTTTTGGCTCTTGTTTCATTTCTCGCGCGGCCAAAACCTAAAATACCGTTCCTCGGTCTTTCTTTGCTCCGAAACCAAACGGAAACGCTTGCTACGCAGGCTAGTCCAATCATTATAATTGTGCCTTTTCAGTTTGAGTCAAGTCTCTTTGTCCGTGAATGACTAAATGAATACATCATTTTTTTTTCAGAACCCTTGTTAGTCTTGATCGAGTACGTTCCGTACGGTGATCTCCTGGGTTACCTGAGAAAGAGCCGTGGATTAAATGACACTTACTTCAAAGACCCAGATATCAAACCACAAACAAGCCTGACGTCACAACAGTTAATGAAGTTTTCTTGGCAAGTTGCTGATGGAATGAGTTATCTCTCATCGAGATCTGTAAGCTAAGATATTTGACTATTGTGTATTCAAATAAGTCTGGTGTAGACTGCCTCCATTTTTGGAAAGAAAAATACAGTGACCAACACACTCATGTCCCCTCACTTTCAGCTACTTTTTGATTTTGTGTTTTGATAAACCGCCTCTACAATGGCGATTTCATAAATTTATTTCCGGCTAGACGGATGTGGATTAAGACGTAAGGACGAAACTAACAGAGCTCTTGTTTGGACAAATATATCCTATCCATTTGGTGTCAAATCTTAGAAAATTACTTCAAAGTTTAATGAAATGTACCAGTATCAAAATAAGACAGAAAGATCTGAACGTCTTAACAGGTCCATGTGACTTGCAAGGTTTTGAGCTCGTGTAAAATGAAATCTCACATTGCAGATTATTCATCGAGACCTTGCCGCTCGAAATGTTCTGGTTGGAGAAAATGAAACTTGCAAAGTGAATGACTTTGGAATGGCAAGAGATGTGCAAGAACAAAATATTTATGAAAGGAAGACAAAGGTTTGTATTATATTGGAAACTGACCTACAGTATAGGACTGGCACGCAATCCTTTGCCGTTGTTACCTGGAGGAAAATACATAAGCTTTTTTTGATTATGTCGTTGCTTTCTAGGTTTCATGCTCTAAGACTTGCTCCCAAAACTGTAGGCCACGAAGTTAAGGCAGTGTGTTTAAAGTTAATAAAATATTTAACAATCCTAAAAAAGCATAGGAGACTATTTGCCGGTCACCAAAACATGGGATTACATTGCATATTTTAGCATTTGCCAAGCATTATATTTTCACCTGAATATAAAAGAAGATTATTAACTTTATACCTGATAAAAGTCTTAGAGAACGGCTAAGTTGCCGTGAAACTTTCTTCGGTTTTGTGCCTTCACACTAAGACAGGAAGAAAGTGTAAGAAAGAAAGTTGCGTGTAAACGAAGCCTGAGTTTCATTTTTGCCGTAACGATCATTTTAAGATAGCTTTCTGATCGTATACTACCGAGTATATTTTTCTACGGTCTTTCTTTTTTGCTAAGATGTAGGAAAGTAAGGAAGTAGATTACTTTTTCATCATCTTTCACTTCGCCTTCTTTTCGCCAACTCGCTTTTCCATGTTCGTCGTCCATTTGGTATTTGTCTTATGGTCATTTACTTTGTTGATATGTAGGGTCGTTTACCAGTGAAGTGGACCGCATATGAAGCCCTGCTCTACGGACGTTACACTACCAACAGCGACGTGTAAGAAAACGTTCTCTATATGCATTAATAATTTGATATTTGCAGAACAGAAGTTCCTCATCCCGTCACGTGAGAAGAAGGAAGCATGCAAGACGATTTTAAAATGTCTTTAGGTTAACCAGCGTCACTGACGCCAATGCTATCCCTCACCCATCTCTAAACTAGAAGAGAAAAAATGTGTATTAAAGAATCGCAGAACCCTTTTATTTTTATTGATTTGAAATGTAACCGCCGACATATGTCACTGTTTGGTCTCATAGGTGGAGCTATGGAGTCTTGCTTTACGAGATATTTACAATTGGTAAGGTCCTATAGCTATTAACGGTTATCGTTAGATCGCATCGACAGTAGCCCCTTCGGACACCTCATGAAATTTGTGCAACGTAGTATTCCCCTTTACTAATTGGGGTTAAGCACTGCCTCTACTGATTAGGGTTAAGCACTGCCTCTACTAATTGGGGTTAAGCACTGCCTTTGCTGATTAGGGTTAAAGACTGTTTCGAAACTGGTTAGGTTCTTTTTTGGGTTGGGGTTGATGTTAAATGTACTTACATTATTTCACTTCCATCCAGCAAGTCCTCAGTGCTCTAGTGGTTAACGTAGTATACAGGACAGTCTGAGTCGTGGGTTCGCATCCTACTGTCTTTCATATGAATTTGTTTTTCTTTTAAATTGAAGAGACTTGCACTTTCATGAACATTTCCAGTTTAACATATCATCTAAGTTTGACCTAAAAGCAAACAACAGTTCTACCTTGTCTAAATTTCATGAGGGGAGAAAGGGGTTACTACCGATGGGATCCAGTCCTGACCGCTATCAAGTTACTGTGGTTTTCGAAGTTTTTCTTATAATAATTTTGTTGTGAAATGTTTGACGTCCATGCAGGGAGACAACTGTCTCTCACTACAGTGCCAAAAAATAAAGAGGCGAGTGGGTAAATAAATTGTCCTTACTGCCACTTACAGTTAGTTCCTTCCGTTTTGAGTAAAAACAGCAACAACGGCGACAACAAATTTTGAGAGAACTCATGTCATGTAATAAAGTATTGTAACAGCTTGTCACTTTCTCCTTTTTAGGAGGTTCTCCATATCCACGAATGGATGGGAGGAAGATTGTAAGCTTACTTCAGGACGGATACAGGATGCCCAAACCACAACATGTTGATGATGAACTGTAAGTAATTCTGTGTCCGCTTCATGGCTTTCGAAACTTGTTATTCCTATACCGAGTACCTCTCTCCATACTATAAATATCTAATAGGATCCTTAAGGATCCTGGCATCCTGCGAGGTTTTTCACCAGAGATGATTTTGGAGGTCGAAACGCCATGTCACAGGTGTGGGTAATGGTCACGTTCCGCAGACAAAGAACAGTCCAAAAGTATCTTCTAGCCGTGATCATTGTTAGCTACTATCTTAAGATGTATTTCTTCGAGAGAAAATTTAGTGATGAACATCAATCCAAACTCCCGAAAATGTGGTACTTAAAGTTAACTGTAGACTCTTATTGGAAATTTCAACCGAAGATGACGACTCTACTTTTCTGAAACTCTGTTTATTCCACTTCTGAGTTCCAAAACTTCTCGCTTTCAAAACGAGACAAAGTGCAAAACCTTTGTTTTGAAAATGAGTTTTATTTACATGAGAATAAAAAAATCATTTTCATATCAATAGTAATATTGGAAAATGAATGTATAATTGTAAATCTCGCTACGTATGGGCAATTTCCAATTGCTGCTTGAGATTGGATTATTCAAAAAAAAAAAGAAAAAGAAAAAAAAGAGAAGAAAAGAGATCAAAATGGTAATATTAATAATAATAATAATTAAAATTTGTATATTGCCTATCAAGCCCTGCCTTAGGCGCTGTACACAACATTCCAAACAATAAGTAAATATTTCACTTTTCAAACAAAGAAAAAAAGAATTAAATAGTAAATAAATAAAATTTAAGATAAAAATAGCCGTATTAACCATGATGCGCTTTTCTAAAAAAGGAAATAAGCCTTATTGTCAGATTTAAAAATAATTGAATAGTCACATGAACGGGTGTTGTCTGGTAGTCTGTTCCACAGGACAGGAGCAGGAACAGCAAATGGCTTCGCACTTAGTCTCGCTTTGCATCAGAGGCTTAAGATAACTCAGAAATGAATTATATGTTGGGATCGACCGAAAGAAGTGTTGCTCAACATGCAATGGATGATTTTTGTGTTGTGACAGGTACAAAATAATGAGACAGTGCTGGCTGGAAGACCCTAATGCAAGACCTTCTTTTTCTGAGTTGAGAAAGAAGCTGAAAAAGATGGAAAACCAACATAAGGTACGATTTAAACAAGAACCGCCCTGGACAATTTTGAGTCTCCCTCAGTTGTCCTCCTTCAAATTTGTTTACCTTCATTAGGAAGTCTCGAGCTGCAAACCTAGGGTAGCCTTATCGGTTCTGTCTTCAAAACGTTCCCGTTATGCTTCGTTGGCAGTCAACTACGATCTCTCGCCGGATTGTTTTGTTGTCAGTTACGCGAACAGACTAATTGTAAGACATCAATGACTCGCCTGTGTTCTTACATGTAATTGTGTGAAACGTTTTGTCTTTAAGCTAAGAAAAATAGTCCAACCAATCCTACAGCATTCGCTTCTAATAAGATTACTTAGGTATTAAACAACCTTCGACGCTGGCGTTTTCTTTTTTCCTTTTGGCGGTTCACGCAAACAATTCCATCTCACTGAGCCAAAGTGACGTCGGCGCAGCATGCTGTTGATATGGCTTGTTAAATTATAATATGTTTTTTCTTTTTTATTTACAGGGGCTAATAAACATGAAACTGTACGATAATCAGCTATATGCAAACCTTGAAGACTTGACCGTATAAACCAAAACTATCCACTCACGCGAGTACCGCGGTCACCAGTTTCTTATAATTCTTTATTTTTTTAGGTACACCAATTACATAAACGGCATCTTCATTAAATAAAGTGAAATAAAGCTATAAAAATTAAAAAACATATTTTTTAGGTTGAGAAAATAAGACGGGGAATTAGTTTTTAAGCGAAAAAAAGATTCACGACACTACCGTTAACCCTGTCGACTCGCTCGGTAAAGATCTGAAGTGCACAAGATACAGTTTGTGGAGGTACTACACTTGACCTTCTATATTACTGGCTGGCAGACGAGTTTACCACTTAACCATTGGAAACTTTTTCCTTGTTTGCATAGCCTGATATAAACACGAGAGGGGTTGGGAGAATTCGAGACAGTTTTGCAAACCCGAGACGAAGTTGAGGGTTTGCATCTTGACACCACAACCATGTTTATAAATAGAAATGAACATACTGAATGTAGCTAGATCTAGAGCCTATAAGAAAACTCAGGGGAAAAAACTTGGAGAGAAATGTTTCTAACAAGGTACCACTAATTTTATGGAGTTAATTCCAAGGAGAGAGAAATTAAAAAAATACAAGTTTAGGAGAAAATGTAACAATAACACCAAACAATTACAGACCGCTTAAGGGTCTTTAAATATATATCGAATAATTTTTATGTGCAATTTAGCGCTGTAACCTATTACTATTTTTGTTATTTTTTTTACTATTATTTTCAATAAATCATATCAAGTGAACGTGATTCTTACAATTAGCTACTATTAGATATAAGTTGTACAGGCTGTTGAGGTTAATGATAGCGCGGGTATAGGAGCCATGCGGCGCATCAAAAATTTTGCTCCCGTGTAGCTACTCTGGAAACAGTTCATAAGGGCTTAGTTCTGTCATATTTTGAGTATTGTTCTCCTTTGTGGGACACTTGCGACAAATTGTTGGAAGATAAGCTGCAACGATTTCAGTCACGCGCTGCAAGAGTTCTCACAGGTGCCAGGTATGATATTCGTTCTGCAGACTTAATTGGCTTTCTTGGCAAACACTTCGTGATCGAAGGCGCTCATGTGCAAAGTCAATTTTAATGTACAAAATATTAAATGATCACACCGCCCCCAACCTAAGGAACTCTTTTGTGACGAGGAATGGTGATCAGACTAATTACTACTTTCGTAAGACGGCTACTGATCTAACACTTCCTAAACCGTTGAGAGAGTTTCTAAAAACAAGTTTTGAATTTAGCGGTGGTATATTTTGGAACCAGCTCCCGAATGAAGCAAAGTTCGCTGAGTCAATCTCTTATTAATTTAAAAGCCTTATTGGATTATAGGTGGGTATTGACAAGCTATGTATCTTATTAGTGGTTAACTTTTTGTATACAGTGAGAGAGACTGTTCTGTTGATGTTTCAGTTTAGATCCGCACCTGTTTCTGTTATCAATACGTGCTCCTGTAGAGTTATGAAAAAAACGAGATGGAACAATCACGTGTCTTATGTTGCCTCCAGCATAAAAAATTTTAGTATTAGTTTAGGAATTTATATATAGTTTTTATAAGTGTTAACACGCCCCCCATGGAAACCAGTCAGGTGTTGTTGAGGCGAGCGTGTTTCTCTTGTGATGCAGTGAATTTTGAAATAAAATATTACCTACCTTCCTACATTATTGTATATGTCAATAAATCCGCCAAAAGATAGTTATTTTTTATCATTTACAAAAAAGACTTGTACGACTAGTGCTTTAAGAAAACGTCTCACTAATTCTGCCGGATACAAATATCGCTCGAGGCCGTTTATCTTGCGCCTTGGAATGATCCGGACCAGGATTGATGATCCAAGTTCACTTGGATTATGGAGCATAAAAGGTACCAATAGAACTTCTGATTACCTCGAGGCTAACCCTGTATAAATGTGTCGTTAATGTTTGTATTCAGCGGTAATATTGATCCTATTTGAAAAAGCACTCATTAGGGCCATTTATACGAGAAAAAATAAGACGCGTCTTAGCTAGGTCGCGTCTTATTTTAGACGAAATGTGCCGTTTATACGGAAAGTTCACGTCTTAAGACGCGTCTTATTTTTTCTCGTATAAATGGCCCTAATGAGTGCTTTTTCAAATAGGATCAATATTACCGCTTATTACAAACATCAACGACTCATTTATACAGGGTTAGCCTCGAGGTAATCAGAAATTCTAGCAAGTAAGTGTTTGAAATTTGAATATGCGCAATAGACAGAGTACTAAACAAAAGTCTGTAAACAGGTCTATTTCTCGTTGGCATTTCTGAATAGATTACTTCAGGTGGAGGCTAGGCCTGTAAAAAAATGCGTCTCCACTTCTTTAATTCAGTGGGTATAGCGAGCTCGAAACTGGGCTGTTTTGGGGCGCCTTTAATGCACCATCATGCTAGTGAAATGGATCATAAATCCTCGTATCGATCATTCCAAGGATGGTACGCGCCCTTATCACTTGGCTTTTCCATTCCATAGTCTGAAATTTAAGGTTGTGTTCAAGTTTTACTCTAACGCCTTTGAGTCTGATAACACACTTCTTTAAGCCGCTGTTTGTTCGTAGGACTACACAGAAGCAACGATGTTGCTTCTTTGTATTTTCTATCTTCTTCCTTATTCTGCCATCAAACAGGTTATTGCATAGTGCAAAGTTCGAATTTGAATAACTGAAAGGACTCGTGAGAACCATCAACCATATGCACCATCTCAACACCCCTCTGTAACAGTGAGACCCAGTGAAACCCTACCCAGTGGTTTATTTAAGTCTACCTAGTGAAAATGTAGCCTCCCCTATACCCGGCGAGTAGTTTGTTTCTACCCGGCTGATGTTTTGCGTAACCGGTCATTTTCCTATTATTACTTCTACAAGCGACCATATATTTCATTGTTCCTATTTGTTTAGAAGAAGCAAAAATATAAAACATTACCATTGACAAAACTGACAAAATACGGAGGGTTCAGGTGATCAATCTAGCATAAACAATAGTGTAAATCGTTTAGTTCGTCTCGATATATATACAGCTATAATTTAAGTAGAAGGCGTTCAAAATTGCCATAGAGATGTAACGCCTGCCACCCCTTTCCACTTATATGAGAAGTACACAACTAAGAAGAAAACCGATAATGGAAAATAAACCAATCCAATGAAGTTTTCTCCGAGAACCCAGTGAAGACATAGATTCCGCTGGGTCTGTTACAGAGGGGTATATTACATGAATTCAAAACGTCCGCCAATTTCGGTGAAAATGCCCATCGGACTAAGACGAGTACCATTTGTTTCCTTCCTTCCGGAGGCTCAGCTCAACCTCGTCCCCAGGGTTCTCTCCTACCCGTCCCTACGGAGCGGGAGAGAGAGACCCTGGTTGAGTCTGGTCACGTGGTCCCAGAACAAAATTAATTCCGAGGGAGGAGTCCTTTGTCTCTCAATTTTTTTGTCTGCTTCGTTTTCACCGTTCATCGCAATGATCATCATCAGCGGAAAGGGCAAGACAGATTTGCTAAGCCTCCAACTATAACTGAAATTCGGGAAATTCCTGCCTAAAAAGAGCTATCACCAGATAAACAAGCGAATTACCAGCGGAGAAATAAAAAAACTCGTGTTATCGCAGTTAAACCGATGACAACAATTAGATACTAAAATCTACGATCCTGAGTAAGACACAAGCGCGTGTTTATCCGCATAGAAGGGAAAATCCCTGTTCATTGAACTTGCATTGAAAGAATCAATGTTTGTCGGTGACAGCGGCTGGTAATCGGTCCGAATCAATAAATGCAAAACCTAAAACCATTAGCGGTGACAAAACAAAGCAGTTACGTTGAGAGCAGAGGATTCATTTTACATTCACTTTCAAAATAATATTTTAGCTCTAATGACTTAACGGAAAGCTGCAGTCTGAAATGTCAGCTTTCTCCTACCCCTAAGCTTTTGTATGATGCGGCAACAGAAAAAATGTATCGCTTTTAGTGGTAAATAGAGGTAAAAGAAATATAATATAGTACGTGCGTAAGCAAAGGTGACCAAAACGCGACACTGAAGACAACAGGAAATAGTATAAACAGAGACAAAACAGACAACATAACCCAGCGATAACCTTCCAAAGCGAAAGGATTCCTTGTATATGGTCCAACGCTTGACACATCTTTCTGGCCCCGCTTCGAACTGCATAATCATAGTTTGCAACATCCGATAAACATCCAGATATTCTGCAGGAAGTTACGCTTTCGCTGTCAAAGGATTCGGCGTTCGAGGTTTTGTCTTGACTAGTCCGCGAACTATAAAAAACAGGACCTTTTAGATAGGTCGGATATTCAGTTTCCACTGATCTCGACGTCTACGCTTTGGAGAGACAAATCTCACACTTATCCGCCCCTCCCCCAAGTCGTTTGTTTGTAATCTCCCGGATTTTGGGAGACACGTGACCAGACCCAACCAGGGTCTCTCGACGGGTAGGAGAAAGAACCTGGGAACGAGGTTGGGCTCAGCTATCCGCCGTGAAACTGTCTGGCACTGGTGATACCTTGTGAAAGCACATAGATAATTGAAGAGGTATTTCAAACAAATCGAAAAAGTTTCGAACTGGAGAACAGGCCACTGACGTATCAGAAAAGTTCAACTTATTCCGGAATTTTATTCTTTCCTGTGAAAAGCGCAGAAAAAGGTCTAGGCGTGTTCCATGATACTAACCGAACTGTCCGATTTTTTTTTGAAGACGGCAACGCCTGTTATGTCTACGGTCGTAAGAGACCGGCGGTAATAAACTAGAAACACTTCGCTGGCTGTTTGATATAAAACATTTTGTAACTTTCTAACTTCTTAGTTTGATTCCCAGTTCGACAGTCCGAGCGACAATTGCTAGTCAAACTCAACCTTTAACCGACCAACCCACCCAGATTAGATTCGGGTAGGGTCTTGAAAAAAAAGCTGTAACGGAATGAAAGCATAATGCTTTCAGCTAAGTCCGGCCCTTGTTTCTAAATTCGAGTTTTCCAACTTGGAAGATTTTAATCGCTTCATGTGCTCCAATTTTTTAAAATGCTTATTTAAGCGGAATGATACCCGAAGCAACGAAGATGATTAGAGTTGATTATGACTTTTTATTATAGTACTATACTATAGTTATATTATTTTTTTGTCGGTGTGACTCCCATGTCCAGTACTCTTCTAAGGATCCTTGCTGTTTCCTAGCCTTCAGGCACAGACATATTTCCAGACGTCGCTTTTCTCCACCGGAACTGGTCGAACTGGGTGCGGAGAGAAGCGACGACCGGAAATGCGTCTGTGTCCGCAGGCTAGCTGTTCTCAAGAGGCATAACTTCTGTAGCAGCTCTAGTTCCTTGGCCACGTCCATCACCTGTAACCATTTCCTCATTCACTATTAAATTATCACAGAAAAAAGGTGAATACGTTAATTTTTTTGTGACTTAATCAGGTGTGAGTCGTCTACATTCGAAAGGAAGCGAATCAAACTGGACTTAGCTTACGAGCAGTACAGTATTATTTTTGGATTTTGTCAATGCTAATATCATCTTGGGTGTGTGTGGAATAACGCAAGAGGAAACACCTTTTTGTCACGATTCAAAACCAGTCGCGCGTTTTTCTTAGCCGTTCGATTAATTCTGTACAACACATCAGCAGAAAAAACATTTCACAGTACTATTATGCGGTTCACATAGTAATGAGACATTTTAGAAAGTATAGACATGTAAGGGCCTCAAAAGGCGATTTTTTTTAAAGAGATTACGTTTTGATTACGTCACGCTCTTGGAATGCGGCAATTGCTTCGCTAGGTCCCATTCCTTTTTGTTTTTATACCAAACTTAGGCATACACAATAAGACAATGGAGACTATATGATAGTTTGACATGAGGTATTTAGTATTGTGCACTTTCTTGTCATTCCTGCGAATGTTCAAGTTCCATCGACCATCTTCCAAGTTGTGAGTCTGGATAAAGATTCTAATTATTTGAGCTGCTGTTAGTTCTAAGGGATTCAAAGGAGCAACCATGTTGCTAGTTGTGTCTTTCATAAGCTTTTTCCTCTGCTGCCATCGAACAGGTCAGTGCATAGTTCGAATATTAAACTGAAAGGACTCGTTTATACTATCCACTAATATTTAACCTGCATTTTCTGTATTCAAATTGTGATATTTTATAGTCACAGTGCGAACGCAAGATAATTTTAGATCAGACTTAACGAAAAAATGGATTACTTAGGTTGGGTAAAAAAGCGAGTATGTGTGTCTTAAAGCGACTTTATTTTTATTGACGATGGTATTGTTTTCAAGCTCCAGTCAACCAAACCTTAGCAAAAATCCCCCAACAAAACCCGTTTGACATTTTCCTTACCTCAATGCTGTTAAATCCAGACAACTATCAGAATTTGAAGGTAAGAAATAATTGTTTATGAGCTGACATTTGTGGCGCTGGGGAAAGATTGATTCGTTGTTCAAATTTCCCAAAAAGAATTAAAATTTCCATTCAGAATTATTATTGATAGAGACTGCCGTACTACTGACATATACATGTAAGAATTATCTTAGTTTGCTTTTTAATAGTAGCAAAATTATGTAGCTGAATTATTGAATGAGGCAGATGACACCCTCTGAGATTTCCTTAATTTTTCAGATCATACCTAAGCTGAATCCAATATATTGTTCTATTAGCCATTCAAAACAATTCTTAGTTTGAAAACAATAACATGTGACATAAAAGGTGGCAGTTATTCTCACATGTTTCTTGAAGAGAGATAGCAATTAGGCCATTTTTTTTCAGTCCAAATGGTTTTAATAGCGATAGCTCATACCAGTTAAAAAGATGCTTGTCTTGAACTTGTTCTGGTCCCTTCTCAGAAATGTTCATTTGAAGCCAAAATTGTCACTTTGTTGTCTTTTTGTGATGAAATAAGAATGGTAATCCCCCTTTTATATTTTTATTATTCTTTCTGTAATCCTTATTGCTACAGGAAAAATACATTTTAAGGTGGCTCGACCCAGTATTTTTATAGGCACACCCTCAATCTTTGAATCTCTTATACTGAAACAAATCGATCTGTATTGAAAAACGATTGACACATGGATTACATTTAGACTAAACTTTATTATGGTATTACTTTTTGGGACATTGGAATAAATGTCACTTGGCAATGACATCACAATGGTTTACGCTCTAAATTGAATTTCAGCCCCATTCAGCATTTTCTTTTGAAATGCTTTATGCTACGCATTCTTTGAATAAATGTCTTCTGCTGTGCGAAGTTTAACAAAATTTCGAGGTATTGGAATTTCTATAAAAAGGATATAAATTATACATGCACTGAAGACTGCATGGACTTAATGCAGACAAATTTGCTACTTTTTGGATGTTTCTGAAAAGGTTTTATCACTCGTTGGTTTTGAAAATGACCCTTATGCACTCTAGAAGCCACTGAATGCAAGTACACTTGCACGATTTGGAAACACATGAAAACATATGAATCAAGGTAAAACACAATGCTGAGCTCGTTTTGTAATTTTTAAGGCCACTTTCATGGAAACCTTATCTGGTGATTTGCGCTTCTCTTTCGTTGCGCAAAATGCCGTGTTCACCTTGCTTGGCTCATAAAGCACCTGTTATGCAGACTGTAAATTCATATGAAATATGTTGTGTTTATTTCATTATGGCCCAGCACTATTATCGTTTTGATTTCAAACTGACCTCGGACGCGAAAATTCAGCCAGTTATTTAAAAATGCAAGAAGGGAAAACAGATGGTTTTCATTTTTTTCAGGACAGTCATGCTTTGGTCACGCTCCACGTCCAGTTTTTATGCCCCGATTGGTCAAAATTTGACAGTTGAGTTCATGCGGAAAATTCATACAACATCTTGAAACTTGTTTGCTTCAACAGCTGACAGAAGCTGACAGAGTTTTGTGTCAACTTGTGATGTTTTTAATAACTGTCTTTTTTCACTGGATGTACAAAATGAAATACAGCTGCTACCAAGAGTCTTCTGTTAACGTTATTCATGGCTGGTTTCTTTATTGAATTTTTGGTTGAGAAATGCGCTTCTTGTCAAAGTCGGAAATCCCATTTCAGATGGCATCGTTTTTGTTTTTCACCTTGCTGGATGCGTAAGCGATTCAGGCCTTACTTGATAGCTTTCAGGAGCTGCATCTCGAAATATGGTAAGCCTGAGTTATCATTGTATTTATATCTGTTTTCATGAAGTCGAGCGTAGTTTATGAGGCTAGTTTATGCACGTTTGTATTAAGCTGTATTAAGATTTGAGACACTGATCTGACCTAGTATCATTGAGGTTTGACACAAGCTTACAGAACTTTGAAAAGCCATTAGTCGATATTTCACCGCACATAACAAGAAAAACAGTTCCGAAGAATATTTAGATATTATTTTGGCTGTAGAAAGAAAACTTTGAGCAATTTACTTGTCGTGAGTTCATCGAGGAAAACAGCAAACACCGGGAAGCCGGCGGCTAAAATTAAACTTAATTTTAAAGCTTAAAGACTCTTGGATTCTTATAGACACTTAAATACTTGTTTTCGCGAATGAAACTTGTTGTCTCTGTAAATGTTCTACCGAATTATATTTCTGATCTTTTATTTATTGTTAGTTGTCTTTTGCAGTTTTCATCGCTTTGCCGCCCTTTGCCGTTATTTGTTTACAGTCATTCATAAACATCACTTGCTAGCCTGCGTGGCAGGCATTCGAAAGGGAAGGGGTAGGGAACAAGGGCGCGAGACCACGCGCGAGGGGAGGACAGAGGAGGGGAACGCCTGCAAGGAAGCCATTGTTTTCGCCATCCCGCCTACTAATTAAAAAAAACAACAAAAATAACGCAATTGTGAATGACTAGCTGTCAAATAAGTCTGGCCGCGATGTACGTATTCTAGTCGTATTTTTCGCACTGTTTCTTTTGTTTTCTTAAAGAAATCTTAAGTAAAGGTACTATAAAAAAAGTTCAAATGCGGTCATCCATCGAAGGAATCTTCCTTGAAAGTTGCAATGACGAATGCCGAGTTACATAAAATCCAGCATAAATCTATTCAAGTTGTTGCTGAAGGAATCGGGCTGGGAAACTATTTAATAAGAAATGTAGCGGCTCTTCGCAACTTTCAATGCAATGATTGTTTAAGAAAAATTAAAACACTTTGCCGTCACGCACTCTTTGAATTTCTATCAGGACGAATTGGATCCAGCGGATCACACAAAAGAACGGTGGTGGCGGCGAAAGAAGAGCTGAACTTCGAAGATCTGCAAGAAGGCAACAATTTATTATTAAAGTAAGTTCATGGCGGTTTTATAACCGGCAAGAAGAAGTCCTCAACCTAAAATCGCCAAAAGTTATAGATCGCTTCGTCTTCAATTATCTTGCCGTTGATAACACGGGTCAAACAGCAGATAACAAGCACACAGGCAGCATGATTTTTCCTTACTTTCTTCGGGCGAGTAAAACCGACAAGACTTTAGGAGATGATACTTTTCAGAACCAGACAGTAAAACTCATCTGCTGACAGGCCTTTTCCTTCTATTCTCCTTTGAAGCTGAAATTGATGCTTCTAACGATGAATTCCAGTAGGGGAATCTCAACACGCTTCACTAACGACATATGTTTAGTTACTCAAATGGGGTGATGTTGATTTCAACCAATCAGAACAAGGCATTAAGTCGAAGATTGACATTTAATTAATTATGACCAATCATATTTTTACGCTCAGAATCTGAGCGTAAAAAACGGAGAAAACAATAGGGTCCTTGCAGGCGTTCCTTTCCTTTCTTCCTCGCGCGCCCCACACGCTCTTGCGCGCCCAAATTCCCCCTTCCCCTTGCCCTTTTAACGCCGGCCACGCAGGCTAATCGCTTGCAGGAGTACTCAATGTACCGGGCGTATCACACATCGCCGTGATGGTCATAAAACTATCAATAAAAAATAAACACAATAATTTCTTTATTATGTTGAAGCATAACTCTGTTAAAATTTCTTTGCAAACTTGGTAGGTGATTTTGGAATTTTTTTGAACGGTTTTGGTAAAAGCCCACACTTGCTTCGATGGTCCTGAATATTGAATGAATGGAATTAGTCTTGAAA
Source organism: Porites divaricata (assembly GCA_038088405.1). Classification (NCBI taxonomy): domain Eukaryota; kingdom Metazoa; phylum Cnidaria; class Anthozoa; order Scleractinia; family Poritidae; genus Porites; species Porites divaricata. The sequence continues at coordinate 7,258,342 of JBBMOI010000010.1, read as the reverse complement.
AATTGTGAAACTGACTGCTAATTGTCTGAGGTCAGGCGGTCTGTATGATAAAAACAGCGCCTCATAATACGCTGTCACCTCAGATGTGATGTATAAAAAGTATAAAAGGTTGATTTGCATGCACCCAGATTTGTTGGCAAGATTTTCTAAAGTAAACTTGTCGAACGTAAAAATTCGGCCTGATTTGTTTTCCAAGAATTTGTTTTCCATGCCTAATCTACCGTGATCAAGAGCCATTATTGCTCTAAAATGTGACCGAAGATGATTGCCAGTGCTATTTTTTGGGTGTACAACTCGATGCAAGATTTGTTTCACTCTAAAATCACTTAGCCTGTCCCTCAAAAGTCACACGAATGTGCCCTTAATTTAACTGATTTGTGGATTACAAGTTTATTGTTTGTTTTAAATTATAAATTTATTAATGGAGCTTCACTTTTAGCCCTGGCTAAATCTATATATTACATTTTCATATGTTGTTTTATTGTTGTTGATTTTTTTACTTAAACTGAGGGAGAGAGTTTTTGGCTATTTTGCCCTGATTGTCATAATTTAAACTATAGGTGAAAAGACTTCACATTATATTATAACCTGACTCAGTGAAAAATCAAAATTTTCAAATCTTACCTTGAAATGGTTTATCCCGAAAGTAATCAGACATCACTTTCATCACCCTCCATGCATAGGGTTGATAATCTTTACACATGTACATGTAGGCACATAATTTTATAATTTGATGCAATCCTCAAACCATCAATTGGAGGGTGTCAGTGATTCTCGTGATTATACAGTGTACATACATGTATGCAGTACCTGAGTAATTATACTAGTCTGCTTGATGTTTGGCTGGTAACAAACATTGTTTACAATCATTTAGTTTGAAAGAAAATGCGGCTTCTCTTGTCTTGAATTGACACAATCCCCAGTTGCTTTCATACAAATACGAATCAAAAGGAAAATGATACCAATATAAAGACCTTCCAATTAATCAAGGTAAAACAAAATAATATATCTAAAAGTACATGTACTAATCACAAGTAACAAAAAATGACTTTAAACCTTTTACAGTGGCTTTTCTTGAGTTACTCAGGTGCAAATCATTTTCAGTGAAAAGCAGCCCAATGTTTTGAAGAGAATGAGAAGATTACGTGTATAATGTTAATTAGTGACATGTACCTTATTTTATACATTAGTCTGTTCACAGTCTCCTATTTTTTTGTGAGAACGTTTAGATACAGTATACCGCTTCTTACTGTCACGGCTATTGTACCGAGGGGGCTGGCATCAGGGATTATAGCTCGGAAGGGGGAGCAAGAAAAATAGAGGGACTGTAATAACATCACTGCAGCTCGCGTTATACCTGCCTAGCAACGCAGGGGTTTGATTGGTCACTAGACAATAGTTGTTAATTTGCGTTTAGTTTAAGTTGCCAACATTGACAAGTTGTTGACAAGTCGACGTTTCTATTAAACGATGCTTTCATACCATGAAGCACATCTTGCAGGAACACACGAAGGATTTTTGGTATTTTGATTAGGAAAATGTTTTCTTGAGCATGTTTGCCAATTTTATTTCGAGGAATGGCCCAGAAAAATTATAAATTAAATCACTTTTTCGAAAGGAGATATTTGTAAACAAGCGTAATCGATGCTAAATGTGTCTGGCAGGGGGGGGGGGGAAAGGTCTGGGACCGAGACAGATGTTCTCACAACTTGCAAAGTGGTCACCCTGTGTGGTGGCCAGCAGATAATTGCAGTATTTTGCCCACAGTAAATATTTTTAGACTTTTTAGAAGCAAGAAGTGAACTGGCAGAGGAAATCAGAAATGCTTAAAAAATTGAAAAAATAATAGCATGCATCTTTGATTCTTTTGGTACTGAAATTGCGGGGGAAACTAAAACACAAATGTGTTAGATCTTAACCAAGAACAATGTGCTCAATCGATTTATAGGTTACATTGTTTTTGCTGGGCAAGGATAACTTGATGCTGATAAAGAATTGCTGGAGAAAGTGTCAATTTATCGGAAGCAAGTATATTCAGAGAGCTTTATAAATATGATTGTACAGCTCTAACTATCATAAACTTAACTGAATAAACATTCACACTTCAACACCTTGAATCCAAAGTTAAAATTCAAAATGATCCTAATAAACAAATCAAAACTACTACTGAAAGCTCTGTACCTTGAAGCGACTTTAACTTTCCTAATGTTTGCAGCAAAACACTGCTGCTCGATAGCTTAACTCTTTGATGGTTGTTATCAGCTGTACAGAGCTATGTGTTGCATATTCCAAACTCTGCAGAGGGCAATTGTTTAACAGAAAAAGAAAACCACACACTATGTCTAAAAAGCGACATAAAATCAATAAATCTGTGAATTACCAAAATATAATAGTGAGACACAGTCCTGCTTCAATCGCCATGTTTTTATTTCTTCTCAAGACCGTTGATCTATGCATTTTGACGTAATGCACATGATCAGTACATAAATCCTCTGGCAAGACCCTTGCTGATCGCTTTGCAAGTTGTGACAACATCGTTTGGATTTCATTTAAGAGAATGTATGGGAAGTAGCTTTCCCCTCCCTGGTGTCTGGCGCAGTTTCTTAATTAATGAATGGTAAAAGACGTGAAATTCCTTTCATGCCTCCTGAACGCGAGCTGCAGTGATGTTATGACAGTCCCTCTATTTTTCTCTCTTCCTCCCAAACTGCCCCACCCCCTAAGTAGTTTTGACACTCATGCAAGATGGTAGCCCGTAACGCAAAGCGCTCAATCTTGATGATCTTATGGAAAAATAGTGGATTTTGTTGTCAAAATAGTGCCCCACTTTAAAACTTGTAGAAACTCCGGAACGGAGAAAAAAAAGGTCTAAAAAGCACACACATTTCTCACATCTGTCACGTGTCAAGCCTATGCAGTGTGCAGCAGTTGAGCGCAGCAAATTGAGCCTGCAGACCATTGATTTTGAAGTGGGTAGGTGATGTATGGGAACATATTGTACCAGGCATCCAGTGATAAAACATTATAAACTACATAACAATCTAGTTTGTTTTCTAGTTAACCTATTTCCCCTGAAGATTTTCCTGAAAAACACGTTTTGAAGCTAGTTGAGCAGTTTTCTGGTCACTGTCGTGCTGTAAAGAGCTAAAACTTACCACAAAGACGTCAGGGTGCAAAGAAAGTCATTTTTAAACCTTGCCATTTGCTAAAGCTAGAATAATTTATACTGGCCCAAACGTCATTTCAACTAGCCGCAAAAACATTTTGATGAGCAGAATTGATTTCACAGTTCTTCTGTAATTTGAATTCCTCAAAAAAACTTCACTTGCCTGTTAGGCAAAATAAGAACAAAATTCTCTAGCTGGATAGCAAAATCCACTAGCCCTGGCTGAGATATTGGACACTACTCTCTTTGCATGTTAGCCATTTACAGGTCATATACTTCGAAGCCTTCTGACCCAGATGCAAAACATTAGCTTGTGAAGTTCGGGCATGCGCAGAGAGCAAAATTTTGAGATAGCTTTTACTTTTCTCCTTCTCCCCTCCCCTCTTTTTTCGCTTTTCTTGCCTCAATTTTTTTTCTCTTGCTGGGCATTTAGTGGGCTTCATATTGGTGGGAAAAGTTTTTAGGAAAGCCTTTAGGATCCTAGGATTATATGAAAGGAAAGGTAGGTGGGTGGTGGAACAAGATTTTCATGGAAATGTTCAGGTCGATGTGACATGGTTTTTTGCCTTTTTCTTGGGTGTTCTTGACTGAATTGTGCTCATTCTGGTATGGTTTGAAAGATCTCTTCACTTTGCACAAGTTAGTGGACAAAGTTGTCCTTAACCATTGAAACTGACTTCAAAAGCGGTAGAAAGGTGGCAGCGGTTATGGGCGGCTAGGGCGAATGGGTTAAAGCACCCCCTGTGTTTGGTGGAAAGCTAAACTGCAGGTAAGCCTTGGATGTCAAATAAAAAAAAAATTCTCAAAATTTAGTTGTCCATCAGATGGGTTTGTTTTGTTATAACACTCGTCGATACTATGGTCTTCTCAGATGACATGGCAACGGCTAATGTGGTTCCCTGTGTAATACAATTATTTTGCTTGTGATAAGAACCAGTCTCATTAGGTATTGCAAAGAATGTTTGTTTGTTTTTTTTAATTTGGTCAGTTAAGCTTGGCCTATTATTTACCTGAAACTTTAATCTGAAGGTCAAAGTTCTGCTGCACTTTTCTCCTTTTTTCCTTTTACCACATACGTGTAACAATCTAATGCAGATTGTGGATTTTTGATATCACTAAGGGTGTTGTACGTTGCAAACACACAGGTGCAGTGTACATGTATGGCTTATAGGGCTCTGCTTCCAGGAATAAAGAAAACCAAAGAAGAAAATTTTATGTTAAAAGAAGCATTCCATAACAGCTTCTCTATTCAAATTGATAGTACTGTTGCTCTTGTTTGGCTGTCTATTTTTTGAGTAGAATCCTTTAGGGTTCAAATAGACTTGGGCCTCACATGTTTGGATGAGACAATGCCAAATAACATACATGTAATGTTTTATGGGTTGGATGGTACATTATATTTAGGTGAATTTTGTGGGCTAAATAAAATGGAGAAGTTGGCGGGCTGAAATAAACCAATGAAAAGAGAGGATCAAACAGTCATAAGATGTAAGCAGCCAATCAAAATCAAGCAGCCATTGTCAATGTTTTTGTCAAAGAAATCATTGCTGTCATTTTCAAAGCTCAAATCATGGCTAAAAAATGAACACAACAAACAATTCTTTAATTCTTGTTCTCCTCAGCTAGAGGAAGAAGTGCTACAAAAGTTTAAGAAAAGTTTCTGAAGTAAATAACGCCTGTTATAATTAAGCTCCCTAGTTGGCGATGAAGTGCATGTAAGTTTAGCAGCTTCAAGCTAAAATTAATAATAATATTAATAATAATAAAACGTTTATAATGCGCAAATTCCATAAAACGTTCAAATGTGCATGACAAGATTAAAAAATGAAATAAAAAGGTTAAAAAGCAAAAATAACAATTAAGAGTAAACTTACAACGATTTAAAAGCAAATAAAAAATTACAATATTAAAAGTAGACTCACAATAATAAAAACAACTACTGTCACGATAACAGTGCATGACGGAAAAGGTGAGTTTTTAGCTTGGCTTTAAAAATATTAACTGTGCTGGCGCTTCTTATGTCAAATGGTAGCGCATTCCATAGTTTCGGTGCAGCACAGGTAAAAGAATGATCACCTAGCGTAGCTTTAGATTTAAAACGCGGATAGCTAAGTAAAAGGTTATCACTAGAATTACTCAGATTATATTTAGATGGAAGCCTAAGAGAAATGAGAGACGATAAATAAGTAGGCGCTAACAAATTAAGAATCTTAAAAGTAATTAAAAGTATTTTAAACTCGATTCTGTATTTAATCGGTAACCAGTGTAATTCATAAATAAGAGGCGTTACATGACAGAATTTCTGTTCTCTAAAAATCAGTCTGGCGCAATGCACTCAGTTTAACAAATTATAACAAACTGTTAGGAATAGTTCAACATTAATTATTTTGTAAACATGTACATGTATATTTAATATTATTTTAACACTTTCAAATAATTATGATGTCTATTACAGTTTTTAAAAACTCAAGTGGCATGATATTGTAATTTCTAGCCAGTTTCAGGCAAAAATAAAAGCCATTCAACATGCAAATGCTAGCATGTGTTGATTCGGACTGTTTTGCTGTCATTTTTGAAGTCTTTATTTTCTCAGTATAGTAATAGAATTTATCTTCTTGGGCTTTTCTCAGAGCTCATTTTACCCTAAAATGAGTCTGAAACAGGCCCAAAATGTACGTTAATGTATGTCCACAAACATAAATACTATTGTTTTAGTAGCAACATTCAACAAGTGACCCTAATTGGATAAATATAGGTGAAATATTAAAGTAAAGCAGCAGAGGGCCTTATGGTGCAAAATGTATTATTATTCAAAATGATCACAGAAAGACCTGAATGAGTTGTCATAGAAACTTGCTGTTGATAAACATATAAATTCTCATGTCATCATATCATTTAACACCTGACACAGTCAATAGTCTGAAGTACAAAATTAATGTATGGGATCAATGTATATGATAATAAAATTGATGATAAAACAGCTGTTTATAAATATATGTATTATAATTTAAGTTATATATAGCACGTCAAACAACATCCAAAGTCAGGATAGTAATTCCAGAATAACATTACATAACCTCAAAAAACTGGAAGAAATGACTCTTGCCTATATTTTGTCTTTATTGAAACACTTACATGTATTATAATATAAAAAAATTAAATTTTAAACGTTATACGCAACCGTTTCATCATGCGATCACATTGTAGATGTAGACTGCAACGCTTCAGTGCATTAATGGAGTTTACTGGTAACTGGTGAATGTCAGAAGTCTAAAGAAGAACTCTGTTTTTTTGGATTTGGATGTAGCAAAGAAGCTTTTCATTTATGTTAAAGCATTAGAGTCATTTTACCTCATGTTCAGTACTTGCAAGTCTGTACATGTAAATGATAATTTCAATAAATGTTTGTTTTCTCAAGGAACAGTCTGTACCAGGGACCCCCTTTCTTGAAAAAGGGACCCCTAAAATTACAGAAGGGGGCCCATTTGACCGTCATTGGCCAATTTCTAGAATAAACCCTTTATAGTGATGAACTGCTTACATGAATACATTATAATATACACTGTATGCAGTGACCAGTGGAAAAAGATGAGAGTTCTTGTACATGTAATTATCTGTCCATGCTGCTTGGAGAGTAGCCTGAATTTCATCCGATCACTTTGAGTCATTGCTACCCCCTTCGTAACATCTGAATCGACCGGCTGTTAATGCCATCCAGTGATGTCATTACTCCTTTTCTTTAATTCATGCAAAAAGTTAAACACGATTTTTAAGTGGCAATCAAGAAATATTGTTTGGAAATGACTGCATGATACAGAATGGCTTTACTTTTTTTTTTTATCATGATTCATGATTGACGTTCAAACAATCAACTGCATACAGTACTCTGAACTGGTTGTCACTCCATAATCAAACTTGGTTGTAATCACACAATGAATTAAATACGCATTTGGAACACTTACTTCAAAAACGCAATGATTTGCTTTAATTGAAAAGAAGCTATTTGGTCCTTAACAAAGAAAAAAGAAAACAAGGAAACAAGAAAGAAAAGCTGAAAGAATCATTATACTTGACGGTGAAAATAGATAGAAGGATGAATTACAACATTGGTCTCAGAAACTTTGCATGAGCAAAATCACTGGCAAAACCACAAAGTGGCTCTAAATGAAAAACCCACCAACTCGCCGCAATGATTTTTCATTCGCAGTTCAATTAAACGTTTAGGTTTCGAAGATGAGGGCAATTTTGCTGTTAATGATAAAGATTATCAAAATATTTGAACTCCTCGCAAGCATACCAGGGATGTGATCTGCAGCATATCGATCAAGCAACAATTCAGCTAAAATTTCTCATAATTATGCATAATTATGCAAATGTCTAGAAAAAAAAAACCAATCAAAATCACTACCCTGTTTTCAGGTAGTGATGATGTCACTGAACAGCATTAATGGCCGGTTGATTCAGACGTTTTACACCACATCTGTACACTTTTGCACCACCACATCCTGTCAGATGCCTTCTGATAACTTAACTCATTAAGATACAAAAAAGAACATTATATAAGTTTTTTAGTGTTAGTGTTGATCCAGCTAATTGTTTACAGGGTACATATTATGTACATTTTAGACTTACCGGTGTTCTTTATTTTTAGATGCAAGTGGAAGTGTCTCCTGGTATGAGCCTCCTCCTGTCGGAGCAGTTTCAAATCCTGCAGAAGATCTAACACACAACATACGTCTTCTCGAAGGATCTACCAATGAAACACTGAGATGGAACTTCAGTCTCAAAGAACTTTCGTTGGCGTCCCTGGATGTAAAATTAAATGGTGTTGATATTGCCAGAATAATACCAGCGGTACCATTGTCTGAGGTATTCAGAGCCTTCACCTCAAGATTTAGCTTAAGCTGGATTCCAAATAATGTCACTCTGAATATCTTTAATGTGACAACTGCTGAGGAAGGAGTATTTAGGTGTGAGTTGCTTGCGACTCCCACTGCAGGAGGAAACAGTGCAAAATGGATGCGCAGCATTAAAGTGACTGTTGTAGGTAAGCTCATTAGCGTTTCTAATGGTAGTACAACTCGATCTGTAGTTGTTTGAGGACCAATTAATAAGAACCTAACATTAAACTTTAATCCCTGTGGGGCTAAAGTGCAGGTCACAGGTCAGGTCCCAGGTTACAGGCCACAGGTCAAGTCACAGGTCACACAAAAACAATGGGACACTCGAGAAAACTATTCTGGACTGACGTTTTACCGTATACAAAAATAAAATAAGCCAAGGAACCTTGATGATATTTTTGTCCTTTAAACAATGTTAAATTCCACACATGGAATAATATTTTCATGCTGATCATACGGCATATCCAAACTTGGTAACGAAATCGCAAAGGTGTGCAAAATCATGTGATTTGTACGTAAAACAAATCACATTTTTCAATGAAAACGAAGCATTGTCATGTTATTTGAATGTCATCTCCAAGTAAACCGTGCAGCCAAGATAACGTGGAGCGAGTCACTGACATACAGCACTGTAATCCTTTGATACATCAGCAGTTTACAGAGTCAAAGATTCAAGTTGTAATGGCGGAATGCTCCCACCAGGGGGGAGGGGGGAGCTACTTCCCATTCATTCTCTTAAATGAAATCTAAACGGTCAGCACTTTTTAACACCTGTCGAAAGGCCCTTGGACACCTTATGAAGTTTACACAACGTAGTGTTCCTTATCGTTTTGTGGATCAGCCAGTTAAGTACTGCGTTTTACAGATTAGGGTTAAGCACTACCTTTACTGATTAGGGTTAAGCACTACCTTTACTGATTAGGGTTAAGCACTGCCTTTACTGATTAGGGTTAAGCACTTCCTTTACTGATTAGGGTTAAGCACTGTTTCGAAACTGGTTAGGTTCCTTTTTTGGGTTGGGGTTGATGCTATGTGTAATTTAATCTACCCTTTTGTAAACTTCATAAATTTCCAAGGGCCTTTCGATGGATGTTAACGAGTGCTGACCAATCCAAACGATGTTCTCACAACTTCCAAAGCGATCAGCAAGGGATTTGCCAGCGGATTTGTGTACTGATCATGCGCACTACGTCAAAATCCATAGATCAACGGTCTTGAGGAGATGAAAAAAACATGGCGGCCGAAGGCAGGACTGTTTCTCACTATTATATTTTGATAATTCGCAAATTTATTGATTTGATGTCGCTTTTCAGACATATTGTGTGGTTTTCTTTTTCTGTTAAACAATTTCCCTCTGCAGAGTTTGGAATATGCAACATATAGCTCCGTACTGATAAGAACCGCCGAAGAGTTGAGCTATCGAGCAGTGTTTTGCAGCAAACCTTAGGAAAGTTAAAGTCGCTTCAAGGTACAGAGCTTTCAGTAGTAGTTGTGATTTGTTTATTAGGATCGTTTTGAATTTTTATTTTGGATTTAAGGTATTGACTGATCGTAATAAACAAAGTGAAATGTTATGAAGTGTGAATGTTTATTCAGTTATGATATGTAGAGCTGTAAGCTCATATTTATATAGCTTTCTGAATATACTTGCTTCCGATAAATTTGACACTTTCTCCAGTAATTTTTATCAGCATCAAGTTATCCTTGCCCGGCAAAAACGATGTAACCGATAAGTCGATCGAGCGCATTGTTGTTGGTTAAGATCTAAAGAGGTTGCGTTTTAGTTTCCCCACAGGTGGCCCTGTGATTAATATGAGAGTTTGTATGGGAGAAATAGTTTCAAACTTAGATGAAATAACTGAAGTAAAAGCGATAAAAGTTATCAATGAAGTGTAAATTTTGTTAGCTGGAGTCGTTGTCTTTGTTTTTACGAAGTTTCAGCGCGATTTGAGTACTTTAACATCATCTAACCTGACAGTGTAATAATAAGAGACAAGGTAGGACAGAATCGCTCGATCGATATTCAAAGCTGCTCAGAATCAGCTCTAAATTTCACGCGAAAACACAAACACACTAACATTTTACGCCGCCGAATCCACAAAGTGGTACCTAAAGATCACCTTCCGACAATCCTTTCTGGTAAACCTTGCGTTTGGATCGCACAACTCGATCGAAAAGATCAACTACAGTTCAAAAATCGGCACCATTTATCCGTGACTAGGAAAAGCGTAACATTTCAACCGTTTTCTCGCTCGGCGGTGACTGGGCGCTAGCGTCAAATAATAACTCGCCTGGAGAGGGTGACATTTGTAGATTGTAGGTTGTAGATTAGATTGCTTACTTTTAGCGCCTAGGGTATATCTTTTGAAGTTAGATGAAAAAAAATTTTGGCATCTCCACAACAGGACATATCTTGGCCGTATGCTCTTGATTGATCAAAACGTTCATTGGCCGAGTGAAAACAAAGAAGCGGGCCTTGCTGGGGGGTGGGTGCATAGAGATTTGTCGTAACGAACAAGTGTAACCCTCCATTTCTCCCATACAAACTCTCATATTACGCACAGGGCTACCTGTGATATTACGCTTGGGCCACCTGTGGTTTCCCCCGCAATTTCAGTACCGAAAGACAAGTACGATATGCAAGAAAAACAATTATGCATGATATTATTTTTTCAATTTTTTAAGCATTTCTGATTTCCTCTGCCGGTTCGCTTCTTGCTTCTAAGAAGTCTAAAAATATTTACTGTGGGAAAAATACTGCAATTATCCGCTGACCATCACGCAAGGTGACCGCTTTGCAAGTTGTGAGAACATTGTTTCTCGGTCCCAGACCTCGTTTGTCCCCCCGCACCCCCTGGCTCCCACCTAAGGGCCATGAGGCAAATCCAACAGAGTTATTTCAAGCTGTTGTGCAACAGAACGTAAGAGAAAGGCAAGCTCTTGGGAGAAGAGGCGCGAAATATGGTCCAGCAACTATCCGAGAGGCCCAATTAGCAGTGTCTGAAGTTCTTGGCCGACTACACTTTAACACAGCACTATTTTCCGGCTGGTACGAGCAACAGGCGGCCATCTTCAAAAGAGATGGAAGGCCGATCTTAAGTGGCAAGAAGAGTTTAGGACGAGGAAAGTTTGAAGAAAGTTGCCGTATTTCAGTGGTCAAATAAGTTTTAGACTTTCCTTAAGTTTTTCTTCCGTTTTCCCGTCGAATGCTTTTCAAAATATCCACAAACACTTCACGATATTCTTAACGCAACAACCTTTCGTTTTGAGATTCGTTTTTTCTTACAAATCACGTGATCATGATTTTGCGTATCTTTGTGATTTCGTTACCAACTTTGGTTACGCTGTAACGCAAGTCCTCCTTGCGTGATCAACATGTACATATTTCTCGTGTGGAATTTGGTACAGTTCAGAACAGAAACAATATAATTGAGGTTCCTTGGCTTTTTTTATTTTTGTATAATAAAATGTCAGTCAAGAACAGTTTTGTCCGGATGTCCTATTGTTTTTGTGTGTAACCTGTGATCTGACCTGTGACCTGACCTGTGACCTGCACTTTAGCCCCGCCGTTGAATCCTGGTTCCTGTTTCTGATTTTTGAAAAGTGCTCTTGTCATTTAACTTGAGTTGGGTATCACTAACATTTAATTGAAGGTAAAAAGAACCAACAACATTATTTTGTACAATATTTGCACTGACTAAAAATGGGTCTTCTTATCCTTCAGAAGGGCATTACACCTGTACATACAAGAATTGAATGCTTTGTTTACATGTGAATGCTAACCTTGACATCTATAATATTACTCAGTAAAGTGGTGTATGCACTACTACTCTATTAATACTTTTCATGTTATCTATAAAAAAAGAAAAACAAAACAAATAACAAGAATTGCAGCCTTTGTTGAACAAGAATCAACAGCCTTTGCTCAAGTTTTGATTAATTTTGGGGATGCAAATTGAAATGGCTTTTGTCTTTAATATGAAAGTCTTTCTGCAAAACAGTGTCGAAATCATTGTTCTTGGCCCCCACATGTACCATGATTTGACTATGCACCATGATTGGTCTGTTAAAAAATAATAATAAAAATAAACCTTGTTGGTTTGCTAGTCAGGGTGAAAGGATATCTGAAACTAATTTCTGATCATTCACTGAATCTGTTTGGGACCCATAACGAGAATATCTGTCGCTGGAACCTTCATATCATGCCTCCACTTTCACACAAAGCCACGACTGGAATATCTTTTTTTTTTCAAAAAAAATACGTTTGTCTCCTAATCCAATCTTTCTCCTACTGCTTGAGATAAAAAAATTTTCTTTTGGGACCCAAATTCTATCTTTTACTACATGGCCGGATCCAGCACTTGTGGCCGCCATTGCCAGATTAATCTTGAAAAGTTCTGCAGGCATGCTCAGTGATTCTATGATTATGATTTATAATGTTGATGATCACAATGATTGCCATGTAGTTAACAGTTTTTTAAGGTACATATACTCAGATGAAACGTTTTGTAATGTTTAAACAGTGACTGTACATGTGTACATGTACTGTCCTCCTGAAACAGCTTTGTTGCATATTAGCTGGCTAGTGCCTTCATTCTTTTTTCTTAAGTGTGCGACTTGCATTAATCAGGAGAGGTTCATTTTGTACATGCAGTTGAGTTTATCTTGGAAGTTGGGAGGTGTAAGGTTTAATCTTTGCCCTTTTCGTATCATACATTTATACACACTATACTCACATGATGGTTCATTTGGTTAATATCTACAGCGCTGTATAGTCAAAGATAACATTAATGTTCTAATTGGTGGACGATGTTTTGTTATTAGCTCTATGATTCACTCAATACAATGTGTCCATTTTGTTGGCAGTAATCAAAATTCCAGGGGCTTCAAGTTATACTTGAGACCCTGTTTAAGAATTGCAGGTGGGTGGGTTACAAAGTCATCCTTGACACGGCACTCCTTAAAGTGGCCACACTGAAGTACTGTCTTCATTTGTGAACAGAAGCCGTATATGATATGGTTTTTGGTGCCAGTGCAACAGTTATCTGGTATAGTTTATACTGTAGCCAAAGACATCTAGAGATCTGTTACAAAGACAGTGTCCAAATTTTTCTTGTGAGAGTTAAATAATAATCATCATAGACATGGTGGATTAAAATGAATACAATCTTAAAAACATTACATTAGTCAAAGTAAAGATGCCCAAAATTCCCTACGTGCAGGACGTTTGAAAAGATCAATGTTCATACTGTTCTTGGTGTCTTTGTTTAACGTTATTCCATGATGCTATTGATCGATAGGAAAATGATGTCTGTGCTGTCTAGTAGGTTTTCTGGCTAGTAGGTGTTAAGTGATTATTCACTTTTCTGTTATATTGTGACTGTGGAATCCATTATAAGCGCTTAACCTGTGATATTATGAGGTAGTGTTCAGTAACGCTAATATATAATACACGAGTGTTTTACTGGGAAATATACCACTCGTAAAATTCATAAACGCTACATCCGGGACCCGAGTGGTTTATTTTCCATAATCTGACTAGTGAGTTTATCGATGACGTAATTTCGGTCATTTCCCTCTATTACTTTATCGATGTCTTTTTGTCTATATAATAAAAAGAACATTACACGGCGGCTTGTTTTGCCACGAGGAAATAAAATTCATATCTTCGCGCCACCGTGTAATATCCTCTATATGTTAAAGTAGTGGACACTCTTCGGATAAATTCTGGTTAAGATGCCGAACTAACAACATCAGCTGATAACGCGTTCCACGCAGGGATTGATCTCACACAGAAAGAGTGTTTGTGAGCGTCGACTGAAGAGGAAGGGAGCCTGTTCTTAAAGTCGTGACTCGCCCTTGTACGGCCATACGCAGGCACGGAAGTAAGGTCACCGGGAAGGGAGATGTTGACTTGACCTCTATATATTTTATAAAACATGCCGAGATCGCATATCCTGTGCCTTGACTGCAGTGAAGGCCAGTTCAAATCATTAAGCATAGATGAAACGCTACTATAGCAGCTGTAGTCACTGTTAACAAAACGTGCTGCGCGGCGTTGAACGGATTCGATACATTCAATCCCTTTATTTGTATGCGGAGACCAAGCATCCATGGCGTATTCAACAATCGGACGCACTAAGGATAGGTATGAGCTTGCCTTAACCGATTGATCGCACGATGAGAGATTCCTTTGAAGGATACCCTTTGACGATACCCTTTCGTACTTCGCAGATGAGGTGTATCGCTTTGTAAAGCATACCATGTACAGTGTATGTTCTTTCATTCATTCAATGCCACGAAATACGTTAACATTGTTTTTTGGCAGTAGCTCGGTTTTAATGCGCGTGATCATTAAACGGCGTTTGCCGGTGGAAGTTCCATGGAAAAGGCATTTAAAAAGTTAAAAACCTTTTGCGAAGGTTACGTAATCAGCCTTAGTGGTGTAGTGAGCTGAAGGTTTCGGGTTGGAGTCGTGCTCAGCACTTTCTTTTTTTTCCTGTTTTTGTTTTGTCGTTTCTCTATAAATATATACCTAAATATATAACTGTTGTTTAATTAAGTGCAATATAAATAAACGGCAAGAAAAATATTGTTTCCAGAGAAAAGATAGTATATTAAATGTATGAGTAAAGAATCTGAATTTCTATCATTTCCTACAATTTACTGTGGGAAAACCAGAGTTGATAACCATTTGATTATTTTCTAAACAACTTTCCAACGAGTTGACCATAGTCTTTCTTTGATTGTTTGATTGAACGCAGTTCATATAGAGCTGAATGGTGTTCAGGACGAAAAACAAGACTTGAACTGAAGTAAACAACAGTAACACGATTTCTGTTCGCACTGTTCATTTAGCAACTTTTCAAAACTGCTTGGCTAGTTGCTCTACAAACAGCTCCACTGGACGTCCCTTCGACTTGTTCAGTTATTTTAACGGCTCCAAAATCTTTCCTTGGAATAATTTTCAATCTTGGGCTAGTTTATGACTTTATAGTACCCTAAAAATGCCTCTGCTTTTCGAGGCAATTAAATCGGTGATTTCATTCTTGTTCTGAATAGAAGCTTGGAAAACAATAAATTCGTAATTTATGTAGGGCAGTGGTATGACTCAACCTGACTAAGTTTTAACCAATGAAACTCCGTTGCTTGTCTTCGGTAGCTAATCACCAAGCGAGAAAAGTTATTGACAATAACATTGTGCTAGGTTAAAAAAGTCATGAATTTTGTTGTGTTTTGTTCATTTTTAGTGGCAAATTTGACTTTTCGCGCTTTTGTTATTGTAAAAAAGACAAATTGACGCCAGTTTTTTATGTGTCTGTCCTCTTATTGGTGATAAAATGACGTCACAACATTGTCAATAGGGACATGCTGTAGTGACGGCATTATACAGGTGTATTACATGTAGCAGGCTTTCATAAAATAGGTCACAGACACATGTAGCAGCCAAAGAGGAAAAAGAACAGGAACAATGACTGCAGGAAAAAGCCAGCGAAGTGAAACTTGTAGTGTAAAGGTCAAACATGAGAGGAAAGGTGAACTTATCAACATGAAACATGCCATGCTATTTTGCTACTGATTTTTTACTGTTGTATTAACAGTGGTAACACATTTCTCAACCTTCTGAGTTCTCTTTATCGTCGCCCTTGCATGTATACAAAACATTAGTTACATGTATAGTGAGCTGTTAAACTCAGCACTTCCGCAGGCCTTCTGATAGAGTGCGATAAAGAATAAGAGATAGAATGCGGCATTTTCAGGGTTTAGGCGATAGGATAGGACTATTATGCGATAAATTATGCGATTTTTTCAGGGGCAATTAACATTGTTTTGCCAGGTTTCAAAGGAGAAAAATCACTTTAATGTGCTTTAACAGGCAATTTGAATGTAAAAGAATAATAAAACATCTATATGAAAACAAAATAGTTAAATGTGCCCGATTATCTTTACCCGGAAAAGAAAACAAATCAGAAGAAAGAAAAAGGGCACTTGTTTAATATTACATGACGCTGTTACACTGCTGACCACACTGCTTGTCTCTGAAATCATCTAGCCACGACCTACCGCGATCATGAAAGTGGAAGTCTCTTCAGTTTGAAAGAAAAATAGATACGAAAGACAGTAGGATTCGAACCCACGACTCAGATGGTCCATCTAGCCACGGCCTACCGCGATCATGAAAGTGCAAGTCTCTTCTATATGAAAGAAAAAAAATAGATACGAAAGACAGTAGGATTCAAACCCACGGCTTAGATGGTCCAGTATACTACGCTAACCACTAGACCACTTAGGATCTGCTGGATGCAAACGAAATAATTTAACTACATATAGCATCAACCCCAACCCCCAAGAAAGAACCTAACCAGTTTCGAAACAGTGTTTAACCCTATTCAGTAAAGGCAGTGCTTTCATGAGGTGTCCAAAGGGGCTACGGCCGATGGGATCTAATGATAACCAACTGGTTTCAGATGTCTTGCAAGGCTTTCTTTAGTGGTAAATCACCTTAAATAACATTAAGATTGGGAAAATGTTTAATTAAAGTTAGAATTCATTGTTTATTTTACTTGAATGTAGCATTTTTTTTTATGAGTTATGCGATTTTAAAATTCCCCACCTCATCGAGCCAAAGGTACAATGTACATTTTGTAAAATTCCTCACTTTCTTTAATGCCTTTCATGTCAAATTCCCCTCTCCCCTGGCACAAGTGATTGTGGAATGCCCGGGGTTTGCTAGCCTCCCCGCAGACATCCCGTGGGGTTTGTTTTTGCTTGTCACGCATTCATTTCTCCCCACGGACGTCTGCTAAACTGAGCCGACTTTTACGTTCACCAATCACAGGCCGTTTACCAATTTTTGTAAAACGTAACCCGAGCCGCTAGTTCAGATTCGCACGATCAGTGAGGCTTTTGATCGGGTGTGCGAGAAAATTTGTTGTAAACAGAGTTAAACAAGTATCAGAGAGAAGCTATCCGGCAATTTTTATAGAGAAGATCGATGAGCTTATAAATTTGCCGACGGGATTTGGAAAATCCCTTACATATCGATCAAGCTTTGCCGCTTATTTGCGACACAGTGCGTGGAACTGCTGGACATGTTGTTGTTGCTTCGCCACTGATAAATCTTATGAAAGATCAAGCTTCAAAGCTGGCATATCGGCATTCCTGCTGTAACGCTCAGTGATATTAGCGAAGAGAATATAAAGGTTGTCGAGAGAGGGGCTTTCTCTGTTGTTTACGGAAGCCCAGAAGCTTGGTTGAAGATCGATCGGTGGAAGAAATGTTAGCGAGTGACTTGTACAGTTAGCATGTGGTCCTTGGTCCGCGACTTTTCCGAGCTGCAGTATGATTAAATATTTCGTCGAGAAATAAAATACGGTGAAAAATGAAGGTCCAATGATGTACTGATTATAAGCGTTCTTTCTTTCTTTGAAGGAGCAAAATTAGAGTTTGTTGACATTTCTCGTTCTAGCTTGAAGTTTAAACGTCGGCGGCACTTAGCTTGTGAATGAATAAAACGCAACGGGAAGACGTGCCTTTTTGTAGAACAAGTATTCAGGTAAACCTTTTTCTGCCGTTGGAAGCACATTGCTGTAGACTTCGGATTTTTTGTTTTACCGTCTCATGAAAAAATATACCCAAATTTCGCGTATTGGTGTTTGGTCCGCGACCCATGACCTTGGTGAAATAATTCTTTGGTGACGTTCCCGTTATATTACAGGCCGTGATTGGCTGATCGTGAACAATGCAGAACGTAAAAGTCGGCTCAGTTTAGCAGACGTCCGTGGGGAGAAATGAATGCGTGACAAGCAAAAACAAACCCCACAGGACGTCTGCGGGGAGGCTAGGGGTTTGCATGAGGGAAGGGAGTTGTTAAAGTTTCGAATTGATCAGCGTATAATCTTAATGTAAAGATACCAGTACTTAAAGAGCTTTAGAAACCTGGCAAATACGATACGTTATGTACCCACATATTCCCTGTTTCATAAATACAAAAGTAATGGTTTCTGTTTAACTACAGTGTAACAATTATGTGAATTACCAATTCATATCCATGATACTGCTGGTCGAAGACAAACTGTGCAGTGCTGTAGATTGCCAGTCAAATTGTAATAGTAAACATCTGTATGCAACTGGTTCCTTGTTGGAGAGGTTTAGTGTGTTTTAATCAGTACATCATCAACATCATGCTGTTTGGCCCAGAAAGTGTTCTCTTTTACATTTCACCTTGAATATGACTTGGTTCTCCTCTAGTCCCATCCAGATTCTTCCGTGATGTGACTGGTGACCAGTCTGTCAAAGAAAGATCAGACCTGAATCTGTACTGTGGAGCATCGGGTGAACCAGCCCCTAACGTCACTTGGATCAGAGTGTTTAAGAATGGCAGTGAGAGTCAAGTGCTTCACACAGGAGCTACTTGGAATATTGTAAGGATCAACCGAACTGATGCTGGGAAATACCGCTGTACGGCTAACAATGGAGTGGGTAGTCCTGTTAACCATACTATCACAGTGAATGTTTTATGTAAGTACGCAGTACATGTACATTTTACCTGACATATTAAAACATTTTTTATTTAATTAAATAACAAGTTTTAACTTGTCATTTAATAACAAGTGAAATTTAAATTTAAAGTTAAATTAAAATCTAAATTAAAACTCAGGGTTTGGGTGCACAAACCATTAGTGTGTCCCTGAATGCGTGGCCTCTCTACACTCTCCCCTGTAAACAAATGCACTGGCCCATGGGAATAACAGGGCAAAAAAAATCTTCACAGTTCAAACAAAAATGTCATGGTTCATGGATTGACAAAAGATAATTGGAGTGAGTCAACTATATTCGACTGAAGAGGAGTCAAACTATATTTAATACTGTGTAGTCCCAAATAAATACAATGTATTTGTTTGTCATCATACATGAATCTGTCTATGTATTTGCCGTGGTTAATTTTTTTGCTGAATTTTCCAGCTGCACTCTTATGAACAAGTATATGAAAGTAGATCATCGCAGTTGTAGACGCCACTTTTGCAGTTGCGAAAAGAAAGCCTGAAAAGAAATTCAGGCTTGTGCGGGATTCAAACCCTTGACCTCTGCGATACTGGTGCAACACTCCTACCAGTTGAACTAACAAGCCAGCTGAGAGCAGGTCGTTGAATTGGTTCGTCATAAAGCCGTGAAACGGTGAACAATGATACAATGTAGTGTATATTGCTAAAAGAACATAATTATCTATGTCCTTAGAGTGTGTAAAAGTAATGGTTATAGTGTATCTGACCTTGATTGCCTCTTTAGTTGTCTCATTATTTCACTTTTCACTTACTGTATGAGGGATTGGGGTGTTGCGACTTATAGCAAATACCTTAGTCAAATTGATAGGCTATTGAGAAGGGTATTTAGGTTTATTCAACATGAAACATCGATCCAACAGGTTATTAAAGACGGATTTGAGGCTGTGGAAAAGTATTGTGGGTACTCCCTTGCATCTCTGGCAGGATCTTATCTGCCCCCAGCAGGGCTCTACGCAGTAGGTGGCATCCTTACTGGGTCCAATGTGTTAATACTGAGAGGTTAAAGAAATGCTTTGTAAATAGATGTTTCTTTGATTTTAAAGGGCAGGTCTAAGGATTTGGTTGAAAAAAGTTGCTGGACTGCACTCCAGCGATGTTTTTCCATTCAAATCCTTAGACTTTTCGAGGAAGTCAAGCAGCCATAACGTCTTAGTCTTGTGTGTCAGTCCCTTCAAAATAGGCCTTCTGGCTAATTTTAATTCCCATGCTCTTTTCCATCTATGGTATTTTTAGACGTGTATCCCATACTTTTTGCCCTAAAAGAAGGTTACTTAACAAAGTCTGCAAAGGGCCTATTGAGGAGATTTTTAACCAGTAGCTAAAAAAATGATTTTCTTAAGAAAGAATAGCCCAACCTAATTAAAAAACAAAACAAAAAAAAACCACACACACCTTAGAGTGAGATATTCTCTTATGAGGTTTCCATTTGGTTTTCAAAAGAATTTCTTTACAATAAGCGAGGGCTCATTCTGCACATCAGTTTCAGTGAAATTATCAAGGTTTATAGAATTCTATTCACGCCAGTTGAAATTTTGAAAAGTTTCTCTTGTTGTGATTTAAGCGATGTGGAGTCCAAGTATTCAAGGCCGCCACTATTGAAAAACATAGCTTTGCCCTCAGCGCGCTAAATCGCTGAAAAAGGTGAACACAAGAAACAAGTTTGCTTCATGTAATTCGTCCTTCAAAATATTACGACCGTTACATGTGCGCAGCAAAACCTTGCTTTTTATCCCTTTCTTGTACGCCTGACATGAGAAGGAATGCAACGTTATTTTCTGTCATAATTTCTGGCTTTGTAAGAGGTTTCCAAAATTTACCTGCAACAGTTATGAAAATATTTAAGATTAAGGGGACACTGGTATAGGCTTTTCGTACCACTTGCAAGTTCCAGTTCTTGTACGTGACTGTTTGTGTTTACCACGTTCTGTCACCAAGATTGATGCGATTCCAAAATCCTGGACCGGGCCGATGTTGTGCATTCAATGTCAAATGTTATCTCCACCGATTAAAATGTTTTGAAGCTCCTGCTTTCTGAAAGGTGTTTGTCAGATCCATCTAACAGACAAGCTCGAGTCAAGAGAAAACCAAATATATCAGCCTACGTAGCAACCGTTTCCAGGGCCTTTCTCGACGACCTCGTGCGGAAACGCTTGTTACACAGACTATAAGAAATAATGCAGGAGCAGTGGCATATCGGGGATGTCAAAGGAAGACACAGAATGACCACAACTTACACACTGTTATGAAAGCAATATTCAATTTCCCCGAAAAAGACGAACGGAAAAGATAAACCTATACTTTTGAAAGTACGCTCAAATAAATAAGCGTACATAGCCTGTATAAGTTTCATAACAAGTCGACAGACAGGTTGTCCTCTGGACTGCGTATTGATACCTTCCTTTGCTGTACTTGATAGTGGAGGAGCGGTCGAGTTTTTGCAATACCTTTTTTCTTCTAGTACCTTTGAAAAGGTTAACTGGTCGGAAAAAGAGCCTGTCTTCCAATACAACTGTCGTGAGGATGTGCCAACAAGCCCGAGCCCTAAGGCGATTGCCGCCACGTTTGCTTATAAACTCGAGTCGACGTCCCAACTACGTTTTGCGCCTCGTTTTATCGCAAAATCGACTGGGTCGATTTAGGAAGATTATATATCCGTTTCGTAGATGCCGTTTTTTCTCCTCTCGGAGATTCAAAACGCCATTTTTACGTGTATTGCTCTCACTGGAATGTGTGTTTGTTACGTACCTGTAACGTGACAGAGTTACGTGACATAAGTTCGATCGTTTTCCCGTCACGTGCAAAATCGCTAGTTTGGAAAAATGCTCTTCTTTGAAAAATATTTTCTTTGTGTCGAATAATATATGGCTAAAGTACTTTCCAGAAATAAAAAGAAAAATGGGTATAAAACTTTTCTAGTAAAGGATAGTTTTTGTCTTCATTTTGTAATAGAACTTTTAAGTTTTAGCATTTGTTTAAAAACAATTATTATTATTATTATTATTATCATTATTATTATTATTTGGAACTCTTACATTATGCTTTAAATCCTCTTTACTCATATAATGAAATCATATTTATATAGTTGACTCTCTCCAATCCTCAATTTTGTCGATTCATACATGTAGTCCAGTTTCATAACTTCACCATCATCCTTTCACGGGTTTATAACGAACCAATTCTATCGCGCATGTTGGTATAAAGTCTTTGGGAGAAGGTGGAATACACATAGAATATGTTTCAAGATAAAGATGAACTGGTATTGATGTTTTTTTTTTATTATTTTAGTTTTTGGCACGATTTTGAATTTTGTACAAGAGTACAAAGTTGCTGTGCAACAAAGTGTTACTCTTCACTGTCAAGCTGAAGGATATCCTGAACCAACATTTACATGGAGTCCGTGCAACAACGACTGCAATACTGGAACCTTGACTATTCCTGAGGTCTTAAATGATACTGTATATACCTGCACAGCGACAAATAGTGAAGGCAGTGATTCAGTAGATGCCAATGTTGGTAAGTTGCCTCTCAACAGCTAAATACTGGTTAGCTACATGTATTAAGTATAGGTCAAAGCTGCCCTAATGCTACCGTAATGACACGCTGAAAGTTAGCGTAAACTTGCGTAAAGCTTTGCCCTGGAACTTACGGAACTTGAGGCATCAGATTACGACAGGTAAATTTCTCGTTTCGTCCTTTTTATCTTGAATATGTAGTAGGTAGGAAATTGAACAGGTAGAGCGTTATTTGGCTTTATTTTCCTTTGTTTAATTCCTATAAAGTAGCGAGAGGTCATTTTCGTACACTGTAGTAGCTGGGGAGTTGCGATGCAGAAAAGGAATCAGGTAGGAGCTTATCCTTCAAATGAACTGGCTGGTGTAGCAAGACCTCACAAGGCTTGCTGGTTGGAAAAACAATGAACGGGCAAAATTTGACATTGGAAAATAACCCCAAAACAACAGAGCCCGACGTAAAGGTGTCCAAAGAAAATAAGAAGGCTTTAGAGGTGCGAGGCTACTGCGCAATACATTGTGATCATATAAAATGAATTACCTTAATAGTAAACACTGTATGTTCTGCCTTAAGTAATAAGAATGGAGAATATATCCTGTTTTGTTTTTTTTTGTTTTTAAATAATAGTCTCCAATTTAATTACATCGTTTTTTGGAGTGTGTCAGTCAGACACCTCTTCATGTCGATTATTTTCGTACTTAAGTGTTTTCAGAAACAGGATTGAGAACTATATTCCCCAAAGCGGCAGTATCACAGATATTTTCTCAAGTTTTTGTGTAAAGAATTTTACTTGTATGCTAGACTTGTAAGATAAACACGCTCATAAAAATATACAGCTGTAGTGTTTTTTTTTTTTTTTTTAACAAAACGAGGCCACATTGAGAATAATTATATCCATACACTTTCCTTCATTTTCCTTCGTGCGTCCAGGATTGAACACTGGGCAATAAAGATTTAAAGGAAACTGTTTTCAGAAATGTATAGAAGAAGTAGCAAATATAGCAAGAATAACAAATTCAACGAGGAATGCAAGCTGTAGCAAAAATTTGCCAGCAAATTTTTCTCCCAATTTTAGCAAAAACATGTTAAATAGAAATTGCTTACAGTATCTAAAGAAGTGTGCAAAAATCGCAAAAGTCACAGGACATTTCATTGCAACAACAACAAAAAAAAAACTCCTGATAAATATCGCAAGAATCA
>JBBMOI010000010.1:7192500-7230000 GCA_038088405.1 Porites divaricata | reverse complement strand
ATTTGTTTGGCAGAAACTGTGTTACAGCATTCCCCTGGCCGGGCTGCTTCAAAAGCATGTTGCCTTATGTGATTCATCCGCAAAATACCAAAAATCCTTCGTGTGTTTGCACAAGATGTGCCTTATGGTAGTATTATGAAAGCGTACGTTTTATAGAAACGACGACTTGTCAACGACTTGTCAGTATTGGCAACTTAAACTAATCCCGTTGTCAACGCAAATTAACATCTATTGTCTAATGACCAATCAAACGCCTGCATTGCTGGTACAACACGCTCCATGAACGCGAGCTGCAGTGATGTTATTACAGTCCCTCTATTTTTCACTCCCCCGAGAGCTATAATCGCCGACGCCCGCCCCCTTGGTGCATTTGAAAATCAAGATGGCCACCATTAACGGTAAGATGCACTATATCTCGATGATCTCGCGGAAAATAGAGGACTGTGAACAGTCTAGGCGTAAAGCATCAAAATCAATTGCCCTGAGTTGACGATAACAAATAATCTTTGCAACCCAATCAGGCTTTGCGCTGTTAAGAGAACACAACAGATGCGTGGTCTGAGAGATATCTGTCGGCCACAGGAACGCTAAAGATGACTGGATCATGCTCACGCGTTATCATCAAATCAAGCATATGGCCGCTCACATGAGTTGGTACATTCACATACTGCTTCAGTCCCATTGACGCTAGTAAATCCAGAAATGATCTTGCATCAGGGTCGTCTTCGACATCCACATGGAAATTATAGTCTCCAGTTAGAATAAGAGACTCCGGGGATAGAATAATTGTCTCGAGATAAGAGCCAAACTCCTCAAAAACACACGAGGCGTGATGGGGTGTGCTTCAGAATACGGTGGGCGATAACAACTAGCTTAGCCCTTAGTGAGTTAAAACTAACTCACCACTCTCAAAACTCAAAAGGTGATTTCTCCCCTGCAGCAATCTTTTTCACACCGATGGCTTTCTTGAACAATATTCCAGTTCCACAACCACGCCACCCGTTCCGATCTTGCTCAATGAATGAGTGAATGAGATTCCGGGGAATAAATCTAAGTTTTGCTGCAGTATCCTTCTCTGTTAACCATTTTTCAGTGAGTGCAAATATATCCATATTAGTGGAGCTGATGTATTCCCGTAAACAAGCAGTTTTGGACTTCACAGCTCGCACATTAGCATGGCAAAGGGTTAGCGTTGGTGAACGGTCCCTTTGTGTTGGCAACAATGAACTACGTTCAACAACAATGCAGTTGGTAGTTCGGCGAGAGGTGTCGGAGTGAATGTTTAATAGCATCGCGCACAAATTCTAAAAATAGATTTGGTCTCATGAGACCCCCCACGTGACTCAGACAAACATTGCAGGCGGCCATAAGCGAATGTATGCGAGAGAGCGTCAATATACGTGAAGAAAACGTGAAAAGTTAGGTAAATCGGAGTGTATGCTTTCTCAAAGGGCCAAGAATGGTTAGTACAAAGCACTGCTGTCATGGTGAGTGCAAAACCGACTCAAGGTATCCTGAACATTGGCCAAAATCGCTCTTAGAGCTGGAGGAATCGGGGAAGAAAGTCTTCATTCCATTCCCCAAACCGTCACAAGATGTTGAAAAGTGCAGGAGGTGGATAGTGGCTTGCTCACGGGAATTCTTCACGGAAAAGAATGTTTCGAGGAATACCTACATTTGTGCTCTGCACTGGCCCGGTGAAAAAGGCCCCACGGATGAACATCCCGATCCTCTCAAGGCAAATCTGACGCCAGCGCAACTCAGCCGCGCACTTGCTCCTAAGAGAAAGGCACCGAAATCATGGTCAGAACCTGTGACAAAGAAAGCGTCGTTAGTCGAGAACTTTGGAGAAGAGTTGAACGATTCTTTGCCGATCGACGAGCTAGAA
Organism: Porites divaricata; assembly: GCA_038088405.1. Classification (NCBI taxonomy): domain Eukaryota; kingdom Metazoa; phylum Cnidaria; class Anthozoa; order Scleractinia; family Poritidae; genus Porites; species Porites divaricata. The sequence goes on along the minus strand of JBBMOI010000010.1, from coordinate 7,228,112 downwards.
GAATATTTAAGGGAAGCAACTAATAGTACAACTAGTACTGAAGAAACCGCCGAAGGAACCGTTAATAGCCAGAATAGTGATGTTCCTCAAGTACCATATAAGAACCCTGCAGCAGGAAATTTTGTTGTGGATCAAAGTTCGCAGACTGTGTTTTGCAAGTACACGCTTTCTGCTAAGGTGGATACGATGATTTTGAGAAACGAAGTTGCCCTTTCGAAACCTCAAGCTCCCAAGATTGTAAGTAGTCTGTCTTACGAAAACATTGTGAAAGATTCAACCCTTATGAAACATTTCGTTGGCCTGACATCTTCCCAGTTTGAAGTTCTTCATAATTTTCTTGATGATGTTTCCCCGTTGATAAGCATAAATTATTGGAACTGTAAGGATTCCCCTGAGATGGAAAAAGCCATTTCGGGCAGAAATAGCGAGTTTTCAACAAGAGAACAACTGTTCATTTGTCTACTGAGACTGAGAACAGGATTTAGTCTGAAGACCTTGGCTGCTCTTTGCCGCACTCCAGACAGGACAATATCGGAGACACAGGTGCGGAGAATTTTCACCACATACATTCAGCTGATGCATAAAACGTTTAGGGACATGCAAAGTTTTTTGTTTCCACAGAGGTCTCACCTCAAGAAGTTCCTGCCTAAAGTTTTCAAAGCAGTGAAGAACATAAGGTGTGTTGTGGACTGTACTGAGTTTCCAATCGAATGTTCCAGGAACTTTGCCAGACCGGGCAACACGTTCTCTTCCTACAAACACACTAACACCTTTAAGTGTCTTATTGCAGTGACCCCAATGGTGGTGCCTGTTTTGTTTCAGATTTATTTGAGGGGGATATCGATGATATTCAGATCTTTAGAGAGTGTGATATCATTAAGTACTGGAACCTAATGACGTGGTGCTGGCTGACCGTGGCTTTACAGTGAGGGAGCTTTTAAATCCTCTACAAGTTGAACTAAGAATCCCTTCATTTTTGAAAGGCAGAGGAAGTCTTACTGCTGCGGAAGAACTAGAAACCCGTCGTATTGCGAAAGCTCGCATTCATGTGGAACAGTTCAATCAACGTCTTAAGCAGTTTAAGCTTGTGGGAAGGAAAATTTCCTTAACTTTGGCACCCCTTGCAACCCAGATGGTAGTTGTGGTGGCAAGTCTTGTTAACTTTCAGAACACTCTTTGTAAGTAGAGGCTTATTTTAAATCATAAAGATTTGATCATTTCATGGCAATCAAATCTGCACCACATTTTTTGAGTTTGCACCAAGATGTCTGATACAAAATCACTGTTTTTTCTCTTGAGCCAGTCTTCTAGTATTTTTACCCTAGTATTCCCATGTTTTATTTTTATCACAACAAGATAGATAGAGGGGAAAGCATACTCAGTCATGGTTGGGAGCAAACTTGATTGACTTCCTTGAATGGTGTGATACCTGTGTACAAACTCAAATGGTGTACACTTGATTTGGTGTGAAACCTTTAGCCTTCTTCGTATCCAGTATTAATCAACATTTCTGTCAATTATGAGGTCACAAGAGGACACCACTTGATTTATGTAGTTTGTGACTTGGTCAGTGCTCAGGATAATATGTACCAAACACTAATATTGGCTAAACCATGCAAAGAAATGTAGGTTGGGTTTAGAACCAATGCATGTTGACCCAAGTACTGGCTGTGACAGAAACTATAAAACCACCTGTTATTAAAATATACTGGGTCTGTTGATCCAAGACTTGAAAAGTTATTTCATTGATATTCATTAATATGAAAGATGAAAGTAGACATGGGTTAGTTCGTTTTGTTTAAACAAATGTGTGGCCTTGGCCTTTGGCACAGGTTGATATTGAATACCATGCAGCTCTCTATAATTCCCAAAATGATTTTTTGTGAAAACAATAGATAAGGGTTTTTGATACCAAAAACTATGGCCAGGTTCTAAATGATTGTGCGCAAACATTAACTGAAATGGCGTGGTTCCTTTTCGGGTTTTGGAACCATCTGGTATTCCTTAATCTTATTTTTGTCTTGGATTACAATAGTTTGTTGTGAAAAATTAGTTGTTGTCTTACAATTATTGTAAGAAAACAAGCTGAGATATTGAACCACAAGAGACACAATTTTGGAAATATACAATGGGGTATGAGAATAAACTTCCTCGACGGGGATCACTATTGGTCATGAACTGTTTCTACTGGTACATGTATGTATTCATTCAATGTTTTGTCTCTAATGAGGGCAATTATTCCAAGTGTAAAATATTGCTCCTATGAGAAAGGGTTCTGATCTAAGCTGTACAGATTTCCCAATTCCCTGATCAGACAATGATATCATCGTTGCAGAAGTAAAAGTATAACTGTTATTGTACTTTGTTAGACTAACAGTTCTTTACAAAGTAGTTTAACTTATAAGAAAGATAACAGAACAAATAAAATTTGAAAATCAATTTGGATTGGCTAGTTTGTTTTAAAACAAACAATTTCACAATTCCTTGCTGTTTATTCTTCTCTTCATTATTAAGTCTAAGAACTTCCATCATGAGCATGTTCCATTTAAATCTTTATATATATAATGATATATACAATCTTGTCTTGTAAATAAAAAACAACAATAAGTAAATGGTTACTATTTTGAAACTTAAACGACAGTCTAATACCATTTATGTACATTTTATTTCTTGGACATTTTCTCCCTTCCCCCTTCATTTCATCTAAACACTGGGTAGTGGGTTTCAAAACTTTTCTGTAAAAGGTTGGAATTGTGAAAAAACAGTCTGTGCTACAAGTATGTGGTATAGACAGTAAAAGTGTTTTCTCTGTAGTCTTTTTTGAACAATAATGATCAAAACAAGTGAAATACAATTTCTGAAAAATAAGAACAAAATAAAAAAAAATCATTTGATAGAACTTTTTTTATGTTTTAAAACCAAGGAGACCTGGATCAGTGCTCTTCTTGGCAAAACTAAAATCTGCCTGGTACTCCTTTGTTTTTCCTTTTCTTTTAATATTTCTTTCCCTTTTATGTGACGGGTTGGGTAGGGGGGGGGGGGGTGTTATTTCAAGCATGTTCCCATCTTAAAATGAACAGTGAGAGGTACTACCAAACATTTTCTCTTATGCAGCCTGCCACATTTAGATCTGTACCCTGAAATGGACCACTTTGTCAATGTCAAGCAACATCAATTTTTGTATTTTCACACAGCGTAAAAAAACCCTCGAGGATCAAATATTTGTTGTGCCAAAAATAGGAACAGTGTACATCTACAATGTTCCTAGGCAATCCAGAGAAAAGTCTGGTAGGGGACAAAAATTTAAGCCACCAGGTTGATTTTGGTACCGCGTTATACAAGAAAATTACATGAAAAAACACAGCGCGCAATACAAAAACAAGTACATTAACAGTCACTCTGCCAAATAAAATTGAAAGCATAAGAAGAATTATTAGAGTTATCACAGTAGTTACAAAAGAAGTGTGACTCCCTTTTGGTTTCAATTGTTGACAATCGTCTCGTCCTTCAATCAGGCAGCTTCTTGTGTTCGGCATTGTGAATCTCCAAATCACTGTTGTCAAAATGATTACCAGCTGAACAAATCTTCCGACTCTCAAACTTGATACACATTCCTCTGTTCAAACTCCTATCCATTTCACACGTACACTCCTGATACTCTGATTTGTCATTGCTTCTATGGGGTCCATGAGTCTTTTTTGTCATTGAATGTCTTAATAATTTCCTTTGTCTTTCTTTGAGTTCGCGTACCAGCCCATTCTGAAAACACTCAGTGTTGTTTTTTAGTGTGGGCCTACCGCGAACAGTGTGTGCATTTGTAAGGTTAACCCGGGATAACATAATTGAACAATATATTAACACGTTCCTCGAAATGCTGCCGCCAAATGTTATCGAAACTGCTTCTTACTGGGTCAGCACTTTTTAACACCTGTCGAAAGGCCCTTGGACACCTTATGAAGTTTACACAACGTAGTATTCCTTGTCGTTTTGGATTAGCCGGTTAAGCACTGCGTTTTACAGATTAGGGTTAAGCACTGCCTTTACTGATTAGGGTTAAGCACTTCCTTTACTGATTAGGGTTAAGCACTGTTGCGAAACTGGTTAGGTTGGGGTTGATGCTATGCCTACTTTAATCTACCTTGTGTAAACTTCATAAGGTGTCCAAGGGCCTTTCGACGGATGTTAACGATTGCTGACCTTCTTACTGCTGCTTCAAAAAATTTCGGATCAAACGATATTCTAATCGTCCCTCATTGGATTATCCACTCAACCTAACAAAATCGACCAATCACAAAATAAAGAAAACAGCAAATTCAGATGGCCTCTTAGGAAACATGCAATTAAAACTGTCTTTCTATGATTGGTGCATTTCGATCCTCTCATCAAAAAAATGTCAGTTGCCAATCATCTTAGCGGACCTCTTAGGTCGTTGTTTGTAATTTGTGATTGGTGGATTTCAATCCGTTTTGTGAGTTTCTGTGTTTCAAGGTTCGTTGCTTGTGATCTTATTGTGACCAAAACCTGACGTAAATATTCCAAATATTTTTTATAGATTTTATCCCTGGAGTTCAGACTTCCAAATTTCGATGAGGTAAAACTACTGAAGATTCAGATTAACTTTTGAGATCGAAAAAGTGCGATAAAGTGCCGTGCTAGCAGAGTTTTCTTTTCCACATGCCTCTTACATTTTACAAGACGTTCGCATGGCAGACATTCGCCTCGCTTCGCTTGTTTACTTGTCTTGTTTACGTTAGCACGTATTGCTTGCCTATTACACATTTGCGTCAAAACAAGTCGTTTCCATTACTCTATTTTGGGCCACGCCCAAATAATAAAGTCGCCCTTCCATAATTTAGTGCCATTTGAAGACGATGACACTTAAGAAAAGCTTTCCGGTGGTGTTTTGGACAATAAGCGCCAGTTGAAAGTTGAATTCAGCAAAAAAACTAGAGAGATGAAAATGCGTGTGCTGCCGCAGGGTGCTCACGCATGCAAGAAGACGGAATTCTGCTAATTGGCACTTGTCAACAACTGAGCAAAGTCCAACCACTCCCCTTAAGAGTTGGAGCAATGGATATAGAACCCGTGAATGGCGTAAGAAATCTTGGTGCTGGGTTTGATTCAATGTTGTCTATGGAAACTCATATCAACAGAGTACGCAGTTCCGGATTTTATTATCTGCATAACCTCAGAGGGATTAGGAAATGCCTGTCACAAAATTGTGTAGTAACTCTTATCCATTCGTTTGTCACAAGTCGGCTGGACTACTACAATAGTCTCACGTATGGCCTCCCGCAGTGTCAAATTTCAAAATTACATAGAGTACAAAATGCTGCTGCTCGCATTGTTCTTGACATTAATAAATTCTGCTATATAACCCCTGCACTGCGACAACTTCACTGGCTACCTGTCGTAAAGCGAATTCAATTCAAGATCCTGCTTCTCACCTTCAAGGCTATTCACGGTCCCTCTCCTCCCTACATCAGTGAACTTATAACTGTCAAACCCATATCTACTTATGGTCTCAGCTCAAACAACAGTACTCTGCTGCTTCCTCCTACACAAAAAATGCTGCCTACGCTTAGTGCTCGCTCCTTTGCTGCTGCTGCCCCTGCGCTTTGGAACAAACTGCCTGCGGATATTAGAAATGTCGCTTCCTTAAATAGTTTTAAGAGAACAGTCAAGACCTTTCTTTTTAACGAATCACTTTAAATTAAATTTTATTTTTTTACTTTTTCTCTATTCAATATTGTATTTAATTTTTTATGAAAGTTTTGTAAAGCGCTTTTGATCACATCTGGAAAGAGGGCTATAGTAATATATAATTTACTATTGTTATTATTATTAAGATAACAAGGAAATTTCTTGTTACTTCTGGGATTTTTGCGAAATTTGCGGACTTCTCGAGGCCCTTCTTTGCCTTTTCACTGTAAGCTTACTGTAGACACTGTCACTTAATAATAAGGTTTTTTGCCACATTTTTAGATAAACGTATACTTAAGTTTCTGCAAATAAAACGTTTTGAGTAGAATTCAGCTATTATTGTTCGGTTGATTTATCATAATATAAATGTTTCGTTCAACAGTCATTGCAGGCAAGGAGATAAACATTACAATGGCCATCAAAGGTGCTAAAGAATGCCCTGATGCGGAGGGACAATACAATAAATCTTCATTGTCAACGGAACTTTCTGTTACGGTAAAGTTGCAACTGTAGTGTCAATATGAGTTTGCTAGGAATATTAAGTCAGGGTAAGATAAGAAGTTTTTTCCAATCCTACTACTCTGATCGAACTTTTCTCCCTTCCATACTCCCGCCATTAAGGACTCTAATACGAGACTTGTTCACCGTGCTATGTTCAAAGGAACCAGAGGATATTACATGGCCGTGCGGAGATGTGAAATTTCTCTTCAAGGTGTGAAAAACATTAAATACGAGAGTAAAATGGGAAACCCATTGTTTAATTGCCCTCAGATTACCACTGGCCATGTGCGCGTAAAAGGCACCAAATTTCCTTCCAAAATGGCTTCGAGCTCTTATCTCCATTCTAAAAGGTACAACCCTGGCGAGTATCAGTAGATATCAATTCGAACGATTGGCGAAAGAAAGGCGTCGAGCAAACCTGACAGTAGAAACGGTACAGGACTTTTGAAGGAGGGTGAGACCGAAGAAAGTGCTTTCGGATTCGAAATACCCGATAAGCAAACCCAGAAAGGGGGGCTCGAATTCTGCCAAAGAAGGGACAATTCAGATCATGTTAACTTGACCCTGCTAAGGTGGGTGCCCCTACAATGCTTAATCTTACCCTATACAACAGCGGTAATTTCGAATCAACACTGGGATTTAAGGTGCCCCTGACCCACTACTGGCACCATCTTTTCGTTCCATGTAAACAGACCCTTAGTTTATCCTGTGTAGCGACCATTTCTGCGCGGCATGCAACATACCGCGGGAATGCTTTCTACACAGGCTTTCTTAAACTGGACTATAATTTCATTACATTAATTTTTTTTAATTCTGTTAACTTCTAGATGAGGGGTGTGTTTGCTAATGAAAGTAACTACCTCAGCACAACTGTAAATAATGTCAGGTAATGAGATAACTGTATTTTTTTTATTCCGAATTACAAGTCACATCGAATAGTAACAGTATAAATCTAGTGTTCTTGGCTGAGATTATTCACATGTAGAACCTCTGGACTAAGGCTAGATGTAGCTTTATCTCTGGGTACCTTCTTAGCGGCCTCTTTTATAGTACGGTTTTTCTTTTCTTTCACTTGGTGAGTAAGGGGGTTTTGTCCACATTGATAATTGAACTCGGTACCTTTTTCTTCAGATATATGTGCCTCAATACCATTTAGTGCCATCAAGACAAATCTTCACATTGGAGGAACTTAACGAAATGGTGAAAAATTCACCGTGAGCGAAGGAGTTAGTCAAAAGAGTGACATGCTAAACACTTGCTGATTTCGTTGTTACTGGACCAATGGGTAGAAGGAAGCCCAAACTCAGACGATTTCTTGAATCTCTAATAACCTTGTTTTTTTTCTTATAGATGTGGAAGTGTGATTGTCGATCTCACCCTGAGCTTTAGTGCCATTGTCATCGAAAAGCGGATACTAAATATACTTAAAGACGCCGCTAAGGATGGGAAGCTTGGAAATTTCAATGTAGACGCTTCATCCATCAAAGGAACACGACCGGAAATTCCAGTTACAACCCGCCCAGGCATTGGTAAAACCACACCAAAGCCATCTGATGGTACGATTTTAAGCAGAAAGCGTCTTTTTGAAACATATTCTTACGTTGAGTTACAATGAATGTCTCCAAACATTCAACACTATTCTGGCCATCACCTGCATCCAAGGTGGTGGACGTTTGGAATAAGCTCGTGTTTAATTCCCACATCGTGTGACTAACCAAATCCCTGGAACTGTTTCGAAATATAAAAAATTCATGAACTGGGTTAACTGCAGCACACTGTTTGTTATGATTTTTGTTTTTCTTTTTTAGTCAACATAGCCTCCTTGTTATATTCTCTGCCAAGAACTGTAGATAAGGTCAGACGTCGCAAAGGCTTGGCATACTCAGTCTTTTCATATTGATAGCTAAACCTTAAGTCATGACTTAAGCGTAAAAGGTACATCTTACACTTTTATATAAGATGAGGTCTCCTCGTTCCCCTCACCCTTCCCCTCCCACCGGTCAAGCACGCACACGTTGATATATAAGTTCTCTACCCTTATTTGCAGTAACTACGTTTGGAGAAGTATGTCTATATCCACTGAAATAGTATAGAGCCAATACTAGTTATGGTATCAGCAAAGTAAATCAAACTAAATAAATAAGCCCTGTTGACCTCGTTTGATTTCAGATGATTATGTCACGATCATCATTGCTGTCGTTGTATCTGTTGCTGTGCTTGCCATCATTGTTGGAGTGGCTGTGTTTTGGGTGAAAAAGAAGAAAAAGGGCAAGAAAAACGATAACAAGGGTTAGTATTTAATTATGTTAAATGTTGTGGGAACACACTAAATTTCAGTGAAGCGATTAGTTAAAATCTGTGTTTTTTATATTATTCGGAGACACAGTTTAGGTTTTGTAGCTTTCGCCTCTACAGCAGAAGCTTCTTCTGCGAATGAAAGTTTTAAAATATGGTTTTCAAAGCAAAAGCTTCGAATAGAAAACCATTTTGCCAATCTTGCACACTTAAATTTGCATTCTGGAGAAAAGGATGAATTTGTAGCTAGAATTTAGCTCCAATTACTTTAAAAATAGTTTATGTATAAATATAAACCAGGTGGTATGTTAAAACACACTTGAAACTTTATAAAATAAACGTAACAAGACATAAAATGGTCACTTTGAAAAAAAGGAAGATAGCCACAGGCTGATATTACTTTTGGGTATTTGTAATATGAATATTTAGAAATTTACATAAATGATAATACAAAATAATACTTAAAATATTAGGGAATGATAAGGTTTCAGCTCAAGTTAGTTTAAGCATAAACATAATGGTCAAATTAATGTAATTTATTAATTTAGTTAAACAAGCAACAACAACATTTTTTAAAGCTCTTGTAACACAATTTCCCAAAAGGGCATTGCGACCTGATATATCTTCATGTATATAGGCAAGCGCACAGACGGTAATGCAAGAGTAATTGTCCCGTGGAAACCAAACCGCCAAGAAAAGGTTACAGCTTAATGACCAAGTACTTAAGTCTTCTTAAGTCAAGAATTTTAGTTAAACGTTTCCCCTTCACTATATTGAATTCAATCTAAACGTGGAATCAGTATTAAATAAATACTTTGCTCTCAGCTTTGGTTCAGCAACCGTGTCGTCTGGTAGCATCTTGCAGACCTCAAAGATAATACGCTAGCGTATTGCACTTTGCACCGAAGAAGTAAATTCGTTTATTTTGCTGGTACTTTTACCAACTCTGAATTGATTAAATGTTTGAGGCTTATTATCATTTGCTGTACAGGCATCAATATACAGCGTAGTTATAGCGCTGTTGTGAAGGCATTCTGGACCATGCAACGGACTGTGATTGGCTAAAAATCTCGCCTTTGGATTGTGTCAGTTCCATTTGATACAATTAAAAGAACTGAATCTTGTTCCACTTAATATAGTTGCACTTTATTTGATGAGACAGTTCCATTTTTATTTTTTAAAAAATTTAAAACACAACCCACTAAATAAAAATCCACTTTATTTTCAACCGTTACGATTTGCCAATCATGACGTTTCCTGTTCCAGCCACGCTGAAATCGTTGGAGCACTGAATAATAAAACTCTCACGAGTTACTAACTTAAATATAACAAATAACCAGCGCATCACTCATAGACTGTGCACTTCAGAAAGTTGTGGTGCGTTAATCAATGTCCCTAAATTACTGAAGAAAATGTTTTATTAAAGGTTAACTTAGTGTGTTAGACACCTGGCGCGAAACGTCAGCTAAATTAAAGGGGAAGATGCTGTGTTTTTCTTAATGAAATAATTACTATGTGAACTTTGGCAACTTACATTTAATGCAACCAAACAGATAAAGTGAAAAACAACAAAGAAACAATTATTGAGAGGCATTCTGTCGTGAGAGATTAAACTAAAGAGCCTCGGCATATTTCACTGCATGGCCAAGAAGAACGCATATCTTCCACCTGAGAAATTTGGAGGGTAGTAATATGTGTTTTGAAAAGATGACCAGGCTGTTGTTTTGACGTATGACATACTTCACGGTTATGATACAACTTAGCCGCTTATTGGATCACGTAGATGAAATTCAAAAGGCCCATGCACACTAATGAAAGGTGGGAATCTTCATAAACACATAGTTCTAACTTCTTAACATGTAATCTGTTGTTGTGACGCAGACGGAATAAGCCTGGCTTTTTGAGGTGTTTGTTGTCACGCGACAGCCTGGTAGACGCGCTCATCAGCCCTTCGATTGTACGTTTCTAGTACGTTTGAAGAAAGTTTCCAGTAATTGAACCGAGATTTTGAAGTGTTCAGAAGGTATGAGCGAGGTGCAGCTTCAAATGAGCAGCATTTGCGATAAGTACATGTAATACTAAAATTTAAATCCCATGCTTAACTTTAATACACATAAATTATTCCTTTGGGAATTAAAAAATAAGCGAAAACGGCAGGCAGTTAACGAGAGAGCATGTTAAATATAAGTCAATCGATTTAAATAATAACGTTTTTGCATTTAAAACGAATGTTGCAGAAGAAATAGTAAGTTTAAAACTTGATTTTGTATTGCCATTACTGTCTTGATATCACTCCAGCTGAATGTCTATTATTTCACCCGGGATAGCTGTGACACTATAAAATCTGTGGTCAAGTTTCAATGATTTTTTCTCTATGCTTACTAGGCAATGTAATTGAACCATGAAGCTAAAACAAACATGTAAATACGTATAAATTTTAGAGGTTGTTATAAACAGATAAAGAGCGTTTCAATAAACTATAAAATTAAACATACCAACGTGTTGTTTTTCCCTTTTTGATAGTAAAAGTGAGTCAGTGTACAAAGATAATGGATAGTTTTGTTCTGGGTTTCGTTTTGTTTTGTTCCTGTCCTCTAAACATAGTCAAGAAATTTCAGCCCCTCCCATTTTATTTTCCCCAGTCTTGATTATCCATACTGGCCAACCACTCATATTTTGAAGTAATTAGTGCCAGCGTTGGGGTGATTAAAAAAAATCAGTCAATCCAAAAATTAAATAAAGGAAATAATTAAAAAATATATTATACAAAAATAATGAGAGACTTGCAGAGAAATTCATTTTGCGCCCACGCCAAGCCCCTCCTTCTCTCCAAAATCAAATGGCGGGCCCCGAGAAACGTTGAAATTTTCCTATCTGTGCTATGTGATTGACTAAATAGTATTCCGCTACTAACTTTGTTAACCTATCAGGAGTATAAATAATATTTAAGTTAGTAGTATAGCAGGAGTTTCAATGATATTTAAGTTAGTAGTATATTGCAGAATTACTTGAGCCTCTCGAGCGCGCGATTAATGAGATTCTCATACCAGCTGTCACTGACCATACATTCACTAAAGTGGAGCCCGACCTCCTTGGTCTTCCTGTGCGTATGAGAGGCCTTGGATTTACAGATCCTGTAGTGACCTCATCTTCTGAATACGAGGCTTCAATTAAAGTTACTAATCCGCTCTTGAGGCGAATTTTTGAGCAACAGCATCCGCCTCCAGACGCCTCAGAAATTCAAACACTGCAACTGAGCAAACGAAAACAAAAAGACGACTGCCTAAGTGAGAGGCTGGAGCAGGTGAAGACCTCCCTGCCGACAAAAGCTATCCGGGCTGTTGAGTTAGCTACAGAAAAGGGATCATCAAATTGGCTGACCGTGATTCCCCTCAAGGAGCTGGATTACAAGCTAAATAAGAAGGAATTTAGAGTTGCAATCAAGCTACGGTACGACTGGGAAATATCGGACACGCCCGTGCTCTGCGCATGTGGTGTTCAATTTAGTGTGGATCACGCAATAGTGTGTCAGCGCGGCGGGTTCATTATCCATCGCCATAACAAACTGCGCAACTTGGAAGCAGAGATGCTAAGGATGGTCTGTATTGATGTGGAAGTAGAGTCGGTCCTTTAGAGGGTCACTGGGGAGACATTAAATCATGGCGTTGACAAAGCCCCTGATGCCCGTTTTTGGGAGAGACAGAGATCTGCATTCTTCGACATTCGGGTGTGTCACCCAAAAAAAGTATGCGGAAACAGTAATATGGAGATTGAACAGGGAACGTTCACTCCCCTAGTTTTCACTACCACAGGTGGAACGGCGGATGAGTATGATAAGTACCACAGCAGACTTGCGGAGCTGATCGCAAATAAGAAGGGAGAAAGCTGATCAACCGCAATTTCCTGGATAAGAGCTTAAATATCTTTCGCCATCGTACGCTCTGCGATACTATGCTTGAGAGGCTCAAGATCCAGAAGACGACAGCCAGACTTTGTTGACTCGTGTCTACACATCGAAAATATTAGAGCCTGCCCAAATTAATTTTTTTGTTGTTTTTTCGTTGTTTAAGAACCCTTTTAACTTGTTTTCTTTCTAATATCAGAGACAGATAATTGTCTTTTGTAATGACTTAATTTAAAATTCTGGACTGCCAGCAAAAGTTATTGACCGCATCGAGGTGCAAGGAATGTATTTGCGAAATCGTTTAAGGTTATTGACACAGTGATTGTTTTTTATTTATGATTTATATAATTTTTAATGTTATATAGTGCTTAATTCTTACTTCAATTCTTTCTGTAAGTGATGTACATGTTTAAAGTTGAATAAAGTTATTTATTATTGTTGTTATTATTATTATCATCATTATTTTTTATTCATATTATTATCATTATTATTATTATTATTATTATTATTATTATTATTATGCAACTAAGTCATTGGTTTCGTTTCTGCTTATAGTCATGAGTTATGTCAAAGTGTTTATTAATGAAACTTGTCTATTCTGGTCCTGTTGGCATTTCTGTGGAATTTTAGCTCGTGTATGGGTATTCCTCCCCCCATCTTTTTCTGTGATTCGTCCCTTTTTGAGTTCTCAATTTTTCCTTTTTGTATTACCTGTAGAGCAGTTTTTTTTCTTGACCTTGAAAACATCATTTATATGATGACGACATGTTGCTACAACTACCAGAATCCTTCAGGATTTTGAAAAGAAGGCTGTTGTCGTTTTAACCTTACTGAGGTTTCAAATTTAAGTGTAAAAAGAAGGAGAATTGGATTCGGGAAGTAATATTGACTTAGCTATGCAACTGTGATTTGTTTGCGTGCTTGAAACGCTAGCTACATACAATGTTGTTAACCATGAGCGGTGGTTGTGATTGTTGCTGTGACATAATGTGACGACGCGAAGAGTAGAGATCATACACAGTACACTCATCCCCCCCCCCCCCCCCCCCTTGCCCTCCCGGTCAGACCAACATCCCCAAAATTTGCCTCAATTTTCTGTTGCACGCATTAAAAAGCCAGCACAAAGGGATATTTGCTTTGCGCTGTGTTATGACCTTTCCGGTTGGCTTAAGATTGTTCATGTCCGTTGGAATTGACCAGCTTAAGTATGTTAAAAGTGGATTTACAAAGTTAAGTTTAAAACCGCTCTCGGATTTGAGGAAAACAGAGGGATACTAAAATTTTGGCTGTATTTATCTGTGCTTGTTGTCTTTGCTTTTTTTTTTGCATGGTGCAAAGAAGTCGGTGATAAAAATAAAGGAGCCCAACAAATGTGAGTATTATCATTGTTCGTTCTTACAATTATGTGAAAACCCCGCATGGTTACATGTATTGCTTAGCGCGTTCCCGGCCGCAGATACCGAGAGGAAGGTTGAACTGAAAGGAGGAATCAAGGGGTTAGTTTGAAAATAACATTGTACTGCGACGTTGGGGCTGGGAATAAAGTTTTGAGCGTTAGGTTCTAGTCAAAGGGATATGGGAGGTCTAGTGCTGAAAACGTCAGCTTAAAATGTTTACGGTGTTAAATGGACTTAATTATTTCAAACGTTTTACAATGCGAGTGCCACTATTCTGGCCACCCACACACAACTGACCAATAGGCCATTTCCGAGTTTCCCCGGGCCTCTGTATCAAAACGAGGTTAGGTGCTCAACTTTTCTTGTGGAAATGAGTTTTATTTGCATGAGAATGGAAAATCATTTCCATATCAAAGGTTGAGCACCTAACCTCGTTTTGATACAGAGGCCCGGGGAAACTCGGAATTGGCCTATTGGATGACAGGAAAATAACAATTCATTCCAAGAAAGTTACTTGTCAATCATAATTAGCACGATCAACATCATGGATCGAAATCAATCAATTGCAGCCTACATACGTGACCGTTTTAACCCGCTGAAAAAGGCCTATGTTTCCTGAAAAGTCCGTTAGGGTATTGACAGAGGCAAACAATGTAAACGTTGACTTGCGGTCGCATGGTTACTGTAACGTGGGACAATGGTAGCGAAGAGATTGTTGGTTGGCGACAAAATAACAGCTTGTGTGAAACAAATATTCGTGGGTGTTACATGTAAAGTTTTGAATAGAGGAACGTAGTTCAGTGAAACGTTTTGCCTTCTTTCAATATTTTTATTTTGTGTCTTTTTTACGAGCTGCTGATTGGCCCACAACCAACTTTCTTGGAGTCTACTTTTTCCTGCAATCAGTAGTATAGGCGCACCGAATTATCCTTTTTTGTGGATTTAATTAATGTTTGAGTGGCATACATTAACGCCGTTGACGTCATAACCTTTTGCCTTTATCTCAAGAATAAAATGCCCAGGAATCTCATTATCTTCCCTATTTTGTATTTCTAATATAATAGAAACAATGGACCCTCCATCCTTGACCGGTTTTAAGTTATTTGTCACGTCCTTGTTTATTCAACCGGTTTTACAGGTTTTTTTGTTATTTTAAGATAGTAAGATTCCTGTGCATTTTATTCATGAGATAAATACAAAAGGTTATGATGTCAACGGCGTTAATGTATGCCACTCAAAAATTAACTAAATCCTCAAAAAAAGATAATTCGGTGCGCCCTATACTACTGTAATCCGATTGGTCAACTTTGTCTAGGTAGCCCCTGTTACAGTAGTCACACTATAAGACGACCCTGAAGTGCTTGGATATTAGATGGAAGCCCCTTTGGAGACAATATACAGTACTTCCAGTCGACACTAATAATTTATGTTCTATTGTGTGGTTACGCTCTTTGTAGGAATCAAATACAAGGTGGTCATGGCAACAATGGGTTTACTCATTCATCTGCGAGCCCTGAGGTACCTGATTGTTTTCCTTATAGAATAATTTCTTTTGCATTGATTAAAATTGAGTTAATATAACTGAAGCACTGTCATTGTTTTGGATAATATTGTGCTCTAGAATTTCCTATTGTCCCGCACTAAGTACAATATGGAATTCCCATGCTGCAAAGAAACAGACCACAAAAGACGTTCGGTTTAGGCTTCGTAACTTTCTTCCAGTTATTGTGGGAGGAGAGGGGAGAGAAGGGTTAGGGCATATGGTCTGCACACTTTCGTCACTTGTTTATCTGTAGTGTATCAACCACCTTGATAGCCTCAACCGCGACAGGATCTATGAAGTATTGATCCCTATAAGTTGGCTATTTCTTTTGAATATAATCGATCTTCATTGATCGAACCTTAAGGAAATCTTGCAAGAAAGTTTGCGTTGAATACCTCGATATCCCAACTTTTTTTCTAAATATTGGTTATCCCTGCACTCCTTTTAAGGGTCTTGTTCAACTTTAATGCGCTTTTACACTCAAATGGTGACCACTTCTTTCATTTCGCATCGAATCGTCTTCTTGTGCTTTGCAAAAAATCCTTTGATCCTTGGTACCGTGAGGAACCAACAAGTTATTGAGATTTTCAGAGGACAAAATTTTTTTCCCCTGAACCAGTCACTGAAAGTTAATATTATTGTTTGCTACAGAAAACCGCAGATATCACCTATGCTGTTGTTGAACAGGGAAACAGTATGCCCCGGACTGCTCCTAAGAAGCCTCTTCGCACTTATGAGACAGAGTATGTTATCACTATGATTTAAAAGCCATATTTCTGTGGCGCAGTAGCGGACCCAGTGTAGGGCCTCCAGTTTCCACCTCTCCCCTTTATTTTTGAAACAAGTCCGAAGTTCCGAACACATATCGCTTGCTGTACTAGGAGCTACTGGTATTGTACCCTCCATCTTACTTTAAGGGCGGGAGAATGAGAACCGTCTAAAACGGACACCAAGTGTTGGTTAGCTCTGAAATAATGTAAGGACCAGTTGGACAAAGAAACGCGAAGTGAAGCTTCATCTCGTTATACATTGTAGAGAAGGATTAATACTGAATAAAACATACATCGAAATTGAAGAGTTCGTCTCCTCCGTTCTTAAGCGTTGTATTTGACTCTCTATTGTGCAGACACCTTTTTATGACGGACTATTAGAGACGGTCCTATTATATATCAACAGTCCGTTCCCCATAAAAATCAGTTTGTTTTTGTTTTTTTCCTGTAATGATCCTGTGTCTCGTTGAAAACTAAATTCGCCCTAACAAGATTCTTAGTTTTTCGCCTAAATAGATGTATAGTTAGAGTCGTAATGCTTAGAAAGGAACGTGCACATGAGGTCGTGTAAAACACACTCAATTCACGAGGGAGCTCATACTAAAAAGCCATTGACTTTATTTACTTTCAGGATACTCGTTGAGGGTAACGGAAGTGGTTATGAAGTTGCCGGATCATCTTCCAGGCGTCCGGAGCAACCCCCTGGTAAAAAGCCAAAGAAACAGAAGAAAGGGCAAGAACCTGACAAACCTGTTGGCGTAGTGTACGCGCAAGTTGATAAATCAAAACAAAAGCCAAAGGGTTCACAGAACACTTACGATCAAGCAGGGAGACCCAAAAGCAAGGTACCTACCTTCTAAATTATTGGAGCATTCTCTCATGGTACCCTTCTACTAAACAAAGAAACTTTTGAAATGAAATTAAGTTTATTTAAAGGGGGTGAGACTTGATAGTTTCACGAACTGTGAAACCTAAGTGTCCCTACCTAAATTTGAGACAAATAGGCCATTTGCGCAATGGGGTTATTTTACTACTACTACTACCAGAATCCTTCCGAGGGTTTTGCGTTCTTGTGTAAATTAGTGCTTTTGGTATTTTAACCTCACTGGAAAAACGAAATGAATTCTGGTCTTTGTAGTAAAAAGACGTCATCGTGCAAGTGGCCTATTGCAGGTTGGCATTTGAATTGGACACAACAAAAAAGGGAAAAAAGTCCTCTTGGAGCTGGAGCAGAAAAGAGAACCAACAGCAGCTCTACTAAAAATGGCATCGACTCTGGTACATAGAGACCAGGCCAAGTCACTGTTGGGAGACGATTTCTCTCATCACTGCGCCACCGCTGCTCCCTTCCGACACGTCTCATTTGCGAACACATGCGTGGGGCCCTCCGCTAAATACTGTGTAGTTTTGTTAGTTTTACATAGGGATTTCACTCAAATGGCCAGTAACTATACAAACTACTGGAACAAAAGAAAGTGCTTACACAAGTGCTTATATAGATCGTTTTCAAATGACGTCACGGCGGCCATGGTGCTGTATAAAAAAATCCTGTAACTACTTTGTTTGTTTCGAGAAATTGGCATAATCACTGACAAGGGGACACCAATCTGGCAGACGCGACGTAATATTATGCGGAAACGGTTAATACGTTTTCCACAGTCGCTAATTTAGTAAGTGGCTCTTCGTTTATTTTTCCGGATCGAACTGGAATTTGGAAATGGTGACAGAAAAAGAAGGGAAATACCTCACCGAATAAGAGCAAAGGACAACAACAATTTCAGCATTACCTAGGCCACCTTGGTTGTTTTTTAAATGAGAGCTTCGTCTGTAGAATTGTCAAAATCTTTGTCTTCTATCTTCTCTACAGCAACCAGGGGAACTCACATACGCCGAACTAGACCACAACCAGGGGAGCAGCATGCCTAGAAATTCCGCCGCACCAACCAAGAAGCCTCAACCATATGTTGAGACTGAATATGCAATGATCGTATAGATCGATCTATACAGGGTTCGTACGCACCTTGAAAGTCCTTGAATTTTAAAATAAACATTCAAGGCTTTGAAAGTCCTTGAAAATTGCAGTAGGTGCTAACTTTAACCAACCCAGCAAACACAGAAAGACCTTCAGGATAAAATTGCTCATGTTGTGGAAGAACTAAACAAGACATAGACTAAAAGCTCCTTTTTACACTGAATGGAGTCCTTGAAAACTGAGAAATGTGTCTTTGAAAAGTCCTCGAATTTTTTGTTCAAAAAAGGGTACGAACCCTGTCTATACGATAATTGCATATTCATATCCTCTCTGATCTTCGGAAAACTAGTGACATCTGGGCTGTCCCAGATACCGTGACAGGCTAGAGATGAACAGAATGAAAAATCACCTGTTACTCTTTAGTAAAAATTGAGCAAACATAAATACACAAAGAAATCAAATGAAGGTCAAGCTCGAAATGTTTATTTGTGCGCATCCCTATATATGTTAGTTCTTTAGGTAGTTTTGCAATTATTAGTGTGAATGGATTAAAAACCTACCTCTTTAGTCTGTTTCAGTACACCACGAAAAACAATGTATAATGTAGACGGGACCAGAATATAGATCGGTCCAAATATGAGATAATGGCAGTTATACAAGCTGATAACTTTACTGTATAGTTTGCCTGTGTGCTTGCCCTAGAAGATAATTTATAACATAGCGCGCGTGCTTGCCCTATAAAGGTCCTATTGAGCCGCTATGAACAAAATCTTTATTTACGCACGCCCGTGCGTAAATAAGATGACGTGAGCATTTTGTTTTTACCTGGCTGCAAAGTTGTCGTCTTTTAAGCTGCAGTGCAGTTTTCCTTCTCTTTAAAATATGGAAGAAACCAGTGAAGAACTGCCAAATTTTTCAATCGGCATTGACCTTTTAGGTCCTGATCCAACAAGCAGCAAAAATAAAGCCGAATTAAAAAATTCTCGCATTATGCGTCTGGACGAACTTTCCTTCGAAATACGTCTTGAAGGACGCACTACGAAAGGTAGTTCGTCTGGACGCATAATGCGTCTCGTGCCCGTCTTTATACTTGAGACGCATAACCAGACGAACTTCAAATCTTTGCCCAAGTTCGTCCAGTCGGATAATGCGTCCTTAGTATAAACACGGCCATAGACGCATTATCCGTCTGGAGGATGAGAGTCGTCTTCGCCAAAAAACAAGTTTTCTGGATTTCGCCGAGCAAAATATAAACATCTTCTCAGCGCCGGATCCGAACCATACTCCACGAAGTCTTACGAACAAAACTTTAGGTGGACTTTAAGACACTTTCATCTTTGTTTCTGCTTGGTTTCAATTGATCGTTAACGAATAAATAAGCAAATTTGCTTCCTCAGTTTTACAGAAAGAATTTTCTTTCAAACTAGGCGATTGTGGCGTGTTTGTAACCAGCCAGTAGAAGCGTTTGTTTTTCTGTGGCGCGCGTTACGACAATTTTTTAGTTAATCAAAAAGCAAGCATTTTTGTCAGCTATGTTATAAAAGAATTTGCTCATGCTTTTAGCTGTGCGTATATCGAGTTACGGATGCACTTGGGAAGTTTGGAGAGCACTCAAGAAGCTAGAGTTGCACTCGGCTATCGCCTTGTGCAACTCTTACGCATCTTTCGTGCTCTCCAAACTTCCCGCGTGCATCCGTAACTCGATATACGCACGTTAAGCATGAACAAATTCTTAAATTGTATTGTATGGGGAATCTGCACTTTTACGTACGCTTTATTCTCATTGATGTATTTTTTAAGTAATTAAAAATAAGGGTATTTAAACTTACATTTATTGTAGCTCATAGAAAAAGCTGTAAAGGTTGAAGTAAGTTAGATGTCTATCGAAGGCAAATTCACAACAATAATTAGTTATTTCCTCTTATTACTAGAAGAGTTAAGGTCAAAAGGTGACAAAGTAGGACAAGTGATAGAAAAAACTGTTTTTAGAGAAGTCTTACGATGGCAATTCGTACGTATCACTACAGGAAACACTTTTATAGGATTAACTGTTTTCGTAAATTGAACACTGAGTGATTTAACAGTATTCTTGCGATAAATGCCACGAGGGAAATATTTGATTTGACTTGGAGGGTTGTGAGTTCGATTCTCAACTGGAGCTCGGATATTTTTCTGATATTTGCGGTCTTAGAATTCTCCTTCTTCCAAATTATATTAGCCTTGTACGCTGGAACGTTGCGAGTATGCGCGAGCCGCTGGACGGAAGTTTGTGGTGTATGGCGGCCGATAACTGCCATTCGTCAAAATCGCATAAATTTTATTAATGTTAGATCAAACTTTAATTTTTTGTATTTGAAATAAAGTGAAAGTACAATGTGAAAACATTTTGTTTTTTATTGAACTGGAAATAGATTCTTTTTTATTATTATTTTCAAAACAAAATATTTTTATTATGAAAATGAAAATAAAAATAGAAGTGAATAAAAGCAAAAGTAAAAATAATTTGTTCACGGCCGGGAACTGCCATTCAAACCCAAAAAAGTACAATTAATATGTTCATGGCTGGGAACTGCCATTCAAATCAGAAAAAAGTAAAACAAATATGTTCATGACCGGGAACTGCCATTCAAAAATAAAGAAATGAGACTTTTGGCGGGAGTGCGTCGCTCGCGTTTGTTTACAATCTCGTACCCAGACTCCTCGGATTCTTTGATAATTTGGCGCCCTTTCGCAAAAAAAAAAAGGGGGATCGAGCTTGGGCAAAGTTTCAAGCCCAAATGAAGCAGAAACGAGTGCAGAAAAAGACAAAAGCCGGTACAGGATTGGGTGCTGGAGTAATACTTAAACGTGGGGAACTTACAGTACAGCGACTCAGTTCCGAAGTCTCTGGTAAGGCGCAAAAGTTTAGTGGGATTGGAGCCAGGGAATTTGTGCCATTTGCTGACTACGAGGACATAACATTACCAAACATCAAACTTGTTTGTGAGAAGCACTTCTTACCAACAGTTAGCAAAAGCGTCACGTGTGATGTTCTGGCGGGAGAGTAAGGGCCATCCTGTTCAACGCTTGAACAAATTCCTGACCTAAAACTGATCCACATTCGGTTCATTCAGCGACACGAACAAGACCTTGAAAGCAACATATTTATCAATCCTGATGGCCCGCCCAAGAGAAAAAGGAGACCAGCTTCGAGTGTTCCAATTGCTTCCACCTCTGTTGAAAGCGACAGCACATGGTCACCCAAGCAGATCAAGGTTTTTCCGAAGAGCCTTTCAGTATCGGAGATGCTAAAGCTTGGAAAGGTTGTTGCGAAAAAAGCCACCACTTTGATCGAGATGAGGTCCTTTGAATTGGACCCACTCGGATGGTCCTTAACTGCAGCTACTATAGAGTTTAATAGAGAAGGATATTGGTAGGTGCGACTGATTAAAAAAAAAACATGGTGGCGATCATGGTATTTGTTTGTTTATGTACCGAGCCATCACCCGCCTCGGGCAAGCTCTGTCTACGCTTTTAAATAGATTATTACTTTCTTAAAGGGTAAAGGTGGTTTTTGCGCTGATCACAATGGGTGTGACCCCTTACATAGTTATGGAAACAATATTTAACTTCTGGCGAGATTAAGGGAGATCTCGAAGGTTATTTCTGTTGGCGTAGAAGGTAATAAGTTTTCGAAAAGACGGCGACACGATGTTCTGCTAGTTTTATTAGCTTGGCTAGGCGCGCTCGAATTTAAAATACTGAAATTTCTATTTTTCTGTTGCCTTAATGTTTTCCTCGGCAATTTCCCCCGATTTTCGGTACATAAATCTTTAAAAACAAAAGCAAACAACCAACGAGCGAGGACACCAGTTTTCCTGGTATATTTTTTTACAGAAAACGAAGGCAAACAACCAGTCTGTTACCTTAAGCCACCAGCTTTTATAATAATGCCTACACTGAAAATTCCGTGAACAGCGATGCCATATTTTCCGTCTAATACTTCACAGTTGGCGACTTAGGTTTCTTTCGCAGTGAGCCTCCGCTTGCGTACCCCGTTCAGAGAAGTCATTCCCGGCTAAACTTTCACCAATTTTAAGAAAGACAGTATTTTGATTTGCACTCGTTTGTTGGCAAATCAAAAGGCACCTTGCTAGCGGTCAACAACTTTCAGAGGGATTCAACTCCGCGATACACTCACATTAGTTCCGTAAACAAAGCAAATCCAGAGAATATATGAACAACCATATGAATTTTCTGTATTCCCATGGCACATATTAAGGCATATTTTCCTACCATAAGACCACGCGAGGAATAAAGCGCTTCAACTTCCGGCGTTTCCGACAGCCAATCAGATCTTGTGGCATTGTTCTAACAGCCAATCAGCGTTACGGCCAAAATCTGGCCGTAACGAGCACACACTTGTAATAGTTTGTATCAGGCCCAATTTTAGCGGTAGCCGTTAGAGAGAATGTATGAGAACCGCTCAAATTGGGCCTGATCTCAGGTTACTAGGGCACAGGCCACAAGCTGTATGATCCTGAAATAGCCTCCTCAGAATTGGTTGAAAATGATGAATTCCTGTTTTCGACAGATACCCTTTCTCAAACTGCATCATTGCAATATTTACTGTAAAAGCTTACATTTGCAAGAACTAATTAAGAAGTAGGCAATGTTGTAGATTCATTTTGCTGGTTTGACAGTTAAGTTTAATGTTTGAAGTTTCGATAAAACTGGCTGTGGTATAAACTTAAAGTTAAGAATTCTGGCACAGACTACAGGGTATAATCATGAAATAGTGTACATGTATTTGGAATTGGTTGAAAATGATAAATTCCCGTTTTCCATAGGTAGCTTTTTTCAGACAGCTATTGTGATTGTTGTTTGTTAGCTGTCACAAGTGTAACATTTTACTGTACTTTAAGGTTTGCAAGAATTTAAAGTAATAGGCAATGATTCAGTTTGCTGGTTTAAAAGTTAATGAATGGTATCAGCATTTTCTAGTATTTGTACTCAGTTTTACCTCACAGTTTCTTGTAGAAAAAGTTAATGGTAAATAGTCTTAATAATATAAAGACTACATTGTTGTACCCAATGTTTGTTACAGTTAATAATGGCAAGGGAGGTGTGAATGAGGTCATTTATAAGTTTCAATTTTATCCAGAAAAGTTTTAGCAGCATAGCCAATAATCCACCCCCAGCCCCCTCTCTTCAAAAAAGGTCTTTTTCATTAACTTTGACTTCTAACAATTCCTCATTCTCCCTCTAACAAAAAGTCACAATACAGTTTGTAACCGCCGCCCCCCCCCCCCCCCCCCCACAAAAGAAAATGCTTGCCATGCAGGAGTAGGGGCAATAAAGGTCTTTGTGGCTTTCCTTTACTATTGTATTTGGGTACTCCCCCTCCCCTTGGTGATAACATAAGTAGTATTCTAGTGTAATACATGGTGTATGGTCATGAATAAAAAAATATTACAGCCCTAAGATAGGGTATTTAGCTGCTGGTTACTTCTAATTGTCAAGTCTCTGTCTTGTCAAGTAATTTGACCTACTGCAAACTTAGCCCATTCTCACTTCAAACCCTGTACTGTCCACATGGAACTATTCCCCTTGAACCACTTACAGATGTCCTCAATTTTAAAACCTAACTTGAATTCTGCCTTCTGTGCATACCAGAACTTAAAGGACTACCATTTGGCATCAGACACCAAACCTACTAGCATAGTGCTTAACTTGTAAATGACAATCTAGACAAATTTGCCTATTTTGGCCAGATAGTAAACTGAAAACAGTTTAAAAATAGCTTTCTAAGTTTGGGTATGTACAGAAGGCAAAATATTGTTTTGTTTCTCCTATTTGTTGCTTCTCTTGCCTTTCTTTCTTTTTGTTTGTTGGGCTGTGCTTTTACTAGGCTTCACTCCTGTTGGAAACGGTTTTACAGAGAGGAACCAGACAATATTTATCAGGAAGTATAGGTGTGTAGTGGGACAAGATAATCCATTCCAATTTTTGTTTCGTACCATGTATGTATGTAGGTCTATGTATGGGCTATTCAGCATACATTGGTGCAAGGAACATGATTTACTTTTTTGAAGAAAATTGTTTATTGCATACAACATATATGCAGTGCCTTATTTTGTAACTTTTCCTGTATACTCAGAATAGCACAGTAAATACAACGGACAGATATCAGACCATGCAACAAGTACTTACTTACAATAATATGTTAAAAACAGTGGAAAAGTAAAAACCAAAAAAAACACCAGAAGGTGACCATGGTCACTAACATGACTCGATGGTTTAGGACAGGTTTCAACTACAGAGCTTTATCAGAGAAAATTTGATAGCTGTTAGTAATTTTGGATATGTGGTTAACAAATTTATGTGCTTTTGATGAATGGCAGTTATCGGCCACCATAGTGGTGGTATTGGATCGCAGAGAATGCAGCAAAGAAAAATGACGCCTGTTTTAAAAATTAACATCGCCTTAGTCATCTGTTCTATCTTTGTGGAGTGCAGATAAGACAACGTCTTCTGTGTAATATGCGAGATTGGTCTTAAGGCTAATAAGTCGCAGATCATTCACAATTTTGCGCGGTTTGTTGTCCATGAGTGACTATTGTTTCGTGTTTTGGTTTGCGCGCGGACGCGTCAAGCTTCGATGGAGCGGAGGCCTTGTTGCATTGTTTCTCATTGACGGGAGTTAAACCCTGTTTATTTGGATCTAATAAATTTGCATAGATGCTGGCCACATGAGTGAAAATGTTTTATAGTCTGTTTAGTAAATCGACCAAAAGATCATTATAGGACTATTAATAGGACCTCTTGGTCGACATCATCACCTCATGATAAAGACCAGTGATGCAGAGGGTTGTCCAATACTGTCAACGAGACTCTAATAGTATACCCTTGCTTTTCACTAGAAAACCGTAAGTCTAGTGGTGAAAAGGAGGAAATTCCTCTCTAGACACGGATATATTCCACTGGGCAATCACATTTTCTATTCCGGCGATTCTTAGAAAAATCCCAATCACGTTCTATGGGATGCTTAACATGGTTTTCTTAGACGCGAGTACATTCCACTAGAGATCTACATTTTCTATTCGTGAGAGAAAAAAAAAACACAAATCCCCCGAAGATGGGTAAACGCCTAGTCAAAGTAACACCTACGACCAAAGCTGGTATTTTTAGCCAATTCAGACAGATAAAGGAAAGCAAAGCAAAGCCAATCTTCCTGTCAGTTCAAATTCACTATGACATTTTTACAGTGTCTTGAAATTGCTGTTCACGAAGCTATTCATTTATAGCCGCAATGTCTAATCAATTTTGCCAGTTTATTTACTGTCTTTTGGTTTTACTTCATCGTCATTTCTGAGGGAAACTTTGTGGCAGACATTTCCTGTATACGTTACCATGACAAATTTTCCGTTGTCCTCTTGAATTGTAAGCTTTAACTTCATATTACATTCTTTACGCTTGCACTCCCCAGCTCCTCGGAAAAATGGGGCTGAGTTGATTTTGCGAGAGTTTGCCGCCCGCACGTGATTATTCTTGAAGCGCAAGCTGCACCAGGGGTTGCTGTTTCTGATCCCACGCTTAAATATCGTGGTCCAGGCCCCACCCAACAGACGACCGCCACTTGGGAATTCTTTGATGTCTATGAGTTCCCAGTCTCTTTTCGTTAGCTTGAATTTTGCCTTTTGGCCATCGAGGTCAAATCGAAAAAAGCGTTCCTCCTCGTCGTCAGAAATAACCACCTGCGACAAAGAGAAAAAAGGAAAACAAACAGTGAAGCTGCGTGATTATCAAATTACGACAGTCCGGAGACTTTATCGTAACATCAGACTTGAAGAGCTCTTCAGGAAGAAGCAATCAGGTTAAGTTTTTGTTTGTTGTTGTTGTTGTTTGTTGCTTTCAGATTTCGATTTGTTACTCTTTCACTAGTGTACTTTCCTTAACAGCTTCTCTGTACACAAGTTCTAGCTAGTCGACCAAAAACGTACAAACTTCAGAAGGATGAAACTATGTTATTACAAGTTGCAGAGCGGTCACCCGTTGTGGTGGTCATCGCTGTTTACAGAATATTTTATTTAAAGACATTTTTGAAGGGAGAGGCAAAGCGGAGCGGAAAGAATAGCTAAAAAAATTATTGTCATCATATTAAACGTTCCTATTTATTCTCACCTATCGTATTAGTTTTCAAACAAGAGCCATAATATGGCTCTTTCTTTTAAAGGATAAACGAGAGGCAAGTACAGTCACTAAAACCATGTACACTGAGGTGTCGATAAAGGTGACACCATCTGGCCTTAGCTGGAAAATTCTTACTTTAACAGGATATTAGTTTGCCTAGTCCCTAGGCCTCATTATTCCGCGCAGCCAAAGCGTTTTGGGTCACGTGGTCCGATCGAAAATGTTTCCCGACCGTTCGCCTCGGATACGTCACTGAAATGAATTGACCGAGAGGGACTGAGAAAACGTCGTACAGGGACTAGGCAAGACATTAGTAACGTGAACGGTTGACAAGGACGTGGTCCAGTGGGCGGGATCAGTGGGTGTGTCCGACAAAGAGCAATGTGAATGGTAAGAGGGGATCAACCTCTCATACATGTATGTAGCTTACACCATACAATAACAAACATGTAAAAATATCATATAGGGACTGGTTTTGCCTAACGCTTTCTAAAATTGATCCCAGAATTTCTTTCAGAGTAAAATCTTTCCGAGTGACTCAGCCTTATAAATTGAATGGACGATTCATGTGTGCACGTTTCCTATTAAACGTCTATCGAGCTACAACGGTGAGAGAACGACACTTTTTTGTCAAGTATTTCAAAGAGCATTTAAAGCCGTAAGTTCAATAGAGATCACACGAGACAGTGGATTGCCCTAAACATTGCACAGAATGCCTGACATTATAAACTATCCATAATCAGTGAAGGGGAAAAATTGAATGCGACGGCGCTTTGAATAACTCAGAACTCCTTCAACCTGATTGGCAGATAAACAATGACTTTTTAACAGGCCAATCATGGCGCGAACTCACAGGAACAGAATAATAAATTGGGCGCTGTTTCGCAGACAGACTTAACCAGAAGTATATTTCTTTCTTAGCTCAGGCTATAAGCAACATTAGTTAAGTCAAAGAGTAGTTCACTTCGACCTAATTACTGATTATTTTTAGAGCCAATCTTAGTTGTCCATGAACCTCTTTGAGCTGAACACAGCAACTCTTTGTGGTAGTTCAGAGCAACTCCGAGAAATCGATGAGCAGCTCAGAGCAACTTGGAGTAAACAGTGCGCGTGTCTGAGCAGCCCAGAGCACTTCAACGAATCCCAGAGCAAATCGATCTGAATAATTTGCGCTAGTTTTCTCGTTAACGTCCATCAAGATTTCAGTGCATTTTGGGTTGGTGTTTCCGGTAAACGTTCATCGCGTTTTGAACTCGTTTTTCTGGTAAGCAAACAAACGGTTTAACTCCGTTGAGCTTTCACCAACATATCTGACCACCTTAGGAATTTTGTAATGAGTAAAGCCATGGCAAGCTTACGTGTACTTTTACTTAAGTAGAAAGTGAGTAAAATTATGGACCATTCGAATACTGCGAATTGCAGAAAGAAATATAATGCTGGTAACCAAAATTTTCCATTTTTATTCCCTCTTTGTCCGTAACTAAAGCGGATTTTACAACGACGTGGACCCCGCCTATTTGGTCCATTATTTTGATGTGGTACGGTGTTGTCCTTCCACCACAAGATCTATTCTGTCCCTTGCTTCCATACCGAGAGGGGGACAAACTGACCTTTCCGTTGTGCGTCGCCTTAGTTCAAGATCCATTGACCCAGCCTTTGGTGGACAAATCGTATTCGTATAATCATATGGACCTCGAGAGAGCCCTCCAAGGCGTTTGATGTATCCCGGAAACTCAGAAGGCTGTGGACAAGGCCTGCGAGATTCTTCACATCGATAAACTCCGGAACGTCCCTCATTCCAAGTGGAGGTCTTCGAAGATTACCTCGATAGGTGGTTAAAAAATGTAGGAAGATACCAGCTGGAAGGGTAAGGAAAGGAAGGCATTCGTTTGGATTTTCAGACCATGAAGTACAATCTAAGTCTCAGACAATAGCCAAGATCATGCTCTACTCCGTTTGGGGCAACATTCAGGGAGGAAAGGAGAGAGTGTATTACAAACAGCAAAAGGTGAAGAAAATTGTTGCTTCCCTTACCAATTTGCTAGGCCCAACTACCCTTATACGAAGCCTTGGAGCTCTTGAGAGAACGCTGTCTGTATTCAGGCACAGACTCCGTCATTTCAATCAGTCGTTCCTGCGAGATCAACCAACCACTGGTAAATTTTCTCGGCCAATTCACAGATGAGCGACGAAAGATGAGCGAGGCGGGAGAGCAGACATCGTCGAATTCGTATCATTTGGTCACAAGAACTAAAGGTACAAGACCTGCGCGGCAAAACTTGTTGCAACAGTGAAGGAGCGGCCCAAACAAAATTACCAAGTGACGAAAGAAAACCTCGTCGATGGACGCAGAAACCGCTAAAAATTACGCAGAAATTCAAGCTATCAAAAGCTTTCAAATACAAATGCAAATCCCTGTAAATAATTGTCATCTATCCACCTTTTCAGAGTAACGTTCGTTTACACGAAAAGAGTTTTGGATCTACTGATCTTTATCACATACCCATAAGGATACAAAGACGTAGATATATAGATGAGTGGAGCATCTACAATTTGTTGAATTTGTCTGGGATGAGTGGTCACTAGGTTCCTCACACTTTTCCGCGTATAAACCAGGTCATGGTTTTCGTTAAAATACAATGTCATGTTCTAGTTTTTTACTGTGTGACATCCTGAGTTTCGTGAAACTATATCGTCATGGTCACGTTGGTCTCTCCTTACCACCCACATTGTTTCTTGTCGACCAGACCCACTAACCCAGCCCACTGGACCACGCCCGTGTGAACTAATTCACATTACTACCTACGATGTGTATTAAAGCTGGAGAACTATGAAGATTATCATGTTCACAAAATTCACCAAGGTGTCAAATTTATCGATAATGATCCTAGTAAACAAAATGAAGTTATTTTTGAAAGCTCCGTATTTTGACAATAAAAAAATTAAAACAGCAGTTAATGAGAATAGCGTGAACTGACTGTATACGTACAACGCTGTTGGCGTATTCCTTTCCTTGGATGTTACTGGAAGGCTTGTCGCTTTCTTTTACTGTCTACCGAAAGAGGAGGCGGAAGCAAGTCCATTTAATTAATTTATTACAAAAGATTCCATAAACAACAACTCCCATTTTTCCTGGTTAATTTTGTTATATATGTTATCATTGACCGCAATGGTATCATCCCCTTATGATTATCATCGTCCACCACTTTACGCGGAAGAAAACATTCATGCCGGGCATTTCACTCGATGTGTAGTATTGAGGTGGGGAATTGAAAAAACATATGGGTAGGGTAAAGGATTTGAAAAAAGTGTCCCAATTCCTAGCCTTACAAGCTTGTGGGGAAGCAGGAAATAGGACAAACCTAAAACACCCGTTTGGGAGGCTACACAATTCCATAAGAATAATTAAAGGCAATAAAAAACTTGAAGGATTTAAAAAGGATAATAAACTACGTTCTTCGTAGAAGAGCAGAGGCCGTGTCCGTCAAAAACGGACGTTTGCTTTCATGGTAATTATTCTGCTTTCTTTCGAACTACTTAACTTCTCGGCGCTATGAACTATGTGGGTACCAGCAGGTATCAGGGTATTTGACCAGCTATTTTGACCATGAGGTACAGCAATCCCAACTGAATCAGTTTCCCACCATACTCGGCTCCAGGGATAAGAATTTAAATAATGGAATTTTTAAAAATTCACCGAGTTACACGAGGGGGCCCGTAGTGGAGGTTACGAATCGACCGGTACATTACCTCAATCTGGACTAGCGTATGTGTCACATTTGATGCTTGATAGTTTCTATTCGACACGGGAGCCATGATAACAGAAGGTCGATCCAAATTGTAGACTGGGTCCAGACACGGTTGATGGCACATACACGGGCAAGTTGTGGGACAGGGCTGCAAAACATTGAATGGTTACAAATAGGCCAATTGCACTAAGAGGTCACGTGACCAATGCTTTCTTTAAACAATGAGTTGGAATCTTGCTGATGCCAAAAATTGAAAGAGCACATAAAATTATTTTACACCCGAAATTTGAGAGGAAACGCATTTAAGGGAGATATTTTATGGCACTTTGATTTTTCGACAAAATAGTATGATTTGTATTGGCCGCCATGTTGGAGGGCATACTCTTGCCCTCCAACATGGTAGCCAAAACTACTTCTTGCTTATATCTTGTTAAACGTTTGATAGTTACGCTGAGATGTGCTGTAAACGTTACCACCTCATCTTTTCAACATTTTCCTTGAAGTTTTAGTGCAAAATTGTGTTCAGAAAGAGGTAATGATTTTAAAAATCACATTTGGTCACGTGACCAGCCACGAACTTACTCATTTTAAGGAAATGGTACAGGTTTGAAAACCCAAATCACTATTATTTTGTTTAAGATATGACCCAATAATCGTTGCTCGAAGGCAAAATCATATAACTTTCATTTTCACAAAAAGATGTCATATGACCTCTTAGTGCGAATGGCCTATTGCAAATCATGAATCTGGGTAAAAACCCAGATTTCGGGCTTTACATATATAAAATGGTTGAATTGCATTCGTAATATCTTTGTAAAAGAAGACTATGAACAAATCTCTGTGATAATGTCTGACACGTTAAATACTTCTACTTATTGTTATTCATTCAAAATATTAAGCCGTGTCTGATTAGCTTTAACGTCCCGCTTAATTGTTCATCTAAATGGGAGGGGGGGGGGGGGGAGGGGGAGGGAAGGGGCGGCTGCAGGTGTAGGTGAAATTTCATTACCTCGCCGAAAAACAGACATTGATTCTCGATGAAACTTGGTACACTGCTGTAACAATTCAACAAGATGATAAAAACGCAATGTAAATGGGGTTCGTCGTGCTAAAATGCTGCTGACAGCACGACCATTTAGAGCCTTTTGAAAAAAATTCTGCGCAGCCCAAGACTGAACAAATGGGAGCGATTTTTCCATAATGTATGTGATGTCGCACAGAATTTGACTTGAATGCCCTTTTTTATATTTTACCCTCCAAAGTAGACTTAATTTGGATACCCGTTACTTCACCGGTGTTATAATTAGCCCAATCCGTACAATTTAAATACTGAACAATGGTTATTGCCTTTTTTTTCTCATTGAAAGGAAGCACTTTTCTTATGAACATTAATATATAGATTTAGCCAGGGTTGAAAGCTCCCGTTAAGAAATTTTTAATTTAAAAGAAACAATAAATTTGTAATGTCACGTGGTAATGGTCAGCGGATACCCGGTTTGGAAGCTGTCAGTTGACATCAACATGGATGTGCAGTATCAGGTTGCATGCTCCCACACTAACTAGAAAGTGTAAGATTTAAAATTGCGGTGCAAGGGCGGACAGACTGTCACGTGACTAACAAATTTTCTCGGATGGATAGATAACCAAATTTTCTAAGCTATAGGGCTCCTCTCGGTGAGACCGTACTCTTTTTTGCAATAGAACAGCAGAAAGTGCGTAATAACTGCATATCCTACGAGTCTTGAGAGAGGACTGGGGCGTGTTTCGAAATGGCATGTATGTGGAAGGTGGAAGAAAGCACCGAAAAATCTGTTTTTACAGAATTCATTATATAGAGGATTTTACATGACCGCGCGGGGATACGAATTTTATCTTCTCGCGCTGAAAGCATCTCTCACGAGTGAGCGAAGCGAACGAGTAAGAGATAGTTTCAGCACGAGAAGATAAAATTCGTATCCTTAAGCGGTCATGTAATGTTCTGTTTATTTTTTAGATACTGATGAAATTTCTACATAAAACACAACTTTTTTTAAAATTCATTTTCGAAATAGCAAAATAGTGCAATTAAAGTGGTAACCTATCGCAAAATACCTGTCACAAAAATGTTATGAAACTCGGATATTAAGTTATAATGGAGAAATAAAGACAATAATACTTATATTTTCTGTTCCAAAAAGTCAAAATTCATGTTAGTAACCATGGCGACACCGATATCCTCACACGTGAAAGATAAAAATAGTATCTTCACTGCGCACGATGAAAATATGATTTTTTAAGTCAAAGGAAAAATCCTGATATTTCATCAGTACCTATATAATAAAAAAAATATATCATAGTTAGGACGCAATGTGATAAAGATGGCGCTTGAATTAAGATTAAAGTGGTTCGAAAAATGTTAAACACCATTATCGAGGGTTTCGGTGAGGAAGACGAACTCAGCGTACGACCAATATTTTATACACATTTCCAACACAATCAGTCTCATCTAGGCCAGAAACAACCGCAACGGAAAATCTAATAACGTCTCTCTTTGATCAACTTCATTTTTATAATGTTTCTTGAGAAGCTTTAATTTAATTATTCGATTGCACTTAAGTCTCTGACAATTAATATAAGACTGGTTTGCTTTTAAGCAACAAGATTTTTAACTTCAACTTTGTTAATAAGTACCGATAAGCACTACGTATTTTCTCGGTTCGTGGATTTGTTTTCCCGCCGATTTCAAAGGCATCAAAGGTAACTAACTAGAGACAGTAATCGAAGAGAAAGAGAAGGAAACTCCCGATCTACTGTGTTTTGGGAAACGTATAGTATACACTATAGTAAAGTTCCCGAGAAGACGCCGATCTTTGACATTTTGCACTCGTGCTTTTACTATGAGATGTTTTGGTTTGTTGTTTACTGGATTTTTTGTCTGCTTATTTTGTTTGTCTGATTTTGATTTTTATTGTTTGCCAACAGCATATGCTTGCATATTATTTTGTGGCACATTCTAATAAAAGCACGGCCAATTATAGGAGACAGTCAGGAATACGAATATATGAATACAATCGTGAATATCATTTCAGGGATGAATTCTATTTAAAGAAACCCTCAAGAGGGACGAAGAACCGCAGAATTTCAAATATCTGGAGTTACATTGTATTCATGATGACTGCCCCAGGCAAGTTAGGCACCTTCTGCCATGAACCGTCAAGTGTGTGACGCGAGGAAGCCGGTGGCGCAGTCTGTTCTAAATAGTACATTTGCTATTTCGATGGAACCGCGTTGACCTTGCGCCCTGCGGTTTCCTACCCCGATTATTGCTCCTGTTATCGTAGATTGAACTTAGAATTAGATAACACTAAACAAGTATGTTGTCAGCCATCGCACATGACATGATAGAATTCATAGGATCAGTGCTGTCTGGATATTTTGGATGCTTGTTATTTAAGACGAAAGACCAGAGATGAAGTGTTGTTTTGCCCTTCCTTGATCTCGAAGTGCACTATATGGTTTGGAAAAGTGTTATCCGATTCACTCGTAAACACTGAGTATCGTAACTCCTCTATTAAGTCCCCCCTCTCAAATGCCCCCCCGGATCTAATAAGCCCCCACCTTTCCGGAGGAGGATAGTAAATAAGGCCTCCTTTCTTTTTTAGTCAATTAGAAGGAAGAGAGCTTATGATTGTAATTCAACAGGATTCATATATCCACGAAAATGACCGTCAATTGAATTATCCGAGTATTTAGGCGGAAAACTCTGTGCTATTGAACGAGTAGTGGTTACAGCAAGTGAAGAAAGAGATTGATCAACAACGCGTCTCCGGTCCAGTCGCTAATTATTCGGCCCTTGAACACTACTGCGGTGAATCATTGCTTGCAAGCCAAAGAATAAAGGTCTTAGATGAAAAAATAAAGAAAGAGATACGAGAAGCACGCGAGAACGGCAATGTCTCTTATGAAATGATACCTTCCACCTCCATGATAACCTTAATTTTCATATCGCATGCAAAGTAAAACAATTTTATTTTAGAGGAGTGCTCATGCAGTGAGTACCAAAGTTCCTGTGAATGATTATTAGGATTGGGCGTTTTTTTTTAACTTCTCCTGTGTGGCAAAGTCAGTGATATAATTATGGATCATCGTACTAAAAAATAGCAACCTATGTTGAGATTTCTGATTCTAAAAACAAATTTATGATATGATACAATCGGACCCTTCTTTTCTTTGTGCCCCTCTGTACCACCTACGCCTCTATTACGGACAGTTCTGTTGGGCCCAAAGACAATTACTTCTTTCATACATTATCCCTACCTCGGTGATAAGGACGCCTCGTTATTGGGGATACTTAATTAGATTAATCCCTTTCATGTTCGTATTGGAGGAGGGGGGGTTCATTTTAACTGAAAAGCCACTGAGTAAGCCTTTTATCTTCGATCATGCCGAGATATTTGCATAATTCCAAAGATTTGTTTTTATAGACGTCTAAGCTTGAAATCGAATACACTAAACACATACCCCTGCTTGCACGGCTTAAAGGAATCAATTGCTTACCCTGATTTTTGAGTGTGATCGCGTTTGAAATAACTGGGAAATTTTAGTGACTGACCATGCTTATTTATCGTCAAGGAGTGAATCGAACAGCTTGAGAACATCCTCATCGTCAAATTCGATTGCTTATAGATTTGAAAAAGTTGTTAGTTGAGGACAGGGTGATTATTTTTGTGAAATCTTGTGAAAATCACTCCCCATAAACAATGCTGAATCACGGTAACTCCAATGACCGTGCTTTTTGTATCTCTATGCAGTTTAACTGAATCACACGATCAGACACATTCCTATCGGAACGATTATAGTGATTCATTCAGGAGTTTAGGATCTAAACAATAATATGGATAGTAAGATCGCTTGAATGTGTAGTAAGTTGGGATAAAAAGCGTTGCGTTAATTTGTCCTTCTGGTTCTGTACGATTTAAATATGTGTTTGATACAGTAACCCCACATATTCGAAAAATTAGCTGAACAGGCTTACGAACTTTACTTTCAACCCGAAATCTTCGTTGTTACTGTTCTAAATTGAGACTAATATTCGAAGAAATGCTATACTTATAATCACAGACAAGTGACCTCTACAACAAAGTGGTCAAACATCAACTTTATAACGTCACCTATTAAAGCTCTCTATAGTTTATCATGATTATAGCTTACTTCATTAAACGAACTGCCATATTACACTTTTCCTAGATCCATCTTGGCAAGCAATCTTGTTGAAATGATTTTCTTTTTAGTTTTGCTAAACAGAATCTTTGATCAACATGGTGAAGCAATTTTCTCGATAGGCGGTTTAAGAACAAAAAGATCATTCCCCAGCGCAAATAAAACCAAGTCTAAGGCATCGTGCACTCGTATTCACCCTCAGTCTAATGTAATGCTAGGACGGTAGCACTTTGTTATGTACGCAACGCTTGCACGGAAAGGCGGGCTCAGTAACAGATCACCTTGCCTCAAGTTACTCTACTTCATTTTATAATTTTAATTCCCTCGTGTTTTTGGCGCAAGTAAAAAATGGCAAACGTCTATTGAAGGCTTTTTATGTGTTTTTTATGGGTGGTTTATAGATCCAC
>JBBMOI010000010.1:6910000-7187500 GCA_038088405.1 Porites divaricata | reverse complement strand
ATGTACATCACCTTGACTGCTTTGACTCAAGATCAATAATCAACACACTTGCCAGCCAACAATTATTGTTTGGAATTGAAACATTTGATTTTGTTCCATTCACGAATTCCTTATGTGAGTTCCACTTTGTTTGATAACCCAACTGAATGTTTGATTGACTTCGAAAATCAAATGACCAATTCAATTTTTTTTTTGTGAGTTGGGTTTTGTTGAACGGCTGAGCTGCGTCAAACTCTTTCATTTGAAAGAGTTTGATCTACACTGTAGTTTGAAAACCAAACATTCAATGTGATATGCTGGACATAATGTACATGTATTTAGTAAAATCCAACTAGTGGTCTATTATCAATGCTGCGTTCTGATTGGTTGAGCTACTACTAGGCTATATGTTATAGCCTACTAGTAGCGAAAAGCGCTGACTTGATGGTGGCAAAAAAGGATTTTTTAACTAGCTTAGGTTTTTTTGTCTCGATATTTTTGACCAACTAGTTGGATTTTACTAAAAACAATTATTCCTCTCGCCCTCATGGCCTCTGAGTCAATAGCCCATTCGGCCTTCGGCCTTATGGGCTATTGACTCAGAGCCCATTCAGGCTCGAGGAATAATTGTTAAGTATTTCCTTAAGTAAATATTTTAGCAGTGAGAGGCGAACCGACAGAGAAAATAAATCAATAATTGACAAAAATATCATGCCTCTTTGTTTTTCTCACATGTTGTATTTGTTTCTTGGTATTAAAGTTGCAAGGGAAACTAAAAAACAAGTGGCAGTCACCGCAACAATGTAACGTCTTAACTGACAAAAATGTATGCTGAGCTACAAGTGTGGATAAGAGATTACTATAGTTATGATGCTGATAAAAAACACCAGAGAAAGTGTCAAATTTAGTCAAACTAAGTCTATTCTATAGAGCTTATATATTTGAATAAACAAATTCACATCTCAACATTTCACTCTGTTTATTACGGTCAGTTCAACACCTTACAGCAGTTACCACTAACATATGCCCTTGAAGGGTTTTTTTCTGTCTGTTTAAACCCGAGTTTCCGTGGACGTCAATCAACTATTTCCATGGTTTTCTACGCACTCTGATAGGGAAGGTTCCCTCATCGCTGAACAAAGGGCGAAGACTTACAAGATCGAACAACGGCAGCTTTTTAAACTATTTTTCATAAGATGAAGGAATACATTGTTAAAATGAGTTCTCCGCGAGCTGAGTGAAGTAGCCGAAACATTCTCTAAAGTTTACGTAGCGGTCAGTCAGGTTGTTTATTTATTTGACTGTATGAAAACATGGGAGCCGTGGATGAATTGCCAAGAAGCTAGTATAAATTCGTAGAAACGAAAGATATTACACCAAAAAGGGAAAAGTTTCCTCTGAATGGAGGCTGTTTTTGAAAATGATTTTACTACTTATCATTCTTCATGTTATCGAATAGAATGTAGAACTAGCAAGAACTCAGATGACTTGTGAGCGTGTATTGAGAAAGCTTATGTGGTTGTAACTTACAGTGTGTAAATATGTCAATACTTTGAGTTTCCTCCGATAAACACTCAACAATTTTATACTCCTCGTAGCCTTGATATAAAGTGGTGTCAGATCCTGTAGCGAAATATTGCGAAACTGGCTGAAACGCTGACATATTCTTCCGAGTGCTCGAGAAACAGAGAAAGAATCTTCTCTAGGCCAACGCATGAAAACCATGGTAACAGTTAATTGACGTCTACCAAAACGCAGGTTTGAACCAAAGAAAAAAACCCTTTGAGGGCGCATGTTAGTGGTAACCGCTGTAAATTCAAAGTTAAAATTCAACACCCCTAGTAAACAAAGCAAAACTATTCCTCAAAGCTCAGTTCCTTGAATTATTGAAATGACCTTAAAGTGCCCGTGTCACAGTTGTGTACTAAACTGTTTTTCAATTGTCTATATTGCCAATAATGTGTCCTTATGCGATACTATGCTATGTCTGAAAAGTGACATTAAATCAATACACTTGTGAATAACCTATGGCGTACATTTACGGACAAAAATAATTGAAAATAAAATACAATTTGAAGTTCAAAAATTAGACTATCCATGTCGAAATCTCGTCATATGAATTTTAAACCGCAATGAACGCAGTCGAAATAGCGTCATTCGAACTTGAAGTTACTTTGAACAAGTTGAAACTATAAAAGGAAAACTCGACATCGCGGATGTTGAAGTTCATTAAATCACCATTCCAACTAAAAATGCAAATTACATGATTTGAACTTCAATTCACCTTCTCCACTCTAATAGATCGTTTTCACTCACGTGACCATAAGCTTAGCAACCGTCGTCACGCCGCCATATTGGTGGATAAACAAACCGAGTCGACCGAGTCACGTTTCACTGTGAAGATGTTTTTTTGCATGATAGTTGGTTGTGGAAGCCAAAGCGCTCGAGACAAACATCTTCATTTCGCTCGAGTTCCATCAGTAGTCACAAACCAAGGAGAAGAAGCGGAAAAATTGTCATTTGAACGGCGATCGCGTTGGATTTCTGCGATAAGTCGGGTCGATTTGACTGAAAACATTCTCGCGAATGATCGTGTATGCGGCCTTCCCCACAACAGTCACAGGAACAGAGAAAGTCTGGGGTGGCATGTAGCCAGGGGTATTCTTTGTTAATGAACATACCACACTTCACTATTTTGAAATTTCTGTGTTTCTGCTTCATGACTTGCTCGTAAGCACTGATTGCTAGTTCTTCGTGTTCACACCCATGCTTGATTGCTTTGGAAAATATTTTGTTTAACTCTGGGTAACAAATGGATAGAATGAGAGACTGAGAAGGCAATGCAGGATTTGTATGCGATGCTTGCTTGCTTTGAGAAGCTCCGATCCTTCCAGCTCGATGTTTAAAAAAGTTAGCTCCCTGTGACTGGCTTCTAGTGTCCTCCTCAATCTGTAATCTTTGCTCTTCAGAAAGCTCTATTTCTTTCTCGAAACAAACCTGTAGCAGTTCGAGATATTCAAGATCCTGATACTTAGGATCTGACAAATCATGAACAGTTGGAATTTCGCGGCTTTTCCGCACAAAGCTGTCAGCAAAACTAGTGACTAGACTGAGGGCTATGGGCTTGAATTTACAATTGTTTAATTCGGCATAGAAAGAATCCATCTCCTCTTCTGACGGAGCTGGAACACACTTTGACTCGATTTTTGCTCCTCTCAAAAGGTTGTCGTCTTGCGGTTTGTCCGAAACCTTATCTAAGGTTGTATCCAAGTCAGTTTTCATTTTCTTTGCTGAAGTAAAATTGATGTCTCGAACTCTTTCGTACTCGACTTCTGTTTCATACGAAGGAAGAAGCCATGAACACTTCACTTGCGTGCAAGACAGTTTTCCGTGTATTTTTGTCCATGCTTCAAGGTAAAAGAGCACACTGGCTACGTGTGAGCAGGATTCCCCGAGACCAGCCTTACAGCCACAGCAATGAGCAGAAATAACAGTTCCCTGTTTTTCGGTAATGATCCACACTGGAATCAATGAGTCGTTCATTCTTTGAGAATGTCGTACCTTCGCTAAAACTACAAAATTATCCTTGATTATGTGGCCCTGAACACTCGCAATAAATCCAGAAACCATCTGGTTGTACACTTGTAGGCTTCTAAAAGCTTTGAATTGCTGTTTTGTGTAATAGCTTGTTTCGAGTACGAGGTAAAATAGAAGATCCGTCGATTCGACCAGAGGTAAACAATCGGGCTCGTTGCCTTCGATTAGCACTGGATCTATTCCAATAACCGAAATTTTTTCGACATTCCGCTTCTTGACCTTTGGCTCCAACTTATTAGCATACTCTGAAAGAGGTATGGGAGCTTTTTCTTCGATATTTTCGTTTGATTTCACTACATTCTCTTGAGGATCGGGCGCCATTTTTAAACTTCCGCGGGAAAAGTAGTCCACCAATATGGCGACCGGAAGGTATGTGACGTCACGTGAAAACGATCTATAAGCCACTTAATCGTCAACAATACAACCATAATCTTCCACAAAATTCCAAATGAAACATTTAATTTGAACTTGAAGTCACGTCACATAATTCGAATTTTCAATTCGAAAGGAAGCGGAAGTAAAAATAGACAGGAACCGGAAATGATAAGAGTTTCGCTACACTGTATATTCTGTACATACGGGATGATTGCATAACTGCATTTTGGCGCGGAAAGATTTCCTTTCACTCGAACTCTCTGGTCAATATGGCGGACAATGCGGATGATAAGGGTGACTCTAGGCACAGGAAACTTTTTGTAATTCCCAAACTGGGAAAGTGTTGGGGATTTTTCCCATTATTGGGAAATGTTTGGGACAACATTTTCCTCTCATGGGAAATGATTGGTAAAAGTTTGGTTTTATTTTTCCCAATGCTGGGTTCACTTTGGAAAATTAAGCAAAATATTTTTTAAAATACCAATGTTGGGAATCCAATGGGTTTTCTCCCCAGAGGATGGGAAAATGATGGGACTATTTTTTCACAAGTTGGGAAATATTCAACATGTTATTCCCAATTTTGGGAAATGCAAGAGACAAGAAATCCCCACCTTGGGAAAGGGTTGGTTAAAGTTAGGGTTACGTTTTCCCGATGCCGTGTTTAGTTTGGCAAAATATGCAATATAGATTCCAAGATCCCAACATTTGGAAACCAATGGGTTTATTTCCCAAAATATGGGAAAATAATGAGGCTATTTTTCCACAAGTTAGGAAATATTGCGACATGTTATTCCCAATTTTGGAAAATAAAAGGGACAAGAAATTCCCACCTTGGAAAAGGATTTGATTAAATCTAGATTTGTTATTCTTATGACTATTGGGTGGGAAAGAAAGAATACAATAATCTTGTGTTAGCATTACAATGTAAGGGTTAGGCCAATAATTATATTCTTTTATGGGAAATATTGAATAAATTCCAACCCAAGAACATACACATAATGTTTGGTAACTTCCCAAATGAAGAATTTATTTTTGAAAGAAATGACAGATTGCTCTTGAAATATCAACATACATGGTGTCCAAATAATGTTTAAAAAGTTTAATTCTCCAAACATCACATCTGCCGAGTTTAGAACAAAACAGTTAAAGTTTCATTGGTTTATATATATATTTGAAAACCAGAAGTATGGTAATTCAGTGCATGCACTTGATCGCACGCAGCCGCTTCAATATAATTAAGTATGAGTGATCCCACTAGGCGTATAACTCTTCTCGATATCAAGGTGTCTTCTGTTGATAGCTCAAATTTTTCCAGTTACTCGAGTCCAATCTGATTAATGAGATTGCTTTGCATGGAGTTTTCGGCGAACTACATTTTTCGCCGCATCTGTGAATAGGCCCACTGCCTTTTTTCAAAGGTTTCCTCACCTGGGAGAACAGTGCAATATTTTCTTCTCACTGCTTTACTCTTCACGAGCATTGGCATAATGCATTTAACTCTGAAACGGACTACAAGTTAAAGCTTTCGAAGAC
Organism: Porites divaricata; assembly: GCA_038088405.1. Taxonomy (NCBI): domain Eukaryota; kingdom Metazoa; phylum Cnidaria; class Anthozoa; order Scleractinia; family Poritidae; genus Porites; species Porites divaricata. Next base: position 7,182,016 of record JBBMOI010000010.1, on the reverse strand, counting down.
AGACAATCTTCTCCATCGTGCCGTATTGCCGCCATGTTTGGTACTTGAACTGGCTTCCAGTCCTCCGCTTAGTGACTTGCGCGATCACGTGGGGCTTTTGAACCAATAGAAATGAGTACAAGATCAGTTTTCTTGGTTCAAATCTTTAGGCGGACTTCTGTGCTGTACAATGAACGCATCAGGTGTGCATCCAAAGATTTTAACGCAAAATATTCACTTGTGAAGTTGCTTACATTTGTCTTGTTTCAAAATCGTCTTCTATTAAACAATGACTCAGCTGGATTGCGCATTAAAGAGGAAGGTATGTGTGTAAACTCGTGTTTGATTGCTCCGTTGAGATCGTACGAGGCTCGATTGTCTCTTGTCGGGTGCTATTTGTTCGTTTTTATAGATGAAGTTTCCACCTGTTTTGTTTATACAGATGACTGTGGTCTTTGCTGCAAATCGTCCACGGAATCCTTTAGAATAATTATATTCTGGCGGAATATTGAAATCGAGGACTTCGATGCATTAGAGGAAATATATTAAGAATGTTCTGACATGTCCGCTGTGTAAAAACTATACAAGATCTAGAGACTGGTTCATTTATTATAATTATGACTTGACGCTGTTTTTTCCCAGGTAGGACTTAGCTATAATTAAATACTGCTCTTAACCATGAAAATGAAGTTAAAGGACATTTGTTGTGTTCATAAAGGAATTGAGCTGTTTGATGAATGTACGGAATAGCCTTCGACAATATGACTCTGCATAAAGGCATTGCTCTATGATTGATGAATGAACTTAAAATAAACAGTTTAATATATTTTTATGATATATTTTTCAATGATATTGTATTTTTTGGACGTCATATTTTCATATAAATAGATACAGATGAAATACCTGTTTAATAACAATCAACCAGTTTGAATTGACACCGGCATTGTCATCTAAAATAAATGTTACTGTTAACCATATTAATGTTGTCGAACCTTTATTTTGTGTTTTACAACTAGACCAATATTTTTAAAGGCTGCTTGATTGATTACAATGACATTCTGGACCCAAAAAATTCCATATTTCAGGAAATATGTTGGCCAATGTTATCCCATTGAAGATCAACTGTGGCAATAAAAACCCATCTTTGGAGTATTACTATCCCAATACATTCCCTTACCTCGGATTTAAATTGGTCAAATACTATACCTTTAAAGGGATAAAAGTGGACCAATGTTATACCACTAATTGGGGATTACCTGGGGCAATAAGAACCCATGGTTGGGGTATTACTGTTCCAATATAATCCGTCATTGGGTTTCAGATGGCCCAGTATTAACCCACTATTGGGGTTCAACTGGGACAATTGAATCACATTTTTGGGGTTTTTGTGGGTTGGTAAAATCCCATTAATGGGATAAATATGGGACGCGAAAACTCCATTCCTGGGTTAAAGTTGGTACACTAAGATCCCAATTTGCGGGTTTTTATTGGGTTTACTTGAACCCAATATTGGTTTTGGTAGCATTTTCCCAATTTGGGAAATTACAACCAAAACCCAAGAAAACCCCACGAATTTCCTGTTTTTTTCCCACTTTGGGAATCACCAAAAATTCCCTGTGAGGGCAACCCAAGAGATTGGATGGGTCCAATCACAAGGAGCTCAATCCTTAAGCAAATATAACCTGAATGTTCAAATCAAGAATTCTTAGAAATGGAATTGCAAATAGGCTTCTTTTCAAATATAATCAACAATGTCTTGGAGCTAGAATTCCCAAGATGCTTGGGACAATCATAAGTCACAGTCTTGTGCACCTGTGTGGTGGATTTGCCCAATTGGCACCATCTCACTATTATTACTTGGCAACTGGAGATGTGGAGAGGGCTTCTGCATATACCTCAGTTTTGGATGTATATGATGCGGAAAAGAGAGATTTGATTGACAAGGTACATATAATTAAGAAATAATTTTTCATAGTACAAACTAAAACTCATTTCAGTGACTGATGATGAGGTATGACATTCTTCAGGGTAACCTTTCTATCAAAGTTGTTTTTTATGCCAAAAGTCTGTTTCAGTGAACGGCTGCCCCAAATGACATTTATTATTTCTGTGAGATATCAATGTCAATATATGAGATTAATTTTGTTTTCCTCTCAAAATTAAGTGAACTAAAATTATTATTATTAATACTTTATTTCTTGAAAAACACATTTCTAAAAACTCAATGCTTTTAATTTACAATGAAGCTAGTAAGTCAACGCAAGTTTTCGAATTATCCCACCAGTTGCTGTCAGCCTCAAAAAATAAAGATTTTAAAGAAATCAACAATGCAGAACAGTTTCTCTCACTGTTTCAAGAAAGTGGCAAGACTTGTATAGCATCTGTAAGTAAAGCTTCATATCCTATTTACACCATGTTAATTTACACCACATTACTATTTATTTACAGCATATTTGAAATATTTAACACCAAATCACATGTGATCTCATCATAGTGATCAAGACCCTCGATTAGAGTTGAAAGCTCTATATTATTGAGAACTTGTGAACACTTCTACCAAGTATAAGGAGTTTAAATTTGCACAAAACTTATCCTACTAGTGCAGATGAATCTGTTTACTCAAATATATTTTACTTTTACTATAACCAGTGATATGTTCTTCAACATTCCTCAGATTGAAAACAAGTTCATGCTTGCCGAGGCAATTGTGGCATATCGTGTTTTGATTAAAAGGACAGCAGTGCTGGATAGCTTTGGAAAAGGTTTGGCTACTCTAGACGTACTGAAAGCCATTCAAGAAAACCCTTCACAATTTGAAGAAGCCTTTCTGGCAAATGAGACTTTGGATGGTTGTGCTGTAATAGAAATGATGAAATTTTCATCTGTCGATGAAAATATTGAAAGAATGCTGACAAACTTTCTATTAAACAGAAAAAAAGCAAGGTAATTAAATAACAAATGTCATGCAAAACATGATGGAGACTTCAATTGCTTAAAAGCTACATGTGCAAAGTCAATCATACAATTTGATGGGTGGGGGTGCACGGTAATCCTTAAGACCCCAACCCTTCCCCAGACCTAAAATTTGGATTTTACATACCCTTCCCCAGACTAGACCAAGCAGTTTTCAGTACACAATCTCATTATTAATTTTTGCCTAAAGATGTTTCCGTTCAGTTTTAACCTTAGCAAATAGGGACCAAAACCTAACCTTACACAAGAAAAAAAGTTTTACCCTATCTCAAACAAAATGTATGAAAAGACACCGTAACCCAGCGTTAAAATGGTAAAATCCATGCCCTATAGGGCAGCACATAGGGTAGCATCATACAACACCACTATCCCCTCATCCCCCCTGATTTGATTGATGTCCAAATCTTCTTCCCAGACTGATTTTTTCATTGTTTTACCTTCATCTAAAATAACATGAGTAATGTTGTATTTGATCTTCCTCAATTTTCAGATATTGAAAATTTCCTCAAATTTGCAACCGGTGTGAAAACAGTTCCCCCAACACACATACAAATGTAGAAGTTGAGACAGATGAAGTGGAGACCATTTTTGCATCTACATGCCTAATGAAGATAACTCTGCCTAATGATTTACGACATAAAGACCAAGACAGCTTCAACAGTAAGTATCCTCTGGCAGTTGTCAGGGGGAATGAAGGAGGAACTTTCAAAATAGTGTAATTGTTGATAAAGAGCAAAAAAGCTTCTTACTTTATTTATTTGACCAAGATGTACTGATAATAGCAAGTGTTAGCATATGCACCTGTACCAGGTTTCAGAACATGTGAGCAAGGAAGTGACTTGCAGCAGTCTAAAGCAACCAGTTTGATGATGAAATGGCAAGGTACTGTAGGCAGTGGATTAGGTTGTTATCATGTACATGTATGCTCACAAACCATTTTCCAAACAGACAATCTTACAAAAATGAACTTACTAGTCATTTTGGAAAAAGATATACAAAACATACATTTTTGAAAAGTTTATATCATGTAGAATATGATGGTAAAGCATATTGCTTTATGGCTAAAGTAACCAAAAGAAATGCTGATAACAAAAATTGCAGGAAAAAACGACATTTTAAAAAAGACAATAAAATGGCTTCTAGTTTCCTATCACATTTATACAGTTACATTCTTGTCTCAAAAACATTGATAAGCTTCTGCGAAATCTTTATTTTTTATCTCTTCTGGGTACTGTTTTGTAAACTGGAGCCAATTAATTCCAAAGTGCAAAATAAATCATGTTGCAATGATATGCTGGGTGCATAATTATGCTAATATTGCCTAATGTTCCTATTGATATTACGACGATGGATTATGAAGAGGTATCCACTTTGAGTTAACACATTTGATAAAGCTAACCACAAAAAGCATATTATATTGAGGGTGCCCAAACCCTGAGATAACTGTAGTTTGCATTTTAGTTATTTTTCAATTATTTGTGCTTGAAGGAACTTAATACCAGTTTATGATAATCAATTTTGTTGTTTTAGTTACAAGTTGCATCCAATTCCTTGCCACACAGTGTTGAGCAAAACCTAATTCATAGGCACACTGTTTGAAATAACATCTCAATGCAGCAGATACACTTAAGTGTGGCATTATGTAATATGTATACTTTAGGGTAACATGGCATGGGGAATAAACGTGTTTGTTTGCTACTATTCGTAAGTGTGTTATGTTCTAGCTCAAATAAGGTTGCCTAACTTCATACAAAATTAAGTTTAAGGATATCCCAAATACAGGGTAATTGTAAATCTACGGTATATCAGCTTATAAATTATGTTTACATTTTATTAACATTTTCACTTTCCCATATGTTAACTATACAGGCATGATCTACTCAACAGGATGTGCTTTTTTCCAGCTTCTTGTCACAAACAGGGCATCCAATGTGACTCTGTTTCAAATTCTTTTGGGTTATTTCTGTCAAACTCAGGTATTTACTGTTTTTTGGGGGGCCAAAGATGGTTTCTATCTGTTCTCAAAAAATTATTTACGTAAAGCAACATCTAGCATCAAACAGCATAGAATTGAAAATAATATGAAGACTGGTCATTGCAAGCAGCAGACAAAAGCTCCAAAGCCAGAACAAACAAGTGAAATCCATTTTCATCTCCATTTTCAAGAGATAACTTCACAACATTTCTGATGTTGGCAAGCTGGACATCATCCACATTTATGGATGTAACTGGTACATTTACCAATCTTGAATCATCTTCAGGGACTGGGCCATCCACATCAATGCCATAATTTGACATATCTTGCACGACAGATTCCACAGCACTGTAACCAGAGTTTTGCAGTAATACCATGCCTCTTATCCATAACTGTTGTGGAGAAAGATTACTTTCAGTAGTGACTGGGTGATTGTTCCACTGCCCAACAAATTCTCTAAGTTCAGCATTGATAAGATCAATATAAACTATGTGGAGGGCAAATAGATGCACCTCATTACAGTGTGGATCTAAAACTCCTTCGCCTTCCAAAAATAAAAATATGTTGAAAACATGAAACTATAGTGCGGTTGACATCCCTCCATAGTCTCTCTATTCTTTGGTTATGGACTGATGTACCAGTAATTATATTGCCTCTGTTAAGCCCTCGTTGTTCCAGCATAATTATATCTTCCAACTTCCAGCTTTTCAAATCCAAGATCACAACGTGCCCTAGAAGGAAGGTTATATTGTTGAACAGCTTCCTGGAAGCAGCCAAATACAGTTGTGGCTCTGTTGTTTGTTGATGCATTCAGATAAACAGCCAATCAGGAGAAGCCATCTATGCCACCATGTTTAACTATTTGGTACGGTTCTATCAATTTGTGATTTCCATCTATGTGCCTGCAATTAAATAATGAATGCAAGAGGGAATAATTAATTTATCTCACTGTTAAAGATGCTCCAAAAACTGTGTTAAATATTAAAAAAGAAGAGCAAATTTGTGATGCTCTATAGCTCATAGTCTCAACTGATTTCTAAATAATATCAGTTAATTTATAGGCTTAATTAAAAAATGAACATATGAAAATACATATAAATAGGAGGGCCATACTAGATAATATTTTGCTCAAGGGGATGGACCTACCAGGTTGGATCCCATCAGAAATGGGGGGTATTTTTTTCCAAATTCTCATGATAGAAAAATGTACCCCAATAATAATACCCCTCAAGTCATCTAATGTTTGGAAAATGTACCCCTTCTAAAACACAGCCTCCCTCTGTGATGTAAGAATTGATCGGTCCATAATGTAGAATTTCACATATTTTCAAGAGTGTGAGACAGGAAGTCTTCTCAATCCAGACCTTTTTGGCCTGTTCTTAACCACTAATGAAGGAATGAAGTACCAATTAACCCACCCTAAAAGGTACCAGATAGCTGATTTCAACCCTTCCCCACTCTCTTATTATAAAAATTATACACTGTGTAACTGAGGACCTACCAACAGGTTCTTCAAATGGACAGGTGTTGATGTGGAATTAAAAGTGCTTATCCATTATACATCTAAAGCTTACGTACCATAGTGCATTGGGGCATGGAACATTGTACGTTCTTCTAATAATCCGTCTACCATTTTGCAATGAAGTTGTCACAGGGTCAACCCTGCATAGTGACTGGAGAACACGATCGCTCTGTACTTCTAGACTGCGTTGCTTTAATGCTCCTTGGACCATCCTCAGGCCTGCACCAGGTGTCACCATTAGTATTATTTTGACGAACATAATCATCTAATTCATTGTCAGAAAGATTGGAGAACACCCTTCCTTCTATAGACATACCAAGTTCATGGCGCCTTCTACGCAATGTCCTTTCCAAAATTCCCAAAGTTCTCGCAATTTCGCTCCAACTAAACCCCGCATTTTCATTAAGTGCAAGGAGCTGATCACAAGATACATGATGTTTTGGTCTTCCACGACCTCCATATTGATCTCTTTGTAGGTTAGTAGTTAATGACATGAATTCATTCCTTTCTCTTTCAACACTAAGGAAAAATCGTCTTTGGAAATGGCTTCTAAAGGTTGATGTTGGATTCAATAAGGTTTGTAAGTCACGAATAACATTCACTGCTTCAGGGACTAAGCAGAGCTGGCAAAGTTCTCTCGTGAACATCAAGTCTACGAAATAAAAATTCAAAATTATCATATGCTGAGTTTAGATTAGTTTCTGATGCTTCTAACAGCCTAACCAGTCCAACGAAAAACTCTTCGTTGTTCAGTAGCCATCGAGCAGCCATGACGATGATCACATCAGAGATGAGGAAAGCTCGGGTTCTAAGCCTCCCATCTGTAGACTCGTACATAGTCGTTACTTGGTTCCTGTGTATTTTTACTTCCGCTTCCTTTCGAATTGAAATTTTGGTTTTTCGAATTCGAATTATGTGACGTGACTTCAAGTTCAAATTAAAGGTTTCATTTGGAATTTTGTGGAAGATTTGGTGTTGACGATTAAGTGGCTTATTAGAGTGGAGAAGGTGAATAGAAGTTCAAATCATGTAATTTGCATTTTTAGTTGGAATGCTGATTTGAACTTCAACATCCGCGATGTCGAGTTTTCCCTTTATAGTTTCAACTTGTTCAAAGTAACTTCAAGTTCGAACGACGCTATTTCGACTGCGTTCATTGCGGTTTAAAATTCATATGACGAGATTTCAACATGGATAGTCTAATTTTTGAACTTCAAATTGTATTTTATTTTCAATTATTTTTGTCCGTAAATGTACGCCATAATAACTATAATATAGAGAAATTGTCCCACCTTCAATTTCCCTTTTTCAGTTTTTATCTCAAAACCACCAATCTTTGGTTATTTAATGAAAGATCAGTAAACAAATCTGCTGGTTGCTTTGCAAGTTGTGGGAACACTGTTTGGATTTCATTTAAGAGAACATATAAGGAGTACCCCCCTTCCCCCCTTCCCCTTGGTCAATATGATGCTTGCATAGAACCGCAGGGTAGTACAGGATAAATAAAAGTAGTTTTACTAGTTTAACTCCACTGCTGGTATTGCTGTCCACAAAAATGAAGACTTAAAGGGGCTGTGTCACAATATTTACATACGTAGTATTGTCTGGATCACTCTGTTACAGTCGATTTCACATTATTTACTGCGCCACTTTGAGAAGTTAGTTGGGAAATTGGGTACTATGTTACAAAGTAGCCAATTACATAGTTAGTTGTCAACTTTAGTGCAACTGAACTATAAGTTTGCTCAACAGTAACTTCTTTTTCCGGTTGTTTTTATCACTGAGCTCTCGTCGGGACTCGGATCACAGTTACTGCAAACATCTAAAAATCTTCAAGTTTTTCTTCAGCATTCTCAGTCAAGCATTACTATATTATTATTATACGCTCTCTTTTGGAACTAATGTCAACTAATTGTTCGAGTAACCCAAATCACGTGTCAATACACAACTTATCGAGCTTTTGCAGGTCAACAACCTGATTTTCGATTAAATGTCTTTGTATTTCTGTAGCATACATACTTGGTCTTTGCTGTTTGCCTAACTCTATGTAGGGGCTTCCTGGATGTAGAAACCAATCGGCAATACTTGTTACCATCTTCCTCAGTAAATTAAACTGATGCACTTTTTGGAATGGTTTCGAACCCCCTATTTATTTTAGTCTTTTTGTGCTTTAAAAATATAGAAGGACTGTAAATAAAGAGTTTTGGCGTTTGTCTCCAGATTAACTGTCTGGTTAAAAGGCCCATACCAAGCATTTTCAATTTAGGACTCTGTTTTTTTTAACTGGGACTCACTGGTTATGGACAGGGACTTGTGACTATTCACAAGATGAGTCCCAGGACTAACCATATACTACTTGTTACAAAATCACTGGAACCCTCTAACCATTTTTCTACAATCATTTCACAGACCTCACAGGGCAGTGCCTTGCCCCGTTTAGTAAAAGGATCCGGGTTCATTATGTTGCAGTTTCCTGCTTTCAAACAAAGATATGAAGTTCAGTAGCACCAAAGTTGACAACTACGTCTTGAAGTTCACAATTTGATTCCCTAACTCGACACGGTGTTGGCTACTTTCTGCTACAGTGCAGTGCAGAGATAAGCGACCGACGCACACGCAACACGCACACACAATTTTTGCGCATACGCTTCGACACACACGCATGCGACACACGTGAGTGTTTACCTTTGTTATTCATAGCCATTAATTTTCTTTGTGTGTTGTTGTTTGGCTGAACAAACGACTACTCTTTTCTAACCGAAACAAATATCTGTTTTTCTGCCAGAATGTACACCATGCCTTGAGTTTCGGACGGATCAATGAAACTCATGGTGAATGAAATTCACTGCAATCTCGACTCGATTCTTGAATCTTGGCTGACAGTATTTGAGTTAACATATTTCTGAAATAAGTCACAGCAGTTTTTTACTACAGTTTTAGATAAGAAAATTGAAAGCCGCACAGTGGTGGCTTGAATTTATCAAAGTTTAGTATTTGCTTCATTTACTTAAAGCTCCCTAATAACTTTGAAGTCCTAAAGTCCTGTGGAATTTGCATATTCCGATGACAATAACTATAACCAGTCAACTCTACTCTCAAAGTGACCACTTCTCGTAAGCGACCACTTTGTCAATAATCGACTTGTTTCTCGGTCAAATACATTAATTTGAACTATTTCAAAAACTCTCTCATAAGCGAAATTTCTGAAAGAAGTCACAGCATACTTTTAATATCGGTTTAGAGGTGAGAATTTAATGCCATGCAGTGGCATCGTTGTCGAAGTCCCATGGCGCCCAAACAAGAGAGAATTTGCATATTCTGCTGGTAACGAAACGCTTTGATTGCAAAATTAGCCATTGTCTAAACATGGCCTTGAAACACTTTTAAGAAGTCAGCCGATTGTATGCCTTTGCAACTTTCTATGCTTGTCCGTGTTGTAAATCACGAGCTAGGCTGACAACATGAAATTTGAGAATCATGTTACATGGGCGGCACGGCGAAGCAAAGTTTGTAGTGTTTGGGGGCTTTGTGAGACTGTTTGCTTGATTGTGAACGTCTTACATATTTCTCTTTTTGTTTTTTTTCATACGGAAAACCTACAAATTTAGAAAACGTGCTTAAGCGATTTAATTTATTGGATGATGCATTTTTGCCTGGCGTTTCTTCACTGATAACGTTTATTTAGATCTCCGATTCTAAAAAATAAAAAAGTGATTAAAATGGAAAAGTATTATGTTCATACTCAAACCAAACTTAAAATGATAATTTGTTCTTCCATCTGTGTTTGATTTCAGTGTAACATGACCCCAACACTTTTGAGTCTCACGATGGTAGCTCAAACTTTATAAGATCTTATGAGGGAGGTGAATCAAACAATTTAAAAACAACAAAAGATTTGTTTGTATAAAATAGCTATTTGTTTTCCGAGTCTCACAACGGTAGCTTGATCTTCTTGAGGGAGGCAAAGCAAATAATTAAGAGGAAACAAGCAATTTGTCGAGATGTTTATCGAGGTGCCACATATTCTGTACGTCGAATCTTGTCTATACATTCAAGTTTTGGCTAACTTCAATGTAGCCATACGACTGACAGTTATTGCGCCTCATAAATTTATGTCATCGACATTCCTTGAGATAAATGGAGGAATCAATTTGCTTCCCGATATAAGAGTTCATTCTAGAACCGTTTCTTTAAATCGAAACATTTCAGTTTTAATTCAGAGAACTAGGAAATAACGAATGTGAAAACATTTAGCCAAAGCTTCAATTAGTGCCGATTAAGATGATCAAGTCACGCTGTCGGTAGATAAACGTATGTTTACTTGAATACATTTCCCCGGTTGCCCAAATTTCATCGAGCCATTGACTTATGCTGAACGGCCGCTAAAACTAACAATAAAATAAGAAAACGAAGAGGACAATAAGCTAACTCATACATACTAATCAGACGCGTCGGAAATGCACGCACACTCAGACGTAGACGCGTATACGCAGATTGCGCACACGCGTGTCGCACGCAAATTTTGGGACGCTTATCTCTGCACTGCACTGTACTTTGTAATGTACTGTAGTACCCAATTTGCCAACAAACTTCGCAATGCAGCGTAGTAAAGCAATGTGAAATCAACTGTAAAAGTAATGTCAATTACACGTATATGTCCGTATCATATTTGCTATGAAACTTGGGAAATTACTTATCAATCACAGCTTTGTGTTAACAAATATGTCTCCCAAGCATTATATCAAATGCTACAGACCACAAAAATGAAATATGGAAAACTGTTAAGCTTACCTCGTCTTACTATCTGTATTCTCCATCACAATCCTCCGTCTTGGATAGCCTTAGCACAATCAAACACTCCAACTTCCAAATTGTAATTGCGCATCAAGAAGCTTTTTGTCTCACATTCTGCTTAACTGTGTCAGAAAAGGGTCGCTTTACGAGGGAAGCGATCGATTACTGAAGGCCGATGGGTCGATTAATATACATAACAACCCTTAGATGTCTTGTGGTGCCATCAGAAAGTAAAAATATACCGACTCCATGCTCCCAGAACCTACAAAAGCTGGTTTGAAGCCCTTGCAATCACTTTCAAAATGGACGCCAAAAAGAATGACCACAATGAGCATGAGCAAAAGAAAAGTCCGCTGACCAGCGCTTCTCTCTTTTCTAGGCCCCAACCTCTCTTGTTTCTCCGTCTAAGATCATTTTATTGATACGCCAGTACTGATTGAGATCAATCTGGCAAATATCGAAAACTGTTGGTATTCTTTGCGATTTTTATCACTTAGAATCAAAAGCAATGGAAACCTCGCACACGTCAAGGCCTTTGCATCAATGCAACGTGCGCGAAAAATGCATGAGAACCATTTAATGGCCCGATCTCGAGAGTAAATTTACCTTTATTCACCTTTATTGTACGCAAAGGCAAAGTTTCTGAAACATTGATCATGCGATATTGGACATTTTTATTCATTTTTATTATAGGTTTATAAACAAACATGATATGTATTAAAACGAATAAAAATTAAACATGTCCTACACGTAAATTGACTGGCCCGCCAAGATTAGCTCTATCTACCTGCAGGCCGGCCAGTGTACCTTTGTAAAACTTGAATAAGGAAAATAAAAATTGCTGTTGTTCTTGTTGTTGATGTTGTTGACTTTTTTCACCAAAAAGATGTGGTAACTGACCTATAGCTTGTAATACGAATTTCCTGGTAGCATATAATTTAATCCGAAGAGGTACTCAAGGAAAGTTTGGGAAGAGGTGTGCAGCTAAGGCCTTCAAACATTGACCTGTTGAAGTAAAAAAAAAAAAAAAATGTAATTGATCATAAATGTAAGTCAATCACAAATATTTAATCAATCAATCAATCACAATATTCTACTGCATTTAATCGCCAGATGACTTATTCACTTTCAAGTAGAAACTTCGTTAACTCCGCGGCTCTCTTTCGATTTTCTCTTTCGGATTTAATCGAAAGCCGGGCGCCGCCTATACCGTAATGATTCGATTTAGCGCCCTCCTTCAAATAAGCGCCCCCTTCCGAATAAGCGCCCCCCTTTGCATGCGTTTTTGTTAATAAGCGCCCTTATTCCAATTCGCGCCCCCATTCTAATAAGCGCCCCCATTTTCTGGGGAAGTTTTCATTCACCCGACAAATTTTGGCGTGGGATTCATTCAAGTGCCACGTGATGGAAACAGTCAAACAAGAACTTCGCACGTCAAAGATAGACCCTTTAATCATCCCAGGGGGTTGTACGAAATACATTTAAACACCCGACGTGGTTTGGAATAAGCCTTTTAAAGCAAATGTCACAGAGAAATATGATGAATGGATGGCTGGTGAAGCCCACTCTTTCACTGCAGCGGGAAACATGCGTGCTCCACCACGGAGAGAGATAGTTAAGTGGATCCTTGCGGCGTGGGATGGCTTGGACAAAACAATGATTATCAATTCATTCAAGAGCTGTGCGCTGACCGTTGCAGTGGATGGTTCAGAGGACGGACACATTCACTGCTTCAAGGAAAATCAACCTTGCCGTGCAGGGCTGGAGCGGCTCAAGCTTGTTTAACAAGCCATGAGCAATTCACGCGACAAGGATCCTTTCGACGGGATCACAGAATCCGACGTTGAGGATGCGGCCCCAACTAACTTGTTAATTGACGCAAGTGACACGGAAGTCATCGACATCGAATAGATACACCTTTGTATTTATTTACTGCTAAAATAAACAATTCGTTTAAAAGGAACTGACGTTTCAACGATTTTCTTACTGTTATTGTTACCTGTATTTTATTAGTTATTAAAGTGTTTGTTTTGAACATTTGGTTGTTTCTCAAAAAAATAAATAAGCGCCCTGTCTCGAATAAGCGCCCTCCCTAAAGGTGCCAAAAGTAAATAAGCGCCCCGGGCGCTAAATCGAATCATTACGGTAAGTAGGAATGTAGGAGTCGCACATTAAATACAAAAAAACAATAAAGAACCGCGGCGCTCTTTCGAATTAAGAGATGGAAGTCGTTTGCGTCTATTGTCAGTCGCGTAGTTGGTCTGTTATAGGCAACAATCCAACTATGCGACCGTCAAGCGGCGCGAACGACTTCGTAAATGCTAAAAGCCATGCAAAAGAGCCGAAACTTCCGCATTTCCCAGCAATGCGGCAGTGTAGCCACGAGAGGCTACGAGTTTCCCTTTCTATATTTTCTCATGTTTTGCGTTGCGTAAAGTTAGTTTAATTTAGTGCCTTTGTTATCACGCTTGGAGTAGTCTTTTGTTAGCCATTTTTTCATATGCATAATCTTTCTGTAATTCCAGTCTCGGCGTTGCGTTATGTAATCGCTATTGTCAATTTTTGTACGTTCATTAGGTTTATTGTTTTCAGTCTAGTTTAATATAAAGTGTTATTTTTCGTCTATGTAGATCAGTCGCTTAGTTGTATCCGGAGGTGCCGTACAGATCTTGTAAGTATAGTTTTTCCCGTATTTTTTGCTCGTTTCTTAGTCATTTGTTGTACTTTAAGTTATTTTTTGGAAGGTTTTCGGTCCGCGTTTCATTAATTCTGTATTTTCCTTTTTTTTGCTGTAATTGTTTTAGTGAATCGAGAAGTAAAAAGTCGAATTCAAACCGTACGAGAGTGTTTTCTACATGCATTCAAAGATCTGATAGTGGATGTCATGTGTTCCGGAGTTGATCGAGAGTGGCCAAGAAGACGCCGTTTTCATTCTGAAGATGCTTTAGACAGTCTGCGACTGAAAAATTCAAGAGCTGGGTACTTGTCGAGAATAACCAAGTTGTACCGAGAAACTGAAGAACTCTTAAATGACACAAAGAATGTCAATGAAGTTTCGGAGAAATTATTGGACATTGACGAAGCCTTTGCTCGCTTCGAGAAGGCACATTACGATTACATTGCCACTTTATCTGGAAACTTGGAAGAATGGGAAATCGAAGCACGTTATTTTAAAGAACATTGCAACCGAAAAATGAGTTTTGAATCAAGAATTGAACAATGGATTCATAGCGTAAAGGTGCCAGTTGTAACTCACGAGGATATAGATACACCGCCTGAGGATGTCGTTAGCACCGCCCATTTATCTATTAGACAGCTGAAGGCCAAGCAAGCGTTGGCTCATTTAAAGCTGAAACAGTTAACGCAAAAGCAAGAGTTATTACGTCAGGAGGAAGAGACTAAATTAAAGTTAGAGGTTTTGGAGGCACAGTATGAAGTCCAAAAAACAGACCTGCAAGTTAAGTTGTTCCAAGATGAAGACATCGATTACCCTAACTTTCCTGAGGTGTTTAAGGAGCTGAATCCGTTTGATAAAGGAGTTGAAGGACGAGCTACAAGCGGCTATAAGCAGGAAGACCCTGAGCCCAGAGGCGGACAGAAATCAATTGAATCCAAAGTTTCACAGTCACAGTTGAATCCCAGGGCACTAGAATTCAAAGGTGTACCAGCCAGATCAGAAAACGAATATTTTTTGCCTGAGGAATTTATAGACAAGATGGCGTTAAACCTAAGGCAGGGTTTTGCGTTGCCAAAGAAGGAGTTGGCAATCTTCGATGGTGATCCCCTCGAGTACTGGAATTTTATTAAATCGTTTGAAACAAGCATCGTCTCTAATGCAGCCAGTGAAAGCGAGAAGCTCATGTACCTTCTTCAGTACACATCGGGTGTAGCAAAGGACACGATCAAATGTTGTTTGTACAAGGATCCTTCCCTAGGATATCAAACTGCAAGAAAGCTACTTGAAGAGCGGTTCGGACATCCCTTCAGAATTGCCTCGCAGTACGTGACCAAGCTAACAGAAGGTCCTCCTCTGAAGCCTTCAGATCGTATAGGATTATTAGCATTTGCTGACCAGTTGAAGGATTGCGAAAATACACTTGAATCTATTGGCTACCTGGATGAAATCAATAGCGCCGACAACCTAAGAAGAATTGTTCAGAGGCTGCCATTTCATCTCAGGACTAAATTTGTTGAAGTAGCGGATCAAATCCAGGAAGCAGGTCAAAGAACGAACATTAGTCACATTGCAGAATTTGTCAAGATCAAGGCGAGAGCTGCAAATAACCCCGTGTTTGGTTGCGTGATAGACGTTGAACGAGACAGATCAGATAGTCAGAGACATAAGCCTAAGCCTAAAAGAGCTACATTGCCCGATGAGCGCGGTAACGCATTCAGTACTCAAGAGATCAATTCCAGAGGACAGAGTTTACCTGGTCACAAGGAAGTCCCAAGCACGAGATATGCAATCTGTCCAGTATGCAATGCAGCTCATCCCTTAGCGAAATGCAAGATATTCATAGAGAAGAATTTCGAAGAACGTTTACAAGTGATGAGGAAAGCTCAGTTATGCCATAATTGCTTCAAGTACGGCCACATTGCGGTGGGATGCTTAGCAAGGAGTACATGTGAAGTCCAGGGTTGTAAGAGAAGACACCATTCTTTACTTCACCCTCCCCCCTCACAGCAATCAGTTGAAAACAGAACCAGAGCAGTACAACAAGGAACCCAAGTAAGCAGTGAAAGGCCATTAACAAGTGGACAGACTAACAGTACCTCAGCAGGAGGGGGAAAGGTTTGCCTTAGGGTGGTCCCTGTGAAAGTCCGAAGTCACGATTCAAACAAGACAGTGGAAACGTATGCACTTCTAGACAGCGGTTCAGATATCTCCTTATGCGATAAGACTCTGGCAAGGGAGCTTGGTGTTCGAGGGCAAGAAAAAACATTCTTCCTGACAACTCAAGAAAAAGAGGACAGCCCAAGAGTTGGTCATGAGATCAGCCTAACTGTAGAGCCACTCGATGGTACTGACAAGGTTGAAGTTAAAAGACTATGGACTGTGGATAGACTGAACGTCTCACGCCGAAGTATCCCTTCAGAACAAGATACAAGAAAGTGGCCTCACCTTGAAGGCATAAAGTTACCAAGTACTAGCGAGAAAGAAGTTCGATTAATTGTAGGCACAAACACACCAGAGGCCTTCTGGGTATTAGAAGAAAGGCGTGGTAACAGAGGAGAGCCATACGCCATACGAACACCTCTCGGTTGGACACTCATGGGCCCAGTGGGAGGCATCGATTGTCGAGAACGCCATTTGAATGTTAACTTTGTTCGCTTAGTGGAATCCGCGAGAAAGGATGAAGATTGTCTCATGCAGCAAGTCGAAAGGTTCTGGGCCATAGAGAATTACGGCTTGGCGGGTGACTCTAACGTGTGCATGTCTGTGGAAGACAAGAAAGCCCTTTCAATCATGGAACGATCTGTGAAACTTGATCAAGGTCATTATCAGGTGGCGCTTCCCTGGAGACAGTACCCACCATTCTTGCCTTATAATCGGCCCATGGCAGAACGAAGGCTTCAAGTACTGAAGAAAAGGTTTCTGCAAGATGAGAAACTGTTTGAAAGTTACAAGACCACCATGGAAGAGTACATTGCTAAGGGACACGCAAGAAAGGTACCGTTTAACGAGGTTCATGTAGACGACAAGCGGCCACTGTGGTATTTACCTCACCACCCTGTGCTAAACAAGCCTGGCAAAACCAGAGTAGTCTTCGACTGTGCAGCCAAGTACGGAGGAACATCCCTCAACGATCAGCTTCTTACTGGACCGGACTTGACCAATTCTATAGTTGGCGTGTTGATGAGATTCCGTGAAGAACGAGTCGCGTTATTAGCCGACATCGAGTGCATGTTCCATCAAGTTAGAGTACCACCAGACGACCAAGACGCGTTTAGATTTCTCTGGTGGCCGGATGGTGACTTGAACCAGCAACCAGTCGATCATCGTATGGAAGTTCATTTGTTTGGCGCAACGTCGTCACCGAGTTGTTGCAACTTCGCCTTGAAAAGGACAGCAGAAGACAACAAAGGCGAATTCCCGGAAGAAGTGGTCAGGACTGTCAAAAGGAACTTTTACGTCGATGACTGCCTCAAGTCGGTTAAATCTGCAACAGACGCTATGGAATTTATACATCAGCTAAGAAGCATTCTATCCAAAGGAGGATTTCGATTAACAAAATGGTTAAGTAACAGTTCAGAGGTCTTAGACTGTATTCCGCAAGTTGAGAGAACCCCGTCAGTATTTGGCCTCGACCTGGACAAAGTAAACCCACCGATTCAACGGACGTTGGGGCTCAAGTGGGAGTTAGAGAAAGACGAGTTTACCTTTAAGGTTACCTTAAGAGACAGACCAAATACCCGTCGGGGAATACTCAGCATGACGAGTTCCATTTATGATCCACTTGGTCTGGTCGCGCCAGTTATTCTAACGGCAAAGAAGTTGTTGCAAGATCGTTGTAAAAAGAAAATCGGATGGGACGACCCAATCAGTGATGAAGATGGTGAGAGATGGGAGAAGTGGAAGATTCAATTACCCAGTCTCTCTCGGATCTCGCTCAGAAGATGCATTAAGCCGTTGTACTTTGGAAACTTGAAATTTGCCGAGTTGCACAACTTCGCAGACGCGTCGCAGATAGCATATGGTGCGGTCTCGTATCTCAGAATGGTGGATGTTGAAGATAGAATCCATTGCACATTTCTCGTTGGAAAATCTCGCCTAGCACACCTGAAACCTATGACCGTACCGAGATTGGAACTTTCGGCGGCAGTCTTAGCTGTTCAGTTGGACAAGTCTGTTCGAGAGGAATTGGACGTTCCGATTACACAATCAATATATTGGTCAGACTCTACCTGCGTGTTGCAGTACATCAGAAATCAGTCGAAGAGATTTCACACGTTTGTTGCAAACAGGCTGTCGGTCATTCTTGAGAACTCAGCCCCCCACCAGTGGAGACACATAGGTTCTGAGCTAAACCCGGCTGATGAGGTCAGTAGAGGTCTCACAGTAGAAGAGATGTGTGCAAACAGCAAGTGGCTAAACGGTCCTCAGTTTCTAACCAAGAAAGATGAATTTTGGCCTCGTGATCCTACACTTCAGGAACCGGAGTTATCCGATGATGATCCAGAGATCAAACGTGC
This sequence comes from Porites divaricata, assembly GCA_038088405.1. NCBI lineage: Eukaryota > Metazoa > Cnidaria > Anthozoa > Scleractinia > Poritidae > Porites > Porites divaricata. Next base: position 7,163,579 of record JBBMOI010000010.1, on the reverse strand, counting down.
TCAGTCTAACAGCCAATCATCGTCTAGCCATCAAAGTGAAGATGTTATTTTAAGTTTGATCGAGCGCCATTCATCATGGGAAAAACTGAAGAGGGCAGTGGCCTGGTTACACAGATTTAGAACGTGGTTCATTGAGCGATACAGTCGAAGTCCAATCAGTTCCAAGGCTAAGAGTAGTGAAAATAGAAGAATCCTGTCGGTAGACGAAATGAAAGAAGCTGAAAGAGAGATTATCAAGCACACACAGAGAATTTCATTTCCCGAAGTCATCCAGGCCTTGCAAAGGATTGGTTGCTTACAGCACTCGCGTCAGGCAACTTCCGAGCTGAAGAACCTGAAAATAACTAGCCATATACGCAAACTTCATCCGTTGTTGGACGAGATGGGAATTCTAAGAGTTGGAGGTCGACTGGAAAACGCTCTAATCGACTACGATGCAAAGCATCCAATCATTCTGCCTTACCGAGATCACGTAACAGATTTAATCATCTCGCAGCATCACCGGAAAACCGGTCATCTAGGTCAAGAGTACGTTTTGTCTAGCCTGCGTCAGCAGTATTGGGTAATCAAGGGACGATCAGCTGTGCGTCGTGTGATCAGTGGCTGTTTTCTGTGCAAGAAACTTGGTGCCGTGCGTGGGGAACAGCTGATGGGTGATCTTCCAAAGGAAAGGCTGACGTTCGAAGAACCGCCGTTTACTCATGTGGGGGTAGATTATTTTGGTCCTCTTTATGTACGTCAAGGTCGCTCAAGCGTGAAACGTTATGGTTGCCTATTCACCTGCCTCGCTGTTAGAGCAGTCCACATAGAAGTTGTTCACTCCCTTGAGACCGATGGCTTTGTAAACGCTTTGCGAAGATTTGTCAGTCTGAGAGGATGTCCAACTACTATCTTCAGTGATAATGGTACAAACTTTCGTGCAGGGGAGAAAGAGCTCCGTGAGTCGTTAAGCAAATGGAACCAAACAACGATTCATGACTTTCTTCGTCAGAAAAACATCATCTGGAAATTTAATCCCCCCGGAGCATCTCACATGGGTGGAGCGTGAGAGAGAATAATTAGATCAATTCGCAAAATCCTAAGAGCTTTGCTGGGACAACAGCTTGTCACTGATGAAATGCTGCAAACCCTCATGGCCGAAGTTGCAGGTATTTTGAACAGTCGACCTTTGACACCAGTGAGCAGCGACCCCAAGGACCTAGAACCTCTCACACCGAATCATTTGCTGTTATTGAGATCGAATCCAAGCTTGCCCGTTGGGTCCTTTGGCAGGGAAGATTGTTACAGCAAGCGCCGTTGGCGACAGGTGCAGTACATCTCAGACGTATTCTGGAAGCGCTGGCTAAAGGAGTATTTGCCAACCCTACAAGAAAGAGCAAAGTGGATGAAGCCTCGTCGTAGCTTGGAGATCGGAGATCTAGTATTGATTGCAGATGAAAATGTCCATCGTGGAAAATGGCCTTTAGGCAAAGTTGTTGATGTCTTTCGCGGAAAAGACGGATATGTCAGATCAGCAAAGGTTCAGACGAGTTTAACGGTTCTTACAAGGCCAGTAACGAAATTATGCTTCTTAGAAGGACAGAGAGCAGCACATTGAATTCGCAAAACGAACCCCCTTTTTTTTTTTTCTCCAAAAGCTGTGAAAGGAATTTATTTCAACCCTACTAGCAGATCTATTCAAGGATCAAGGACTTACGCTCGTGCCTAAGGAGTGACTCTATTAATGAACTGTATAGAGACTTGGGTAGTTCATTGGGGCGGGCATGTAGCCACGAGAGGCTACGAGTTTCCCTTTCTATATTTTCTCATGTTTTGCGTTGCGTAAAGTTAGTTTAATTTAGTGCCTTTGTTATCACGCTTGGAGTAGTCTTTTGTTAGCCATTTTTTCATATGCATAATCTTTCTGTAATTCCAGTCTCGGCGTTGCGTTATGTAATCGCTATTGTCAATTTTTGTACGTTCATTAGGTTTATTGTTTTCAGTCTAGTTTAATATAAAGTGTTATTTTTGGTCTATGTAAATCAGTCGCTTAGTTGTATCCGGAGGTGCCGTACAGATCTTGTAAGTATAGTTTTTCCCGTATTTTTTGCTCGTTTCTTAGTCATTTGTTGTACTTTAAGTTATTTTTGGAAGGTTTTCGGTCCGCGTTTCATTAATTCTGTATTTTCCTTTTTTTTGCTGTAATTGTTTTAGTGAATCGAGAAGTAAAAAGTCGAATTCAAACCGTACGAGAGTGTTTTCTACAGGCAGGATATATAATATTGTTGATATATAGTTTTAGCCAGGGTAAAAGCAAAACCTCCGTTTCCATTCTTATAAAAGCAATAAAATTTAAACTAATACCATGAACTCTAAGCCCAAAAAAAAAAAGGAAAGAAGGACCGTTTAGTATCAGTTCACCTTTAGAGGGAGGCGGGGATAAATGATAAGAAAAAATGTCCCGTAAATAACCCTGAATTGAAAAAAAATTGTGATATTGTCGATCTCTTCAGAAGCAGCAATTTACACCTGAGGTTACGATTTCTAGGGTCAGTATTTCTGACTCAGTAAAGGGAAGACCTAAAAGGGAAATTAAGCCGACTTAGGGACTTATGTGTTCCCATTATATTTTCTTTTCTTTTCTACTCAAACTGTGCGGTTCGCGTTGAAAGAGTTCTCCTCTATTGTAACGTCAGACTTGTCGGCTTTTGGAGCCCGAGTTTGTCTTCTCTTTTTTTAAAAAAAGAGTAAGGTTCTGTATTATTAAGGTTCATGCAATTTGTAGTGTAAGTTAAATACAACACTTTGAATTCATATTTTAGATAAGCTCACTTTTTCACCGAGAATATAAAGCCGTAAACAAACAACTGAAAACAAACTTCATTCAAGCGGTTTCAACTGTATTAAGGGCACGATTTATGAAAAAAGAGCAGCACACTGCAAAATTCTTGGAGGGAAAGTAATGAATAAGAAAATAAATAGCAATTCAATGGGACGTGTACAAAAACAACACTTAAGTTTTAATTCCAGAATGGGGAGTAGCTCTGTCTAAGGATTTTCTAGAAATCTCACGATCTGCAGTCTAACGATCGTGTTTTGAGCTAATTATAATGTTATGAGTGAACAATGACAATGCGTGTCGTCTTTTCTCGCGTGGGCTGATTTTCACGCGCGCTCGCGTTTCGCTCTCTCTACTATCCCTGTGGAAAAATGGGGGACTACTCGTAGTCTACACCTTCTTCGATTAGAATACCTTTTGCACGTGCCGAGACACCTAGTTGCACGGATTGCTAAAGAGGTTCACCCTTATGCCCGGGGGGGGGGGGGTACTGCCATAAATGGGCTAAATAGGTATGTGCCGCTGTGAAGGGTATGGTTTTCAAGCCGTTTACTCTCCAGGATAGGGTATATAAATCAGAGAGTTTAAGTATAGAATATGGTTGAAGATTTTTGTCTAGACTAGGGAAACCGGGAATTGCTTCTCTGGAAAACAGCTACTCTGGGATAGGGGGGATCTTGGGAGTTTAGTCTAGTATGGGGTAGCAAAATTCACTTGAACGAGCTCTGGTAAAGGCCAAGGGTTCCAGGGTCCCAGCGGAACATACCCACCCAAAAATTGCTAAAGTACCCCCCCGGGCCCTTACGGTGTTCAAATGAGGAAGAGACGACGATTCACAAGGAGTCGAGGCGGTATTTCAATTATGGCCAAAACTTCTGCTGGCATGCTGATGGTAGGTAAGAAGGACTTTTCCCTTTCTGAGTTCACTAAAAATTACAGTCATTTTGCCATGGAAGATATAACGGGTGACTTAGTTGTTGATGGCTTGAAATTTTATATGGGTTTAAGGAAAGACCTTGGAAAAGAAATCCATAAAATCTTGTTAACGTATCACAGAAGGAAAATTGGTGTTCGCGTTCCAAGTGAAAATATGCAAATGGTCAATGCTAACCCCAATAACGTATACAGTACTGCTCAAAGGTACACACTCGATACTCAAACTTAGATTCACTCGAACTTCGAGTCTCGAGTCTCGAGTCTTGAGTTTCGAGTATCAGTGTCTCGGATTTTTCTTTTGTTACTGCATTATAAAGGAGTTTTTAGCGCCTTTTGAAGTTTAAAAATAATGGAGCAACAAAAGAAAAATCTAAGACACCGGTTGGTTGTGGGCGTTTATTTGAGTTTGAGAGGAAAGGGGAGGGGGTGGGCGTTTATTTACTTTTTCTGCCTTTAGGATGGGTGCTTATTCGAGGTGGGCGCTTATTCGAATAAATGAAAGATATATTTTTCCCTGTGGGCTGCTGCGGGGATTTTATTTTCCCTAGATATTATTTTTCCAAGCTTTTCCCCACGAAATCAGTCTGCAGGATATTTTTTCCTAAATCAACCATAACCCCCTCAAAAGTTAAGTGGTCGGCCCCTAAAATCCACCAAACATTTGGTCAGTTGACAGATTCTGGTTTGCCTATCATTTTAAAAGCCTTTTGAAACAACAGGGACAAAACTCTCAAGGGGAGAGGGGGGGAATACGTTTCTACTAACCTCTACCCGGAGAGTCCTTACGGACGGTCGCTCGGCCCGGTGCGCTACGTCATGACCAAATTTTCTCTTTTTTCAATTTTGGAAAAAAAAGAAAAAAAAAACATATCATGGCTGTCAAGTTTTGATTAACATGATATGAACGTCATAGTTGATGAGAGCTGGTCAAGTTTTTTCTGTCATAGCTTCAACTTTTTGGAAGTTATTCACCTTTTTAACAAGGGGAGGCCATACTGAAGCTCCCTGCCGGTCTGAATGGGATTTATAGGGCTTAAAATGCAATAAGCTAGCGTGTAATAAGTTCAGGCACTCTGCTTAGTATAGACATTCGTATTACTATAGATTTACTAGAAAGAATGCCGGATTCCTTAACCTATGCCAAATATTCCTCCAAATTTAGACGCTTTTTTTTCACCTCGAGGCAATTATACATGGAATTAAGGACATTTCAAATTAAATATGATTATGGATTATGGTACCTTTATACGTAAACACCGTATCCATATCCAAATTTAAAATGGTCACATTAGCTCAGAAAAGCCACCCTATCACTGACACTCAGGGTATCACCCAATTTCAAGTTCAAGGCCAGAGAAAAATCAATTTGGATCATGTTATATGTATATCGTCTGTTAGCAATGATCATTTTCTTGAAGGAAGCAAAATCAATTTTAATTTAAATTATGTTACCCATAATGTTTCAATGTAATCCCGGTCGGATCATTTTCATCTGATCATGATAAAGAAGTCATTCGCTATCTATATTTGGCAAGATTAGTAACAAGATGATATTTTGCCCTAATATTGAAATTAGCAGAACTAAAATATCTTAATTCCAGTAGGTTCGCGATATCTCACGCACCTCGCTCACTGTCTTGTCTACTCGGCGGACGCATTGGAATATTGCAACGTAGGATAAGCGACGCGCATTCTCGCCCAATCCGCAGAGAGGTCTCTTTGTGTCGAGAGGGGGGGGGGGGGGGGGAAGGGGAAAGGAGTAGAGACATACCAAACGGGAGCATTCTGCGGAGGAGCGATCGACGAGGGAAGCCGTAGACGCGCAAACTGTACGTATGTCAGTTTGCGGGGGGAGGACGTAAAAAAGCCCAGACCAGCCCAGGAGGCACGGTGAATTACACTGAGTGCCGTAGGTTTTTAACTTAACCAAAGTCATGGAAATTAATTTAGGTTCATATTCAATGCTATTAGGGATCATGTTTTCTATAACTGCAACCTAGAGGACAAACTCCAGGAAAACCATATGTCCGTTATGTACCGTTTCACGTAATGTCTGTCCATCTTAGTAGTCGTTTCTCATAGTTATATGTAGCCTTACTGTTTCTAAGCTCTGGGACCACTGTAATTGGCTTACCGTTGTTGTGGTATTCCTGCCTATTTATTATCCTTTACTTTTAATTTTTTCTTTTTCTCTCTCTATCATGTAATAGGCGAATCTAATAGAATACTGATAAAAGGAGGCATGTTTTTTGGGCTCCACTTCCAAATGTTTCGACCTTATGCCACTCATCCTCCCAGCGTTACGTTGAAGGGGTTCGTTATTTAGGGAAACAATTGTTTTTCTTGAATTTGAAAGCTGTGGTCATATGCCCAACAGCAGGGAGGGATCTCCAAAAATTAATGAAGTCCCCAGCTGTTATAAAGTTTTGTAGAATTTCCACGCTACCACTTTTCCTAACTTCTTTAAAGTATTCTGCCTTCAGCCTGCTTTAGTTAGAATTATAGTACAGTTTAGGCAAGCAAATCAAGAAAACAAGAGTGGCTTTGTTTTCTTGGACATGAGGGGGGAAAGTGAACGCCGTATCGGCATTTCGTGGGTAGCAGGGATTTCAACTGAAAACAGGCTGTCTGAGACTTGTCACCTTGAAAGTAACAAAACCTTCTTTTAGGCTAAATAATACACACATATACTAGCCTCGATTAAATTCTCAAACGATGGCCAAAATACAGCGCTTTAACTTCAAAACTTAATTTTGCAACCTCCAGGGGCCTCTATAGCCTGCTTCGCAGAAGTAATTTAAACTCGGTTAGTAACGTCTGCGAAGCAGCGCCGCGATCCTTGTTCTGGGCCACCGACCGACTCAACGAATCACTGGAAGTGCGTTTCGAATTTCCTCAATGTCGACTTGCAAATCGACAGTGGCGTTTTTAACGGGCCAATCATAACACGAACTCCAATCCTGGTACACAGGTGGTTGCTCAGAAAAAGGTTTCGGCGCTGTTTCGCAGACGGACGTAATTTAACCAGCGAGCTAGAGATACAAAGCTTGATATACTTTAAGCGCCCTGAATCTTGTGGGATCTTATGTAATTACTGTACTGTCCATGCTGTGGTCCCTCGAGCGGTCGTCCTTTTTCCTCAGCTAGGGCTTCGCGCGCGGGATCAGCGAAAAAGTGAAATATGAATACGGAACACTCGTGAGTAGAGAACCACGCTCATACGTGCTCTTAATTGTGACTCATGCAAAAGAAAAATAAAAGACTGTCTGCAGTCAAATATTGTGGCTGGCTCTATCAGGCGGGTGCGGGCACGGGAAATTACGGGCACAAACGAAAAAACCCAGATATTTCGAGGGCTCAAGGCCTTAATGGCAAAGATTCCGTCGAGCAAAATGATCGGCGGTCCGCATGTCTTAAAAAGTCTCACGGCGCTATCGTGACAGACTATCATCCGCCTGTTCACGATTTGACTAGTCAGCTTTTTTAGCTACATTCTGTATCTATCTGTCTACATGTATCTATCAAGAGAGAATGAGCTAAGAGAGCGAATCCCTGTGCCCCATGATAATTTTTTTCAATCTATTTAAAGTTCGCGCGCGTGCTGCGTAGGTTATTTTTGTCTGTTGTTTCCATGACGCCACTCTAACCGACCAATAAGGTGGCGTCCTTAAGATAACCACGCAGTATGACACAGAACCAAGAATAGATTGAAAAACATTTTCATGGGAAGAGGGTCATGTATGGGGGATTCGCTCTCTTAGCTCATTCTCTCTTGTATCTATCTATCTATCTATCTATCTATCTATCTATATACACCCGTTTTCAAAAAGGTTTTCATATAGAGAGATATATAGGTGAAATGAAAAAAAAAATTGTTTTCGAAACCGCTGATTTTTTTTTCTGAGAAGGAAGATGTGACGGTGGATGTCGCGATCGATATTGGATATGTGGGAAGGAGCAACAATATTATAGCAGTTGATTAACGGACCAAGACGAGGTTCATAGAAGTAGATTTTATCATAACCATGATGAGCTGGTCGTCTCACCTTTTTTCGTGTAAAATCACGGCCTGTAAGGCAACGCCTCATTGAAGACAGAATAAACTGTCGGCCATAACTGTTTTCAAGTTAGTTTGCAGTTTCTCTTAAGCACGCCCCTGGACGGCGCGGCATTTTTTAATACACTCCATCAATAAATTTAAAATGCTTTGCCACTTCGGATGTAGATGCCGTGATATTTGGCCTACCAATTCGGTGACGCCGTATAACTCGGCTGCTTCGCGGGCTGTTTTCCTCCAAGTTCCCAAAATTAGCCATATAATTCGCCATCGCAAATTTGTATTGCAGGGCGGATGCATTTTTTCTGAAAAAACTCAAACGACATGTTCGTTTCAAACTGGAACTAAAAACCCGACGAAGAAAAAATTTATCGTTGAGGCGCGTTTTTTCACAAGTTGTACAATAACAAGTGAAAAATGCACACGGACGCACATGCAAGAAAACAAAAGTATCTATCTATCTATCTATTTATCTATCTATCTATCTATCTATCTATCTATCTATATATCTCTCTATATGTAAACCTTTTTGAAAACGGGTGTATATATATAATATATATATAACAACAATGTTTTCTACTCAATATCGTTACATATAGACTTTAATACAGGTCTGTTTCGTAGACCAACAAAGAGCTGATCCACTCATCAGTTAAATTCCATATAAACTGTAGTCGCTTGGGTTTAAATACATCAGCAGCATGTTCGTTACAAAATTCAAACTTAAACAACAATGGCAATATACATGTGTGAGCTTATGATTGGTCATTGAGGATGCGATTGAATTTAAGGGTGAACTTCCGCCTGTGCCTGCAAGTTGATACAAGTTCATTACGCTTGTTAAGCGTTGCCATGTCCGGTTTATATAATATAAAATATAGAATTTCTCGGTATTACATAGGTTACATCGTTTCGAGAGATTAGAATAAGATTTTGCCTTGGCTAGAATATTCCAGGAGATTGTGAAGTCTTTCTTTTTATCTTTGAGCCGCCAAAGGTGCTTGCTTAGTTCAGTGTCATTTCTTTTGTTCTCATGTTTGTCAAGCTGCATGAGTTACAGTTGTTCACCTAACATAAAACAAATCATCGATAGACACAACAAAACCATCCTGAGACAGAACACAACACCTGATGAATGCGCACCCGCGCCGAAACTCTGTAACTGCAGAGAACCAAATAAATGTCCTTTAACAGGACAATGCTTAGTAAAGGAAGTGGTGTACCAGGCCACCATCACCACTGCCGAAAGTAAAGAGACATACGTTGGTCTCACCGCCACAGATTTCAAGACAAGATGGCGAAATCCCTTGATTTGCGTTCTCTTGAAAATTAAAGAATGCGGAATTCGGTCAGTTATAGGTCATATAATTGTTGTCGTTACAGAATAGGGAGAAAAACATCAAAGATTTTCCTTTTTAAAACAACGCAGATAAAATGAAAAAAAAAAGTATTTTCGAAACCGTTGATTCTTTTTTTTTTGAGAAGGAAGATGTGACTGTGGATGTCCATATTGGATATGTGGGAAGGAGCAACAATATTAAAGCAGTTGTTAAAACGGACTAAGACGTTCATAGAAGCAGACTTTATCATAACCATGATGAGTTGGTCATATATATATATTAATGTCTCGCTTTTTTTCATGTAAAATCACGACATGTATAAGGCAACGTCTCACTGAAGACAGAATAAACTCTCGGCCACAAATGCTTTCAAGTTATAATTAGTTTACAGTTTTTCTTTAAAGCACGCCCCTGGACAGCGCATTTTTTAATACACTCCATCAATAAAAATGCTTCGTCACTTGCTACAGATGCCATGGCATTTGGCCTACCATTCGGTGACCCCAATAAGCCATATAACTCGGCTGCTTCGCGGGATGTTTTTCTCATTCTCAAAATCAGCTACATAATTCGTCATTGCAGGGCGCGTGCATTTTTAAAAAAAAAAACTCAAAACGACATGTTCTTTTCAAATTGGAAGAAAAAAATTATCGTTGAACCGAGTTTTTTCACAAGTTGGACGATAACAAGTGAAAAATGCACACGGGCGCACGTGCAGGAAAACAAAAGTATATATCTATCTATATATCTCTCCATATGAAAACGTTTCTGAAAACGGGTGTATATATATATATATAAAACGTTTTCATATGGAGAGATATATAGTTCAACGATAAATTTTTTCTTCGTCGGGTTTTTTTGTTCCAATTTGAAAAGAACATGTCGTTTTGAGTTTTTTTTAAAAAAAATGCACGCGCCCTGCAATACAAATTTGCAAGGGCGAATTACATAGCTGATTTTGGGAATGAGAAAAACATCCCGCGAAGCAGCTGAGTTATACGGCGTCACCGAATTGGTAGGCCAAATGCCATGGCATCTGCAGCAAGTGACGAAGCATTTTTATTGATGGAGTGTATTAGAAAATGCGCTGTTCAGGGGCGTGCTTAAGAAAAATTGTAAACTAACTTAAAAGACCTTGAAAGCATTTGTGGCCGAGAGTTTATTCTGTCTTCAGTGAGACGTTGGCTTACATGTCTCTCTAAATGAAAACCTTTTTGAAAACGATTTTTGTTTTCTTACTCGTGCGCCCGTGTGCACTTTCGCTTGTTATTGTCCAGCTTGTGAACAAAACTTGGTTAAATTTTCTTTTCTTCAGGTTCTTTGTTCAAATTTGTCAATAAAAAAATAATGCACGAATATTGTCTGCTATTCCCTTGATTTGCATCCTCTTGAAAATTAAAGAATGCGGAATTCGGTCAGTTATAGGTCATATAATTGTTGTCGCAGATACTGAGGCGAAGGATGAACTGAAAGGAGGAATCAGGTTAGTTTGAAAAGAACATTGTACTGCGACGGTGGGGTTGGGAAAGAAGTTTGGAGCGCTAGTTCCTAGTCAAAGCAATATGGAAGGGCTAGCTCTGAAAGCGTCAGCTTAAAATGTTCTACGGATGTGTTAAATAATAATAATAATAATATACAATATTTATAGAGCGCTAATTCCCAAAGGTCCAAAAGCGCTTTACATAATAAAAATAACAACAAAAACCTAAACCTACAAAACTACAAAAGTACATTGTCATCCTATAAAAATTCCCTATGGTTAAAGGCGCTTTACATAATAAAAATAACAACAAAATCCTAAACCTACAAAACTCCAAAACTACATGATTGTCATCCTATAAAAACATCATCATTCTATACTACAATATCATAACCAATTTTAAAAAGCCAAGTCTTGAGCTTAGATTTAAAAGAAGAAAGGGAATTACAAGATCTAAGTTCGAATGGAAGTGCATTCCAAACAGAAGGTGCAGCAATAGTAAAAGACCGGCCACCATAAGTTTTAAGATTAAATTTAGACGTAGAAAGTAAAAGTTGATTGGAGGATCTAAGAAGTCTACCAGGTGTATAAGGCTTGATGAGATCAGTGATATAGCTAGGTGCAGCACCATGAAGCGCCTTAAATGTAATTACTGCAATTTTGAAAGTTATCCTTTGTTCAATTGGTAGCCAATGAAGTTGAATAAGCAACGGCGTAACATGCTCATATCTACTAGTAAGGTGAATAAGCCTAGCAGCACTATTTAGGACACTCTGTAAACGTTTCAAGATACATTTAGGCTGACCGTAGAGCAATGAGTTACAATAGTCGATCTTTGCAGTAACAAAGGCATGAATTAGAGTTTTACATGTATCGTGAGAGAGAAACTTGCGAATCTTAAAAATATTGCGTAAATGAAAAAACGAAGACTTGCAAACAGCAGTAACGTGCGGCAACATCGATAGAGAGTTATTAAAAATAACCCCAATATTTTTAGCAGTAGTTGAACAGTCAACAGTGTCAGAGACAATCACCAGGTTTTTTAACGCAGGACGTGTGCGATAGGAAGATGAAAAAACTATAATTTCAGTCTTCCCACTGTTCAGCTTCAGCTTGTTATTTAACATCCAAAGGTTAATATCATTAACACAATCTTCAAGAGCAGATGTACATGTTGACAAATCTTCAGGCGATTACGTTTCAAAAGATAAATATAGCTGTGTATCATCAGCATAAAAGTGATAAGATAGACCATGAGATCTTGCAATATCACCTAAGGGGGAAGTGTACAAAGAATACAGTAAGGGGCCCAACACGGAACCCTGAGGTACACCATAAGGTAAGGCATGCACATCAGAAGAGACATCTTGGATTCTGACATACTGAGTGCGATCAGATAGATATGAACGAAACCAGTCCAGTGCCTGGTCACAAATGCCAAAACGGGTAGATAGTCTAGCAAGGAGAAGAGAATGGTCAACTGTGTCAAAAGCAGCAGACAGGTCCAGTAGGGCTTAATTATCTCAAACGTTTTACTGTGCGAGTACTATAACCGTGGCCACCCAAACACAGTTCACCGATTGGATGACAGGAAAATAACAATACATTCCTGATTCCGAGAAAGTTAGTTGTCAATCATAATTACCACGAAATGAGATCAACAACATGGATCGAAATCAACCAATTGCAACCCGCTGAAAAAAGCCTATGTTTCCCGAGGAGTCTGTTAGAGTACTGACGGATGCAAAGCTGTAAACATTGATCATTTTTTTGTCTTGCGGTCGCATGTTTATTGTACCGTGGGACAATGGTAGCGAAGAAATTATTGCTGGTTGGTGACAAAATATCACCTTGTGTTGTGAAACAAATGTCTCCTGGGTGTTATATGTAAAGTTTCGAATAGAGGAGCATAGTTTTGTGAAACATTTTGCTTTCTTGAAAAACGTTTGCCATCAATATTTTTATTTTGTGCCTTTTTTTGTTTTGTTTTGTTTTGTTTTTACGAGCTGCTGATTGGCCCACAACCAGCTTGCAATTTATTTTTTTTTTCCTGTAATGGGATTGGTCAACTTTGTCTAGGTGGCCCCGGTTGCAGTAGTCACACTATAAGATACCATAAGTGCTTGGATATTAGATGGAACACCCCTCGGAGACAACATACAGTACGTCGAGTCCATACTAATAATTTTTGTTCTATTGTGTGGTTACGCTCTTTGCAGGAATCAAATTCAGGGTGGTCATGGTAACAATGGATATAATAACATTTATCGTCCGCGAACCATGAGGTACCTGATTGTTTTTCTTATAGAATAGTTTATTTTGCATTGATTAAAATTGAGTAAATATAACTGAAACACTGTCAATGATTTTAATAATATTGTGCTCTGGAATTTCCTATAGTCTCGCATCAAGTACAATATGTAATTTCCATGCTGCACAGAAACAGACCATAAAAGACGTTGGGTTGATAGGCTTCGTAACTTTCTTCCAGATCTTGTTGTTTTACTTGGGAGGTAGGGGTAGGGGGAAGAGCGGGGTTTGGACATATGATCTACTCACTTTCGTCACTTGTTCATCTATAGCGTATCAACCACCCTGCATTGATAGCCTCACGGCTCGACCGCAATAGGATCTATGAAATATTGATCTCTTTATGTTGGTTATTTCTTTGAATTTTAATCTTCATTAATCCAACCTTAACGAAATCTTGTCAAGAAAGTTTACGTTGAATAACCCAATATTTCGTTTAATTTGCAATATTAATACCATATTCCAATCCTTTTTTCCCAAATATTAGTTATCCCTACATTCCTTTTAAGGGCCTTAATTAACTACAATGCGCTGTTACACTCCTTCGGTCTTTGGTACCTTGAGGAACCAACAAGTCATTGAGATTTTCAGGGGACAAAATTTTTTCTCCCGTAACCAGTCACTGAGAGTTAATATTATTGTATGTTTTCGACAGAAAACCGCAGATATCACCTAAAGATGCTGTTGTTGAACAGGGAAACAGTATGCCCAGGACTGCTCCTAAGAAGTCTCTTAGTTCGCACTTATGATTCTATGTTATCACTATGATTTAAAAGCCATATTTCTGTGGCGCAGTAGCGGACCCAGTGTAGGGCCTCCAGTTTCCACCTCTCTCCTTTATTTTTGGAACAAGTCCGCTTGCTGCCCTAGGAGCTACTGGTATTGTACCCTCCATCTTACTTTAAGGGCGGGAGAATGAAAACCGTCTAAAACGGACACCATGCAAGTGTCACGGGTTAGCTCTGAAATAATGAAAGGACCAGTTGGTCAAAGAAACGCGAAGTGAAGCTTCGATCATTTCGTTACACACTGTAGATAAGGATCAATACTGAATAAAACATACATCGAAATTTAAGAGTCCATCTCCTCCGTTCTTAAGCGTTATCTTTGACTCTCTATTATGCAGACACCTTTTTATGACGGACTATAAGAGACTCTCCTATTGTATAGTAACAGTCCGTTCCCCATAAAAATCAGTTTGTTTTTCTTTTTTTCCTGCACCGGTCCTGTGTCTCGCAGAAAACTAAATTCGCCCTTCCAAAATTCTTAGTTTTTCGCCTAAATAGATGACTGTATAGTTAGAGTCGTAATGCTTAGAAAGGAAAGTGTACATTAGGTCATGTAAAACACACCCAATTCACGAGGTGGCTCATACTAAAACACATTATTGATTATATTTTTCTTCAGGATACTCGTTGAGGGTAACGGAAGTGGATATGAAGTTGCCGGATCATCAAAGAAACAGAAGAAAGGGCAAGAACCTGACAAACCTGTTGGCGTAGTGTACGCGTAGGTTGATAAATCAAAACAAAAGGCAAACGGCTCACAGGACACTTACAATCAAGCAGAGAGACCCAAAAGCAAGGAATGTACATTCTAAAATATTAGAGCATACTCTCATAGTAAGTTTATCTAGAGGATATGTAGGACAAATAGGTCATTTGCCCAATGGGGTTATTTTACGACTACTACTACTACTACTACCACTACCACTACCACTACCACTATCAGAATCCTTCAGCTATTTGCTTTCTGGTGCAAATTAGGGCTTTTGTTATTTCAACTTGGGATTACCAAATTTAAATATGAAAGAAAAACGAAATGAATTCTGGTCTTTGTAGTAAGTGCAAGTGCCCTATTGTAGATTGAAATTTGAATTGGTCGCGCCAATAAAGGAAAAATAAGTCCAGAGAAGAGAACCAACAACAGCTCTACTAAAAATAGCATCGAAGCAGGTACTTAGAGACCAGGCGAAATCATTGTTGGGAGGCGATTTCTCTCATCACTGCGCCACCCCTGTTCCCTTCCGACACGCCTAATTTGAGGGACACTTGCATGGGACCCGTCCCCTACGGATTTTAGTGTAGTTTTGTTATTTTCATGACGGGATTTCACTCAAGTGGTCAGTAACTACATTGTTTACAAATGTATGGAACAAACGAAAGTGCTTACAAAAAAAGAGGGTTCGACTTCCACAGGGTTGGGTTGGGATACCAACATGGTCGCCGTTATGTAGGTCGTTTTCAAATGACGTCACGGCGGCCATATTAGAGTACAAAACAATTAAAAGGCGGCCATGGTACTATATCAAAAAATTGCTGTGGGCATTGATCAGTTTCTCCGTGTAAATACTTTCTTTGTCTCGAGAAATTGGCATAATCACTGTTTTAGGTCACCAATCTGGCAGAGGCGACGTTATTTGGAAACGGTTTTACTTTTTCCACAGTGTCTAATTTAGTAAGTGGCTCTTTGTTTACCTTTCCGGATCGAACTGGAATTTGGAAATGGTGAAGGGAATAGGGGGAAACTAAGGGCAAGGAACAACAACAAACTCAGCACATGTATTTGGGCTTTACCTAGGCCACCTTGGTTATTATTTAAATAAGGGTTCCGTCTGTATAATTGTCAAAATTTTTGTCGTCTATCTTATCTACAGCGAGCTGGGGAAGTTAAATACGCCGAACTAGACCATCGCCAGGGGAGCAGCATGCCCAGAAATTCCCCCGTTCCACCCAAGAAACCTCAGCCATATGTTGAGACTGAATGTGCAATGATCGTGTAGATCCTCACTGATTTAGTGACGTCTAGCCACTCCCAGATACCGTGACTGGCTAGAGATGAACAGAATAAAATATCTCGTGTCACTTTTTAGTAAAAAATAAGAAAACGTTTCTACTAGTGAGCAAACATAGAAATCAAATGCGTGTCAAGCTCGAAATGTGTCTTTGTGTGCATCCTTATGTTTTGCAATTGTTCTTTAGTATGTTTCAGTACACCCTGGAAAACGTTATCATGTAGACGGGGTCAGAATATAATAGGGTCCAACTATGAGGTAAATGGTAATTATGCCAGGTAATAACTTTACTGAAGAGTTTGGCTATGAGCTGCTCTAGAAGATATTATCACATTATCACTGTAGCGTATTCTCGTGATTGGTATATTTTTAACTAATTAAAAATGAGGGTATTCAAACTTAAAATTACTGTAGCTTATAAAACAAACATGCACCGAAGGTTGAAGTTTTGTAGACGTCAATCGAAGGCAATTTCACAGCAATAATAAGTTATTTTTCTCTCTTATTATTAGAACAGT
Source organism: Porites divaricata (assembly GCA_038088405.1). Taxonomy (NCBI): domain Eukaryota; kingdom Metazoa; phylum Cnidaria; class Anthozoa; order Scleractinia; family Poritidae; genus Porites; species Porites divaricata. Next base: position 7,147,326 of record JBBMOI010000010.1, on the reverse strand, counting down.
CAAGGTCAAAAGGTGACAAAGTAGGACAAGTGATAGAAAAAACTGTTTTTCCTAAAGAAGTCTTAAATGGCAAATGCTATGAATAATTTCGTATCTAGCACGTACATGAAACATTTAATAGGATTAACTGTTTTTGTAAATTTAACACCGTGAGATTCGTTTATCAGTAGCATGTTTTGTAGGGGTATTTGCCATAAATGTCGCGAGTGAAAGTTTTGATTACTTTTTTTTATGCTACTACCTGTGAAATTTCTGTGTTTTTTTATTTATTTCGTCACGTGTAAATAATCGATTTATTTAAATTAAGTTCCAACTTACAAATTTTATTTTCCTAAAGAAAAAACAAGAGCAGATTAAAACGTTACAAGAGGAAAATCGGTGTTACCTCTTAATTATAACAGACTAGGCAACTTACATAATGGAAATAATTATCAGTCATAATCCTTTCGTGTTCATCCATGGTCGAGGTATTGTCTACCACTTGTTTACGACGTATAATGTTTATTCAAATCATTGACGAAGTGACGAAAATAAAAGAATCATTCGTGGCTCTTCGTTTGATTTCGTGTTATTCGTTTGGACCATAGGAAGACTCTCTTAAAATAAGTGCGTCTAGGTCTTTTAAGGAAACCGTTACCTACAACTGGCAAATGCCGGACAGTACTTTGTCTTTCCCCTTCATCAATCTGTAATGATTTTATTTGTGCTCGGGGCTATCAGTTGTTATTGCTGATAGCAAAACAAACATTCTTGCTTTCATCTCTGCAAATGTGGAAATCACTCCGCCATGTTTTGTTGTTGTTTTTTTTAATTTGGTTCCCCTAAAATGAAGCTGAAAGGTGACTCCAGTCATTGCCGAAATATCTTAGGTAGTACTAGTGTAGCTTTATAAATACATTGTAACCATTCAAGTGAATAGCACTGCGTTGAGTAGATCGTTTGGCAGGGAACTGTTAACATATTTAGAAAATATGAATGGTATAATTCAAAAGTTCCCTTTTACCCATTTTTTCCCTTTGTTTTTACTTTACTTTTTGTTTGTTTGGTTGTGTGATTTCTTAAATGCAATAAGTAATTAGTTTACTTTTTTATATTATTTATAATACTTTTCTTCACCTTAGTATTGAGCTGGTTGACAACATTTTGAACATGATTGTAACCAATCGTAGTTTCTATTTCGTAACTAGGCTGTCTGCTAAGACAATTTTACGCTTTTTCAAATTACCATCGCCTATAGTAAGAATAAAATAGAAAACAATTTAAAGAGAAGCTGGGAAAGGTCGTTAATGCAATGGGAGAATAGACACATCTGAAGTTATATCCGTTTTTTTTTTGTACGTCTGTCTGTTTTTAAGTCAGAAAATAGTTTTTGAATCAACAAATTGTATATTATTCTGGGTCCTAACATTTCAACTCCCGGAATCTCGCTCTCTCTGAGTAGCGCGAACCCAGGTGAAAAAGAGCGTATCTTGTACATGTGCCATGGGTTAAAAAAATCGCAGACACTAAATCAAGGTGATCTAACGTGTGTCTTTGGTGAATTTTCATCCTTTCTGCTTTCTCATTAGGCTGTTTAACGATGCACTTGGTTTTACTTCTTTAAAAAAAGGTGTATTTCCCTTTATATAATTGATGGTTATACTTACTGTCATTGAACTTGAAGCAATTGTAGCTTTATACAATAAAAGCTTAGACGTTTATATTGTATACATGTATACAGCTAATTAAAAAAAGTTGATATCGAGGAACGCATTTTTTCTCTAGGTTGAAACAATGGGTGACGTCATAGACTCGACCATATGCATATGAATGATTTACCTATACCTATACACTAACGGGGCTCATCTTTGCTGAAGCCATACTACTGAGAATGTTTCGGCTAGAGGGGTTGCATAAACGATTAGAATATAACTCTGGATCCTGCAACAAACCCAACCCCTCTTGTTTGCAAACGTCCGCAAGCACAATTCCAAACGAATCTTTGCATTGTGACGGTTTGAACAGATTTTGCGACGAAGTATAAAACTGCGTAGATCGGATCTCAAACGTAACAGCAACTCCTGGACACATATCGCGCCGGCGAATGTTCTTACTGTAAGGTGGTTGCATCAGGAACAGCTTTCCTCCAATTGTGTTCAGCCAGAGTGAAAAGGAAATTTTGCCCTCCTTTAATAAGCCCATAATTCTATTGGGTCAAGGTATTGATAGCCTGTGTAGCAAGCGTCTCCGTTAGGTTTCGGAGCAAAGAAAGACCGAGGAACGGGATTTTCGTTTTTGACCGCGCGTGAAATGAAACGAAAGCCAAAATATGGAAGAGGGGGGAGGGGGAAGGGAAGGAAGGAAACCCTTGCAGACAAACCCCTCGATTTTGAAAACCTGCGTTTGCCACCGAACGCAGCGCCTGATTGGCTCGGCTAGTCCAACAGTATTGAAATGAAATGAAGAAATGATCATCGCAAACGCTCGCCCTGCATACAGTTTTCCTGTTGACAGTGTGCACAACGGGGGTAACAATAACGCGCATTTTTTTTTTTGAAAGTGACGAATACTTATGTCCCTTGACTGTACATCCACTATGAAGGACTGCATTGTGACTCAAAATACTCACAAAAAATTATTTTGGTTTCACACACGCGTCCTCTAAAGTTCATTTCCGCTCCACGGAAGGAAAAGCATTTTATTGGTCAACTATGACAGACAGCATCAAATGTCGGTGCGCGAACTCAGACATGACAGGCCAACAAGTGGGCGGTTTTCAAAATCCCCGGGTTTGTCTGCAAGCGTTACCTTCTTTTCTTTCCCACCCTCTCCCCGTTCTTTTCCTTGCGCCATTCGTAAACCGCACAGGAACGCTTGCTACGCAGGCTAAGGTATTGGATACTCTAGTTTGGTGATGTCATACTAATTCGGTATAGGTTTACTAATGAGTGAATACTACAATAGGCACAATAGGCTTGCTTCGACTTGCCCGTGAAGTAGCTTGAGCCCGGTTTTCGGACCGTCTATCAAAACGAAAATAAGAATAAGTGGAGTGATCCCCTAGCAACGTGAGAAACAGCCTCCTATATCTTATTTAGCGCTAAAACTCAGATATATAAACAAAACACAAACACAGAGTGCAGTTGAAAAGTCTTTATTTCAATTTAGTTTACGTCTTCTTATTTAGCGCTAAAACTCAGATATACAAACAAAGCACTTACACTAAGTGGCGCTGAAAACTCTTTATTTCAGGTTTAACTGACTTTTATAACAAAACCGTTTTCTCCTATCTATCTCGAGGAAATGAAAAACGATCATAAAAGTCTTGTCATTTTCACGCACCGGAGCGATCATTAATGACGGATTTCTGTTATTTGTTGCAGTTTTTCGCCTGGAAGTGAATTTAGAAGTTATGGTTGAAACAAGGTCGCAGCAGAACGTTCCTGTCCCACAAGTGCTGGCATCGCCACAGAAGAACGGATTTTCCTTCACAAAGGCGCGTCCCTTGGAGGTTCGAGATTCCCACGCTTTGTTACGCAAGAGTTTGTCTGTCACGTTGTGTGTGGGCAAACCTTGCATGAGCTCTGATATTGTCGCCGGTTTTGTCAACGCTGGAGTCGGATCAAAAATATTGTTTCCGTACAGCGACGTTTGTCGAATAACACCTGGACTGTTGCTTTCACCAGCGAGGACGCTAAAGCTTCGGCTCTAGCTGTCCCTGCTATCAACGTGGCTGGTTGTCAGGTTTTCGTCGCCGACTCGGAGCATTCTACGGTGGTGGTCAAGCTCTATGAAATTCCCTTCGAGATGCCGGACTCGGCGGTTGTCGGAAGGCTCTCTCATTACGGGAGAGTTCTTTCTTTTCGCCGCGACCGACATCCTTCTGGGCTTCTGAATGGCGTGCGAACGGCAAGGATGCAACTTGTGCAACATATTCCTTCGTGTATCAATATTGCGGGTGAAATGGCCTTTATTTATTATACCTCGCAACCGACTACCTGCAGGAAATGTGGCGGTCAGGGCCATTTGGCCGCTAAATGTCGCGGGGTACGCTGCTCTAACTGTGAACAGCCTGGGCATTCTGCTGAGGTTTGCGAACAGACGCCGCTTTGCGAAGTCTGTTTAGCGAGCTCTCACGTGGCCGCCAGTTGTCCTTTCCTAATCTTCAGCAGTAATATTACGGAATCTAAAGCTACGGAGCCTGTTAAAGAAGCGCCTGTTATGGAAACTCCCGTTAAAGAAACGCCGCCTATTGTTTGTAGTTCTTCTGCTGAGTCTAATCCGCCTTCTGCTAAAGAACGACGCCGGAGACGACGCCATGGATCTTCTCGCCGGAAATTTTCTCGCTCTCGATCGGACTGTGACTCTTTACGCGGGGTTCGCGCGAGTACGCCTCCCTGCGCGGGCACTTTTCCTGGAAAGCACGTGGGTCATTCTCGGAAACACCGTAATCCGCCTCCTGTGCGAGACAAGGGAAAACGTTATTTGTCTCCTGTGCGAGACCGCGACAGTGACACTGCCTTTTATGACAGCGATTGCGATTGCCCGAAAGAGAGAGGTCGTAACCAAAAGTATTCGGAATCTACTTGACTTTGCATGTTTGCAATCACTCTTTGAATCCTGTTTTGCTTTATTTATGTGAACTTGAACTTTAATGAACTTTGCGTGAACTTGAACTTTAATGATCTTTGTTATTTATGCATGAACTTGAACTTTAATGATTTGTATTTTGAACTTTCTTGATATTTGCATGTGAACTTGAACTTATCCGTTTTTCATGGTTGTTTTATTCTTTTCGGAGATCGTTAGTAACTAGGAGATTGGTTGTAAATAGGAGATCAGTTTGTAAATAGGTTTTTTGTGAATAAACCGCCCGGCTCGCCCGGGTTTTATATTCTCAAAAAAAAAAAAAAATTAATATTTCCCTCAATTTTGTTATTTCCCCTCCTCAATGTTATTATTCCCTCCTCTACTATTTTAATATTTTCCCTCTTCCTCCTCATTTCTTTTAGGGACCTTAAGATCCAAGGACGGCGACGGCAGACAAAACGTCGCTGAAAAAGTGAATTCGCGTTCTCTTAATCTTCATCGCGATTACTCCAAGTCACTAGCTTTGTCAAATGTAGATGAACCCTCCTAAACTTAAATCCCTAAGAACCAAATCCAACTTCAGAAAGAGAGAGGAAATTTCGTTGCCGCTTGTGTACTTCCTCTGTAAAACGTGACATTAGGCATTTTCACGTCGTAGTCGTGCAGCGACGGCAAAGAAATGTACAAAAAAGCGTGATGCACGTGCAACATTGTTGTTTTGCCAATCAAACCTATTGCTTTTTTGAAGTTCTCGTTACCGTCGCCGTGGTCGGATCTTAAGGTCCCTATTGTTTTCCCTCCTCCTCCTCCTCCACCACCACCTCATTTCTATTGTTTTTCCTCGAAAGGGCCAAAAGGCTAGAATCAGGCCATCACATTTGAGTTTGGCCTTATAGGCCTGATTTTGGTCTTTTGGCCTTTTCGAGGGAAAACAATAGAAATGAACCTCGGCTGGGAGGATTACCAGGTCTGATAGACTGGGGTACCCGCCTTGGTGGGTCACCCCACCTATTATGTAAACGTGATCAAATTAAAATGAGGGATTGTATGGACAGGCGGGTTACCCCACCTACCTGGGCTCCCCAACTTCCAAACGTGAAACTTCCAGAAACTCCCTAGTTACACGTTTTATGGAGGTAATGTTTGTGTTCCCGTGCACTTTGGTTTTTCACTGCTGCTCATTTTTACCTTGGTGGAAGCAAGTATTTCTTATTTTCTCAGTGCTGCTATAAAACTTTCGTGTTTTTCTTTCAACTAAATTGGTCTCGGTTGTACATGTACTATGCATACTGTTAAGAAGAGCAAATCCTCATTAATGTAGACATTAAAATTTAGCCTAAAGAAAGACTCCGCTTTATTGTTGTTGTTTTTTCTCCCTGTAAGTTCGGGCGGCCATGCGAATAACCGCCGAAACGAGCGAGGTAATTGAAATGCAAAATTTCTCCTCAAAACAACCGGTCTTTCATCTGAGTTCGCGAGATGGCCATTTGATATTTGTCAGCGGATGCCTGATTTTGACAGCTGTCAATTAATGTTCATACGGATGGCTTATACAACCGACAGTCTAGTGTTAATTTGTGTAAAATCTTGTGACACTTGACTCCGGTTTACATGTACTGTACGTCTCGATTACGCTGACGTCATAACCAAATTTTTTCGAATGGATAGTTTACCAATTTTTTTTAGCTACGGGGCTACGCTCACGAACGCACGAGAAGCTCCGCAAAAAATTGCAAGGGGTGACAGGTCCCACATGTTCACCAGCGTAAATCCTTTGAAAACCTTTTACATACTGCTCCAGTGAGAAGAATTCAACGACGCGGACGGCAACAGAAAGAAAAAAAAAACAATAGGTTTAATACCCAAAACAACAACTTCGCACGCGCATCACATATTTTGTACATTTCCTTCCCGTTTTTGCACAACTACAACGTGAAAATGCCTTATTTTGCGTTTTATGGAGAGGACGATTGGAGGACGTAAACAAGCAACGTCGAAATTTTACTTCTCTTTCTGAGCTTGCATAAAGTGACTTGAAATTCAGCTTCAGGAGGGTCCGCCTACATTTGCCAAAGTACAATGTAAGTGGGTAGGGATAAGACTATAAAGACTAAAAGAACGCCAATTCACTTTTTAAGCGAAATTCTCGTTGCCGTCGCGTCGTAGGATCTTAAAGCTGAAGTCCTTAATGGCTACGGGCAACTACGGGCAGGCGTACTTTGTTTTTTAGTATTATTATTATTATTATTATTATTCTTTATTCGATAAACAAGACATACAAACACACAGGAAAGAGAATTACAAAAGAAAAATAAAATGCAAAAAGTGCTAGTTTACATAGTAACAAAAGTTACATGATATCATACGGTGTGAAAAAGGGACAACCGGGATAATAGGAAGTAACTAAAACAAAACAAAATAGATTAAAAGAAATTATTCCATTCGTTTTTAAATTCTTCATGCCGTTTATTTTTTTATTGAAATTTGCTTGAGAGTGTCTATTCTGATTCTCAAAAAAGGGGGAACGCTGTCAAAACTCACTAAGCCATTATCCTCAAAGCAGCAAAAAATATAATATTTAGCGACGATGGCTACGTAGTTTAGTTGGTCAGTTTTGCGAGCATTATCATACCAACCGTAAATTACATTGCGTTCAGTGAAATCGAAAGCCTGTCGGGTCTTTTCAAGCCACCAGTTCTGGAAAGCTTGCCAAAAACCATAGACTATGGGGAACTGAAATAATAAATGAGGAAGTGTTTCAGAGGCGGTGTGACAGCCCCGACAGGTATCATATTCAGACAATTTCGCGCGGAACAGGGAAGGCGTACTTTTTCCTCCCCACCCCCTCCTTCTGCTTTATTTTAATGCGCTTTTCAAAAACACGCGAATTGTGAAGTTCAAAAGTCAACTGCCTTTGTGTCTTTCGCTGCCGTCAATCATCTCAGCGGACCCCTTAGAAAACAGACCTTTACTTTAACGGGTTCAAAAGGTCATTTTTTGTGATTTGTGATTTGTGATTGATGGATTTCGATCCGTTTTGTGTGTTTCTGTGGTTCAAGGTTCGTTGCTTGTGATCGTAATTATGACTGACGGCAGCGGAAAACACAATTGTGAAGATGGTTTTTGAACTTAGAGTTCGCGTGTTTGTGAAAAGCCTAGTAATCCCCTAATCTTCTCCCTTCAAATTAGTTTTGGACTCGCTTCAACTCTCTGGTAGTTTTAACGTCCAAGCTGGTGGGATAGCATTATTTCCCAAAAAAAAAAAAAAAAACATGATCGCGCTGCATAATACGCCTGCTTTGCGGGCTACAGTACCTCAGACTTACGCCAATGCAATGTGGCTCCATTTTGTTCGACACCATATTCACAGCAATTGCGTGCTATATGTTATATTACCTATTGCGCTTTGCAGCTGTCCGATCACCCTTGCCTTCTATTTTAAGTCTTTTAAATAGCTGTGTAAATATTTACACATTCACGAAAATAGAACAATTGCATGATGACGTCATTTTACCACAACTACCAGTGAGAATCCTTCAATTTTTTGTTTTTCTTGTGCAAATTGGGGCTATTTTTAAATGTTATTTTTAACCTCAACGGGACAATTTTGTTAAGAAAGCCAAAACAAAACGAATTCTGACTGGTAGTTGTAGGCAAATGCCGCCATCGTTAAAGTGGACTATTCTTAGCACCAAAATTTGTATCTAGAGGTATGCACTTTAACGGTATGAAACAAAGATATGGGAACGTGTAAGCCATTACTTTATTCAAACACAATTCCCAATTCAAATAACATCGTAGTAATTAACTTTGTTAGTTTTACAATTACAAGCCCTGGGGGGAAGAGCGGACCATTATTAGTAATTTAAGCTATATAGGTTTGGCCTTGGAATATAGTAAACAGTCATTAAAATTAGTTACATTTTTGGCTATGTGATCGTTGGATACGGTTCCTCTTCGATACTACTTGCATTTTTGCGGAAGAAAAAGCCGCCGTTCAAAATCTGACCTAATGTTTAAAGAACAAAAACAGCGGTAAAAAAACATATTCAGCTTACTCATTTTTAAAAACTTGACGTTTCGTATGCTACTCAACATGCATTTTCAAAAGTACCGTTCCAATTTCGAAATCTATACTGTCTTATATAATTATAGTGAAGTAATAATGGGAGTGCGACCGAGATTAAGCACAAAACATAACAGTTAATCTATAAAAAGAAATGATCAGAAATATTTGCCTGCAAATAGGATTTTTATGTCTTCTCTTTTATGCCTTGTGGTTTTATGGCCGAGTGGTACTGAGTACTGAGGAGGGGTCAATCGTAATTTCGAAATCCTACTTTGGGGTCGTACGTAGTTCATATGACTTAACAGTCCATGTGCTCGACATTCTACTCGATTGCGGTGAAAAAGTTTCTTTCAACTCCCGCCTCCTCCCCGTGTCCCATCCTCTGCGGCTTGTACTTCCATTTGTTCGCGTTTTTATTTTTCATGGCCCGTACCTGTACTGGGCAAATTTATTGTATCAGAATTAAATGATGGATTTTATTATTCAATAAAAGCGGCTGTGGGCCACAGTTTGTCTATAGCCATATTAGGCATTTGTATTGTTGTGTTGTTGCCCAGTAAACAGAGCTCAGGCAGTGCAGCACAAATTGGGGTTCAGCTGTTGAGTCATAAGAGAGGGTATAAACAGCTAATTAATAAAGCGTCAGCTTCTCGCTACTGACGTTTGCATTTTAAAAGCTGGCTTTAGTTCTTGTGTAAGCAATGTTTCTTTGATTTAACAGTGATAATCAGTTTTCCCCAAAGCTAAGATATCAAAATGATCCCACTTGATGTTGTGTCCAGTGGTGAAGTTTATAAAAAATGAGTAAGTTGAATATGTTTATCACCACTGTTTGTGTTCTATTTCTTACCAAGCTACATTGGCCCAAGAACAAAATTAAATATTACAAAACGGCCTTGGATAGGAATATCATATCTCTGGGTAAAAAAGAGATAAAAAAAAAATGGTTCACAAACTTGAATTTGCAATGCTCGTTCTGCCTTGAAGCCCTTTGTGACGCGTCAATCGTAAATTGTTATTATTCCTCTCCCCCACCCCAACAAGCGAAAATAGCGCTTAGCTCAATAAGCCTTTGTACCCTGTTTAATATAGCGGGCAGCACGTTCACCCTCTCTAGGCTAAGTTCGTGTTAAAAAAAGCCTTAAAACTAACGAACTACTACGAAGTTTAAAAAACGCTTAAGTTAAAATTTTGTCTGAGTGACGTTTCACTTTGACTAACTTACAAAACGATTACTAGGCAATGTGCCTTGTTTAATCAACTGAAGGCCAGATTTCGAATACACGGCCTATCCAAAGGAGAAAGTCGTAATAAGCCTCTCAAGCATTTATTTGTGGTTTAAAACTTAAGCTATACAGACTACAGTCTTTATAGAATTAAAAAGATTGAAAACCCTTTCTGAGTAAACCTGGACGTCACAAGCAAGCCTGCAGCTATTAAAAAAGATCGAGTATAACAGCATGAGTTTGAAATAAACGCTGCAGGTATCCATTTGAGACAGGCATGTTAATTTAGGAAACGCCTTAATGAAGCAGCAAAGCGAAGCTAACTCACAAATATTTATACGGATATATGTTACATGCAACTGGAAACTTACTTTCATAAGAAAAAGGTGGTCAAGCCTTACTTTGATAATAAGGTGGCTTTAACCTGCGATGCGGCGGTCCCTCTTCTCTTATTTAATTTTAGTTTGGGAGGCAGTGGGAAAAAGTTACCTAATTTCTTCCTTTTGCCTGTTCGCTGACTTTCGCGCTCCCCCGAAGGAAAAGGAACGCCTGATCACAGGTTTCCAATCATATGATGATGATGACAAAAATCACAGCCAGCAGGTTTCCTGTCACAAAGGGGCCAACAGTTGTCTGTTTTGAGTCACCTAAAGCAAAAACAAGGCCAATAAGTTAATACGTAACATCACACGAAACTCTTTTGTTTGACATTAAAGTATTATAGTTTAGCTGGATGGAACTTCAGACGGTAGCTGTTTCCTTTTTACCTTATGATTTCCACAACAAGCCCCAGAGGCATTTCTTGACCGGCGAGCTCATTGCCTAAATATGCCGAGACCCATCATATTTCTATGAAAGAGATCTTCGCATTTGTCAGCAAAGAAAAAGTTCAACAAACTCTCATCCTACTTTTCACTTTTACGCAAAACTTGTGCGAGTACTGCAAACTTAAACAGCTTTATACAAGCATGTCTGGCGACTTCACGCAAATTAACTGTTTTTATGGAATGTTTCTAATGGGAATCTGATGTTTGACTGAAGCAGACGGATGGAGCTTGTTAGAACTTAACTGAAACAGATGTCGAACTTTTCATGAATTTAGTTCGCCCACAGTTTTGTCCGTCTCATTAAAAAATCGACGTTTGGCCTATCTAAGCCTTACTCGTACTGAAGATATTATTACCGCGACCAGGCACACCTGAAAATAAAGTGGTGGTAATTCTTCGACTGACATGGTGACAAATAATTATTAATGTCATAGACCTAAGGGTAACACAAATTTAAACTTACTCGGTACTTTATTTGCGTCCTGAGCAAGCGTGACGTTTGTAGAGGATACATTCTTGGACGCTAAGTCTAGAAAATAATTAAAGATTCAGTTAAGACCTTTTATGTAGTTTTCTAAAGTAGTTGCTTTTAGTAAAAACTCTCTCAATCCTTATATTGCCCACAAAATAGGAAGAACGTTGGGCGTAACTGAACATTTCTTCACTTTTTACTCCCAGGGTCCAAGCTTCCATGAAGTCACCCCATGTAAGGATATCCGGACTGTAGACTCTGATAAATTCTTTGCTTTTGGAATCCAGAAGTAATCCTGAGCTTTTTAATCCTTAATCCAAGTTCCACTGACAAGGAATCCGCAGTAAACTACCTGGAATCTGAACTCCACACCGTAGAATCCAGAAACCAAGACTGGCTAGATCACCTTACATGGGGCGATCCCAGGCTCCTTTTCTCATCTTAGTATAACTTCTGTCAGTTTTATTTCTTAATCCGCCCCATATTTCTCCAATTTAATATCAACAAAACGCTATGGAGCGTACACTTCGGCGTCGTGGTTGTGGAACTGAATAATTGTAAATGCGGAGGAATAGTAAGAAATGAAATATGGTAAGAGTAAGGTGGTATTTGTGAAACTATGGGATTTGTCAGGATATTATGAAAAGAGCAACATCCAAGAGGCCTACTTGCCAAAAACTACATCGCCCAGAATGCCATTGTCGTTTGCGACATGTACTTACAGTGCGCAGTTTTTCAATGTGCGGCATAATAACTGAACAAATAAGCTTTCGAAAAGCCAGCTAAATACCGATTACTCTCGTAAAAGAATCGGTAGCTGTCAATCAAATGGTTTAATGCGTAAAAGATCTGACTGCGTGCGACGGCCAGACAAATATTTGCCAAATGGCAAAAGAAATGAGCGGAACGCTCACCTCTATTTCATCGTTGCGTTTTAGTTTCGTAAACCGGTCAAAGCAGCTCATATAAAAGTCGCACTCTTTTACTCGATTGGTTTTCATTGCGTTGGTCGCGGAGTTAAAAATAATAAAGAGTTTTTCTATTTGTTAGACGAAGGAGGTGAGGTAAATGCAAGAAAGAATATTATTCTCTCTTCGTATATGACACTAAATTTTCACATCGCTAGCGCCGCGTCTTTCTTAATGCTTGAGGGAACATTGCGCGAGATAATAGCTGAATTTATACTAGAGACGAGTTATCCGTCTAGACGGATTATCCGTCATACTTTTATCACTTTGTCGGGCATTGTGACCCATTTTGATAGATATGTCTAGGATTGAACACATTCGCAAAAATTTGTTAGCCAATCTTTTTCGCAATTTTAGCAAAAAATTATTCACAAGAAAATTTTTTCAGACACTGGTAGTGATACAGAGATGATTTAGCATTTTTGGAGTTTTCCCCTCTCTTCCCTTTATCAATATGCAGAAGTGTCTTTCTGCATACTAAAAACTGTCTTCCCCAATACTATTATAAGCTTCTTCCTGCATACTATTATAAGTGTTTTCCTTCATATTGTTATAAGTGTCTTCCTGCATATTGTTATAAATATCTTCCCCCGTACTGTTATAAGTGTCTTCCTGCATACTATTACAAGTGTCTTCCCCCATACTGTTATAAGTGTTTTCCTGCATATTGTTATAAGTGTCTTCCCCCATACTATTATAAGTGTCGTCTTGCATGTTGTTATAAGTGTCTTCCAGCATATTGTTATAAGTGTCTTCCTGCATACTATTATAAGTGTCTTCCCCCATACTATTATAAGTGTTTTCCTGCATATTGTTATAAGTGTCTTCCTGCATATTGTTACAAGTGTCTTTCTGCATACTATTATAAGTGTCTTCCTGCATATTGTTACAAGTGTCTTCCCTCATACTATTATAAGTGTCTCCCTGCATACTGTTATAAGTGTCTTCCCTCATACTATTATAAGTGTCTTCCTGCATATTGTTATAACCCGTACGAAACTAACAGATCTGCAACAGATCTGTTTTACGAAAAAAAGACTAGCTGCAGACTATTTTATCGTCTGTAAAGACTGTTTTCAGTCTGTAGCAGACGCAATGCCTTCATCGTCTGCAAAGATATTTTCCTGCAGACGAGAAACAGATGAAAAACACATCTGCAAATGATCTGTAAAGTCTGCAGAGTCTGCAAGCCGTCTTTGTTACTTGAAACACACAAGTCCTCGCTTTGACCCAAATACAGCAAATACGAAACTATTTTCCCCCAAAAAATCGTGTTCTACTATCAAACTTTTTTTCTTCTTCAAATATGCTTTTTATCAGACTGTTCTTAGCAAATACCTGGGAAAAAAATTCGGGGGTCACCGTGCTTATTTCCTCACAAACTGCTGTGAAAAGTGGTCTGGATGGATAATTTGCTCGGCGGGGACTGGGGCGAGATACAAAATAACGCCCATCGTGTTCGAAGTATGCACTCGAGATCAAGCTTGTTTTCAGTTGTTTTTATGTGTTTGATATCGCCAGCACAGAAATTCAAAATAGAAAAGAGTACATTAAATACCAAGGAAGGAGGTAAGTCAAGATTTGACTTTAGGAGATTTTGGAGTTATGAATCTTAATTTTGGGCTATTTTGTAGCGCTGACGTTCTGTTTAATTCCAGTACGCTAGGGTTCGATTTTTTTTGCTTTTGCATAATAATGCTTGACAAAGAAACTTGAAGAAAAGACTATTGATTCCTATTTTTCATATGTTCGCTTGTTTGGTTTCTATACACAGCAAAATGTGAATTCAGCAGCAAACTTCGCGTTTACATCAAAGATTGGTCTACCTCGCGTGGTTCTGGTGCTACGGTGGGTCTTATTTGTTCCAGAAATATTCGTCTCTCCACTCTCGGAGTTTGAACAACATATTCACAGTAGCAATCCTAGGCCAGATACTGGCTCGTTAATACAGTTGGAGAGCCGTAGAGCTGTCCCACAGGCTTCACAGCCCCCATAATCTAAAGCCTCAGCCAGGACATTTTAATAATTCCACAACTCGACGGCCGCGAAGTGAAAAACCACTGCAGACTTCGGGATGACGCACATGTCTTTCATTTTCTTGTTTTTCGATAGCAAACCAGGAAGCTGTCAGCCGATCTGCGGCATTATTAGTGCAAATAAAGGCTTTAGCTCTGCAAAAGCGGCCCTTTTTTGTTCTTTTTTGCGCTAGTGGGAAGAACCGCTGCCATCTTGGATGTCGCAATGTTGCGCAGTAGCGGGTGCACAGTGCAAAACAAGGGAATTACCTTTTAAAAGAAAACCCGTGCTTATGTAAAACTTGGCTATTTTACAAGAAAGTGCACTGTCGTTCGGAAAGTGTTTGACAGTCACATGAGAAAGCAAATTATTTTACAACTAAAAAGCGTTAATAATTGCTTTTAATCAAAGGCTCTTATGAGCGAGCTCATGGATATATGGAATTAGTGTAGAAAAGGCAGTTCAATAATCAAAGAAAAACATATAAATCTTTTTGAACGGTTCGTTCATTGTGTACGGACTTGCCAAAATACAGCGTGGCTCGAAGTATCCGATTGCATGTGCACCTGAATATTCAAGAAACTTGTTATCTACTTACAAAGCAAAGATCACTTTTAAAAGCAATTATTAACGCTTTTTAGTTGTAAAATAATTTGCTTTCTCATGTGACTGTCAAACACTTTCCGAACGCAGTGCACTTTCTTGTAAAATAGCCAAGTTTTACATAAGTACGAGTTTTCTTTAAACCGTGGTTTTAAACAATTATTTTAATGAACCTCGAAGGTTTCCTAAAAGTGCGATGCTTTTAAATAAATGTTTCCATATGATAAGTACGCAACGGTTAGTATATGTAGTACGAGCTATATTAAATACAGAATACAGTCGTTTATGGCTAAATTGAACTGCTTTAGAACGCACTTTTAATAAACACGACCTAAAAACTATTTTAATAAAAAGGATTAAGCTCAAAGCAGTACAGTACGTGCTCTGACCTAGGCAAGTAATTTCAGAACGCAATCGAAGTATCCGATTGCCTTTCTCCGTCTGAATGTTCTAGAGACTTGTTTATACCAGCGCAGCATTTCTTGTAGACAAAACATTAATAGCACTGCTAAATGGAATCACCCGACAAACAAAAGCTCACTTTAAGGCAAAGATCACCTAAGAATTCAAGCAAAATAGCGTAACGCTTGTTGGTTCTAAAACCTGTCAGGCTGACCTGTGCTTCTAGTTGACACAACATTAATTCATTCCCTGTTTGCATACGAAGACATATGGTCGAATGGATTCGTCCAAATAACTGAATAAACTACAATATATACTCCTCAATGTCGCTTTAACAATACGAGGAACGTTTTTTTGCAGTGATTAAAAGGCTGTTTGGCTTCTTCGCTTTTCGCTGAACGAAATCCTATCGTCAGGCTGCAATAGCTCTTTCACACTCCTGTTGATCGCATCTTCTCCATATCAAGTGTAATATCGGGAACAAATGTGCACAATTCGTCCAAATATACAACAATGATCCACGCTCAATTATTTCAATGTCCTTTTAACAATTCTAAGTTTATTTCTTGCGGATGATATTATCAGTGTTCTTAATAGAATATTTCCATTTAAACAAAACCCATGGCCATTTCCGAGTTCCCCCGGGTCTTTGTATCAAAACAATGTTAGGTGCTGGAAATGAGTTTTATTTGTATGAGACTTTAATGAATAAATTAATGAAAATCGAGTGAGGGAGTGAGTGAGTGAGTGAGTGAGTGATCGAGTGCCTCCAAAAGCCCATGGCATGACTACGTCATCCATGAGCTAAAAATGATCTTTGCTTTGCAAGTAGAAAGAATATTCAGGTGCACATGCAATCGGATACTTCGAGCCACGCTGTATTTTGGCAAGTCCGTACACAATGAACCGTTGAAAAAGATTTATTTGTTTTACTTTGATTATTGAACTGTCTTTTCTACACTAATTCAATTCATCCATGAGCTCGCTCCTAGGAGCCTTTGATTAAGCAAGTTATTTGCGTCCAGTTTGGATTAAAAAACTAAAAAAAGGTTTTTAGCTGTTTATAGAGCGAAGATGGAAAAAGCATTGGTTAAAAATCAACTGTGCCTCAAGCGACTCTTAATGAATGGGAAACAGACGAAGCTTGCGTAGGAAACATTTAATACCACGTTGCAAGAGTCTTAATCAAAGATTATTTGCCCAGGTTATGTATGTTCATTTAGTATCACCTGGAACATAGCAAAACCTGAACCTCAAATAGATTGCTCCATTCATAAAGAAATGCAACTCATCGTGGATCATGAAGAAACGAAGAGGTGAGCGACTTGAAGTATAGCGGCGCGTGTTACAAACCAAACCGTCGCGTCCGAACCGAACAGTTGCGTTTCCTCGATCTCTTATAGCTTCCGACAAAAATCCTTCTTTGTTATTGAGCTCGGTTATTTCAATGTCAGCATTTTGATGTGTTATTCATTTAAGAAATGTAAGCGAGTGACTGTGACCTTGTGTTTACAGGCCAGACTGTTGTAATTTAGTTTTGTTTCTCATACCCGCGAGCTGGGACTTCTCAATGTTCTCTAGTTTTAATTTTGTGGTTTGCATTGTTTTATTACTAAAGTTATAGGCTTTCAGTTGTACATGTAGTTAACGGTTATCCTAAGCTTTTTCGGCGCAATTGAGAGAATATTTTATGTATTTACGGTAAAAATTAAAAAGGCGTTTGATTGGTGCAGTGCGTCTGTTATTATGCTTGCTATTTATACCTCCTTCGTCTGCAGAACGTCTGTACAAATTGCAGATGAGTTCTGCAGAAATTCTGCAGACATTTTGCAGATATTCTGCAAACATTCTGCAGACAATTCTGCACATCATTTGTAGATGATCTGTAGACTATCTGCAGATCTGCTGCAGATGTTTCAACAGATCTGTTGCAGACTAAAAACAGATCTGCTCGTTTCCTACGGGAAGTGTCTTCCTGCATATTGTTATAAGTGCCTTCTTACATATTGTTATAAGTGTCTTCCTTCATATTGTTATAAGTGTCTTCCTGCATATTGTTATAAGTGTCTTCCTGCAGATTTTTATAAGTGTCTTCCCCCATACTATTATAAGTGTCTTCCTGCATACTATTATAAGTGTCTTCCTGCATATTATTATAAGTGTCTTCCTGCATATTGTTATAAGTGTCTTCCTGCATATTGTTATAAGTGTCTTCCTGCATATTGTTATAAGTGTCTTCCTGCATATTGTTACAAGTGTCTTTCTGCATACTATTATAAGTGTCTTCCTGCATATTGTTACAAGTGTCTTCCCTCATACTATTATAAGTGTCTTCCTGCATATTGTTATAAGTGTCTTCCTACATATTGTTATAAGTGTCTTCCCCCATACTATTATAAGTCTTCCTGCATACTATTATAAGTGTCTTCCTGAATATTGTTATAAGTGTCTTCCTGCATACTGTTATACGTGTCTTCCTGCATACCAATTAAGTGCCTAGTCACCACTTTCGGGTATATTAATTATGTGCCTAGTCTGTGTTCAGCTTGATAGGTAAGAATGCGTTCCTCCACACTAAAAAGTACCTTCCTCCATATGTAATATCTCTTAAACAATAAGAACAATAGGCTTGCCCGTTCTCTTTTAACCCTGATTGGATAATCATCAATCTATGAATTGTTCAAAAAAAGCGGGCAGTTTGTGAAGGCACTCTCTCTCTCTCTCCCTCTCTCTCTCTCTCTCTCTCGCAATTGCTTTGCTAAGGAAACAATTTGTCCGAGTTATATTTGTCGTCTATGGAATTAAAAAATATGATAACAATTCCTCAAGAACGAGAGAGTAAGGAGAGGGTATACGAATTGTCACAGCAAAGACAGCACCAAGTGGGGAAAGCAGTCAAGACCAAAGTAGAACGGAATAAAACGTCTCTGTCTAAGAAGGTGGTAAAGAATCGAAAAAAGGGAAGCTTAAAAACTGGATGACGCTTCGTTAGTGCAATATCAATATATTCCATCCAAAAAAAATTTTACTAGCTGTAATAATATTTCCTACATGGGGAAGACTGTAATGTGTATAAAATTAGCGCTCCAAGTTGGAAGACACTGTGCATTTAAGCCGGACATTTTATTTCAAAATCTTGTTGGTGTAAATACGTTATATAGCTTCCAAGATGCACTCTGTACAATTAATCGTTGGACTTCATAGAATAAAAGACATGAAAAGAAAAATCTTACGGTGTGTGTGTGTGTCTATATTATTTATAATAAAGAAAGTATGGGTTTACTTTAGAACCACCTGTTGCTTTCTATAGAATTTTTATACCCTGTACAATGCTTTACAGAGTCAGGTAAACAAAGATTGACATTTTTGCTTGACAAGCATTTTTTCGCTTCGCTGCACTTCGACCTCGTTTTCACGTTTTGCCCGAAAAATCAGTACGGTTTCTCACTCGCTTAACCCCCCCCTTTTTCTTTTCATTTTTTTTATTGTTTTGTGTTTTTATAGTAACACGTCAAAGTTCTCCTTTGGGGTTTTTACTGCAGAGCTGAGCTAATTTGTATGCAACGGAGGGCTTGTTAACTGGCGTAATGAACTATCTGTCGGCACCTGAAAAAAGGCAATCAAAACTCACCAAGTGCTGAGACTTCAATAGTTAGTCGTTTCCTCGAGATAGAACTGAGAAAATCGGTTTTGTAATAGTCAGTCAAAATTGAAATAAAGATTTTTTAGCTCCACTTTGTGTATTTGTGTGTGTTTTGTTTATATTTCCAATTTTTAGCGCTAAATAAGACGACGAGATGGCTCCTCTTATTGCTATTTTTCTTTTAATAGACGGTCCGACAAACCAGGCTAAAGTTACTGGACGGGCAAGTCTACTGTTCCTATTGTATTAGAGACACACTCATTACATATGGAGGAACCCACTTTTTCCCTAGCTAGCTAGACACTGACTAGGCACATAATTAATATGCGGGAAGGCACTGACTAGGCACTTAATTAGTATGCACTGACTAAGCACCAAAACAGCTTAAAATGACGCTAAATAACTACTGACACTACTTGAAAATGTGGCAAAAATAGCAAGAATTACAAATTTAACAAAATTCCAGACTTATAAAGACCAATTAAGGTGGCTTGACCCAATATTTTTGTTACGCGGGTAATCATTTAGAGGACGGGTAGCTTGCAAACCAAACTGAACGCAGGGTTGTCGGAACAGCAACAAGAAGATTTATTCCAAAAATGAACGTAGTTTCCACGAAGTAAAACTTCACAACAGCACGTAACTCGATAAACTTACACGGCCTCCGCCAACTTGAATAAACTTACACGGCCTCTGCCAACTTGAATAAACACTGCTTCCGTCACACTTGACTAAACACGACTGATCGTCAAACTCTCTTCGCTTGAGGTAAACTAGTTAAAACTCCACTCGAGCTCGCTTACTTATATACTTTTACGATAATATTCTAGAAGTTTCTAAATAGTCTAATTATATCCTAAAATAAACAAATTATGAACTCTCGCGAAGCTTCTAGAAAATCACGCTAGTCACGTAACAGTTTTTCGTAACATAACCCCCTTTCAGTAGAAATTTCCTAAATTTCTCCTAGACACGAAAAATTGCTAAATGAGGGGCCGCTCGACTCAAGTAATCTGCTCCAACGTTCTCTGAGCCTTTAATGGCTTCAACTCTGAATGTATAACTTTGCAAAAACATAGCCCAACGCATAAGACGTCCGTTCGCGAACTTAGCACTGTTCATATACTTTAAGGGTTCATGATCCGTCTGCAGAACAAAGGGAACTCCGTACAAGTAGAGATGAAATCTCTTGATACCGCAGACTACTGCTAGGCATTATTTCTCAATTGTAGAGTAGTTCCTCTCAGCACTTGACAATTTCTTGCTTGCGTAGCAAACGGGGAACAGCTTCTCATCATGCTTCTGCATTAACACTGCACCAATTCCAGTATTTGATGCATCCGTTTGCAAGTAGTAAGTTTTAACCGGGTCCGAAAGACGGAGAATTGGCTCATTCGTCAAATGAAACTTGATGGTCTGGTATGCCTTCTCTTGTGCTTGTCCCCACTCGACCCTAGATGGTTGACCTTTGCGTGTCAGGTCCGATAGAGGGGCTGCAATGGCTGCAAAGTTAGGGATAAAGTCTCTGTAATATCCAGCCAGACCAAGAAACGAACGAACTTGCTTCTTAGTACCTGGCCGTGGTGCATTCTTAATCTTCTCGACATTCTCCTCGTGTAGACCAAGCACTCCTTGTTCTAGGCGATGACCCAAGAAAACAACGCAGCTTGCTCCAAAAATACACTTAGTTGGTCTAATAGTCATCCCAGCTCTCATTAAACGTGCAAACAACTCTTGGAGGGCTTTAATATGCTCTTCCCATGTGCGTGTATGAACCAATATATCGTCCCAGTAAGAATCGACATGTCTAAATCCTTAATTAATTTCTTCATAGCTCTCTTCAGGGTTGCTGCAGAGTTAATCATTCCAAACGGCATCTTTAAGAACTCGTAGGAACCGTCGGGTGTACGCGGTCTTCGGAATATACTCCTCAGGTATGGTAATTTGCCAATAGCCTTTACTAAGGTCAATCTTTGTGAAAAACTTATCACCACTTAGCTTCTGGAACAGGTGTTCCGCAGTCGGCATTGGTTCAGGGTCAATAACGGTCAGCTTACTTAGCTCCGATAGTCAACGCAGACTCGATTGGTGTTGTCTTTCTTCTTCACTACAACAACCGGCGACGCATAGGGTGAATCAGACTCCCTGATAACTCCCATTTTAATCATGTCGGCGATATCTTTCTTCAACGACTCCCTCATGCTGTAAGGAACTGGATATGGTCTTGACCGAACAGGCTCATCTGAGGTAAGTTTGGTGTGATGCTGGGCGAGGTCTGTAGTACCTGGTGCCTCGGTAAATAGACTTGAAAACTGACTGGCTAGGCCCGTAAACTCAAAACGCTGTTCGTCAGTAAGATTTTACCCGGTGGCCACATCTGCAACAGATTCCTTAGCATCATAGCGACCGATTTCTAGGAAATCAACATTATCATCATCCTCCGCATCCTTTACTTCACATTCTTCAACTTCACAGTGCATATCTTCCTCAAAATGATCATCTGATTTTACCACTGCTACCGCTCCTTCTGTGGTAGCTTCATCTCTTTCAAAATACTTCTTGAGGAGATTCGCGTGGTACACTTTCTCCTTTCCTTTCACTTTAACTCTGTAGTCGTTACAGCGCGAAGCTCGCTACCGTTTCCACCCGACCAAGATTTTTGATGAATTTTTGACACTTTTTTGACACTTTACCAATGAGCCCCGACGACAAAGTGGGCGGAGACAGTCTAAACTGATATGTGGCGCGACAAGAATTCATGTGATATTTTTAGTTTGTTGGTCGGCCGGCGACATGAAATTTCAAGTGAAAGTGGAGTATGGGAGAGAGAAATTTGTAAAGTTTTACGTTTAAGCAGACGTTGTCGATGGAAAGGTACTAACTATTAAAGGTATTCATTCTCCTCGCTTGTAGAAGACATTCGACGGACCTGCGGTTGTTTGCGACATCACACGTCCAGCACTTTGCGGATACGATACAAGGACGAAGATGGCGATTTTGTCAACCTCAACGAGGACGACACAGATAATTTTCAAGAGATGTTTGTTCGTGCCAGTTCAGTAGATGAAGGGCTATATCGGAAAGTTCTTCTGAGAGTCAGTGAGCTAGATTCACCTGTGGTTCAACCAACGGTCCAGGCAAAAAGAAGAAAGCTTGAACAAGAAATGTCTGCTCCTGCGCGGGAAACTGAGCACATGCACAAGCTTGATCCTCGCTCACTTGAGAGCAGCTTTGCGAATGCCGCACATCCTGAGCGATCGCCACTCGACTACGTAAAAGCAGAATTGGCCGAAAACGTGCAGTTAAAAAATGTTTTATTATCGAGTGCAAAAGAGGAGTTGGTCAAGGCAACCGCCCAAAATGAAGCGCTCGCTCCTCTCTCAGCCATACGATCAAGGATCTGTGGAAATTGTCACGAATCTGGTCATACAAAACCGAAATGTGTTTCACCTCCCTGTCCTTCTCACGACGCTTGTGGTTTGAGAGACAAGCACCCTGAGCTGAAACTAAAGATATCAGAGCTGCAAAAAGAAATCAAACGATTACAGCAAGAACACGGCGATGCTGAATCAAAGCTGAAGGCGTTTTGCGAGTCTCGCGTGAAGGCATCAACTTCATTTTTTGCAGTGATGCGTCCCAGACTTAAAGTGCGTAATTTAATCAAGTACAGTGACCGTGTTTCCTTAGACCGAGATCTTCTTATTCTTGAAAAAGCATTGAATGGAAAGATTCCGGAATTTGATGCGAGCGAGGATTGGCGGTTGCCAATTCTGATTGAACAGTATCGAAATAGAAATGTTGATATTTATTTGAACAGCACCGCAGATTGCCGCTCTTCAGTTTCCAAATGACTATATCTATAGAGGACTGAACTTTCTGAACTGTACAATAAGATCACCTTGTCAGCTGTTGTGTTGATGTATTGTTGAAAATTTTGGCCTTTATGCATTATAAATCAAATATTATGTTGTGTTGAATTATTTATTTTTTATTCTGTTACGGAGTGTTTACATTTCACGTGTTGTTTTTATACATTGTCGCCCATGTGAGACAGTGACACAAAAGTACTTTGAACAGTCAGCTTGAATATATAATGATTTTATTCAGTTGACATGATAACCCAAGAATTTGGAGGAATATATATTTTTTCAAATATCTAACGGCCGCGTGACTATATTTCCCCAACTTTTTTTGTTCTCATGCCGAGTAAAATAGAAACAACAACCCGGCGGAAATGCCTTGAAACGAACAAGGGTGTCACAAGCATATTTTATATGAATATCAATAAACAAGAAGTTATAGGAGATATTAGTTTTCCATCGATTATTGCGAATATTTACAGCCGTTTTCACTGTTTCGTGCATTCAGCTGGCGATTTCTCGGCAAACAGGGCGGATCGAAATCCACAAATCACAGGCCGCTAATGCGACCTTCTGAACTTTCTAAGGTCATTCTAGTGGGCTGTGATTGGTGGATTTCGATCCGTTCTGTTTGTTAAGCACAAAAAGTGGTGGTATGCACCATGCTGTCTTCTTTCTTGTCTTCATATTTTTGCCTTGATTGTCGTTAGTTTTATACAAGATAGCCGCACTTCGTGAAGTACCCTGTTGAGTTTTCGGCAGTGATATGAGAAATTGCTTCTCCGATTGCCACTTCCGTTTCGTTCATTGCTAGCACCTGGTTCAGTTGAAGAAATTGTTTGATCTGGTTGAAACAGTACTCGCATGTATTGAAGTGCGGTGAATACGGTGGCTGGTAAATCAATTCGATTCCGCATCTATTAAACATATTTCGCAACAATGGCTCAATGTGGCGAGCATGGTGAAATCCACAATTGTCCATCACTACAACATCACCACGTTCTAAAGCAGCACTTCCGTCTGTCCGTTCTACTTGCAAGGCGTCGTCAAAAAAATTTAGGAGTTCCAAACCATTTGATGGGCCTTGAAGAATATTGAAGTAATCAACACCAACAACTGAGTGGAGCAAATTTAAAGTAAATGTAGCGTTAGATGCGTAACGTTGAAATTCAATAGCTCGTTCGCCGACCCTAGCGTTTCCATAGCGGCGATTAGCAGTGGTCTTTACAACACTTGATTCATCAAAGAAATGAATCTTACTGGCTGGATATCTTGATATGGCTGGTAGATATTCGTCTTGCCGTTCCAATGCACCTGGCTTTTCTGCTTCAAGTGGACATACCGTTAGTTTCTTCTTACTAAACATGAGGTTTTGTCTGAGTCGCCGATTAATCTGTGACGTTCCTGGAAGGTCATTGGGATGAATCACTCCATCTAACAGTAACCTTTGTTGTATCTCAGAAGCGTAGGTGCTCGGTTTTATTCGTTTTTGCACTTCAATGTATTCAAGAACGTTCGCGTCAATTTTAGGTTCAGGAAAATTAGCTCGTGGTGTACGAATCGACGAATTTGTTACATTGTAACTGCTAGTAATTATATATAACTTTTTTCGCAAATGTATGGCTGGTCCTGACTTCTCTTGCAATAGCGCGTTGGCCTAAACCCTGGTGGCTAAAATTTTCTGGCTCTAGTCTTGCGATCATAATAGTGCTTTCCTTTATCTTGAGCCTTCTGTAACTGACTGTGGGCTAATTTAAGGGTGTCCTCCAACTTCTCTCGCAGCTCAAAAACGTACTGGTAGCTGTTCTTAACTTCCGGTTCCTCAACTTCTTTCGTCCAAAGCTCCTTAAGAATAGTCATTGGACCTCTAACGGCTCTTCCATACAACAGCTCAAATGGTGAAAAACCAGTAGACTCTTGGGGAACCTCACGGTAAGCAAACAACAAAGGGTTAATAAAGCGATGCCACTGTCTTGGTTGTTCACCACACAATCTCTTTAACATAAGCTTCATCGTTCCGTTGAACTTCTCGGTTAAACCATTACACATAGGGTGGTAGGGCGTGGTTATGATCTGCTCGATACTCAGCAATCGTGTTACTTCCTTCATGCAATCAGAGACGAATTGTGTACCAAGGTCACTTAAAATCTCTTCAGGAACTCCCAACCGACTGAAGATATTTACTAACGCCTCTACAACAGTTTCAGTGTCAATAGTCTTCAAAGGAACTGCTTCAGGATAGCGAGTGGCAAAATCAACGAGTGTCAGGATGTACCTATGCCCTTCTTCGCTTGGTGGACTGATAGGTCCGACAAGGTCAAGGCATCTTCTGTAATGGCCACTTCGGAACCGATCCCTTATTTACAGTCTTCTGACAGAAATCACACGATTTGCAGAAACGGGTTACATCACCTTGAATACCTGGCCAATAAAATGCGCTCTGAATCTTGTCAGTCGTCTTAATACCTAAATGACCTCCCATTATAGATCCATGAGCCACTTCCATTATTCGAGGTCTTAACTGCTTAGGAACCATCACTTGCTTCACAGGCTTGCCACCATTCACAAAAGGGTGTTTGTAGATGCGGTACAATATCCCACTCTTTACTTCAAAAGAAATCTCAGCTTGACCCTTCACTAGTATATCACCTCGGTCCCAGTACTTCCGCAAACTTTCATCTTCACTCTGCATCTGTTTAAGATTCTGTCTATCTACAATAGGGCTCTCTTGGTAACTTGGTACTTTTAAAGGGGTAAATTCACCGTCTTTCTTAGCTTGACTTCTCAGATCCTCAGACACAAGATTCTTCTTAACCACTATTCCACTACAGCCGGTGTCTCTCAAGACATCCACAGTTTTCTCACCCACTCTTCCTTTTACAACAGGCATTTTCAACTGATCGCCAGATGGAGGTTCGAGGTAGGCATTGCTTACTATTGGAAACTTCTTACCACTGGCTAACAACAGTTTATCATCCTTGATACAGGCTCTAACTTCTTCTTCTGTAGGTTTAACCTCGGGTGGCTTAACTAAACAACCGGCACTCACTTGCCCACGCTGCACAGGGAGACCATTTCTATTTTGTCCTCCTGACCTCTGTTTACCTGAGCGGCAGTTTCTAGCTTCATGTCTTTGCTTGCCACACATTAAACATTTCTTGACCAGAGATGGGCAGTTGACAGCCCTTTGACCACGATCGTTACACTTGAAACACACTACTATCGTTGAATCATTCTGCTGATTCTTTGTTTCTTCCTTTTGAGGTGGTACCACAGGCTTCCTACTCGCGGGACTGAACAAATGTTTTCCGTGTGCTTCTAAGTACTGATCGGCAATCTTCGCTATCTGGACAAGCGTTTCCGGGGCTCTTTCACGAAGGTGAATAGCCAACTCTTTTGGACAAGAGTCAATAAACTGTTCTTTCACAATTAGATCTTTCAGGCTTTCAAAAGAACGCTCAGTGTTCGACAGCTCTAACCA
Source organism: Porites divaricata (assembly GCA_038088405.1). Taxonomy (NCBI): domain Eukaryota; kingdom Metazoa; phylum Cnidaria; class Anthozoa; order Scleractinia; family Poritidae; genus Porites; species Porites divaricata. Next base: position 7,121,190 of record JBBMOI010000010.1, on the reverse strand, counting down.
ACGCAACAAGTATCTATCCAGTCTTACTATAAACTGTTCAGGACTTTTGTCAACTTCCGGCTTTGATGCTCTAAATTTACGACGATAGCCGTCCTCTGTAAGGTCATATCTCTTCATCAAAGCTAACTTCACTCGATCATAATCTTGGGCTGCTTCCTCGGACAACCGCGAATAAACCTCTAGGGCATGTCCAGACAAAAGAGCACTAAGTTTCGAGGCCCATCCAGTTTTCTCCCATTTAGCTGTAGTTGCGAACCTCTCAAATCTTTGTAGGTAAGCATCCAAGTCGTCCTTACCATCCACAAATGAGGGGAGCTTGGGTGCCTTGGCCCTATCCTCTCTTAATTCGGCGCGTTCGGCGACGTTACGGCCTTGTCCTAGACGAGCGAGCTCCAATTCATGCTCTCTCTTAGCGGCTTCAATAGCTTCTTTCTGCTTCAACAGTTCTGCTTTCATCTCTAATTTTCTCAGTTCGCGTTCTTGCCGCCTATTTTCTCTTTCTTCATCTTCTCTTCTACGCCTTTCCTCTTTCTCTTCTTCTTCCTTCCGTCTGTCTTCCTCAAGAATTCGACGTCTCTCTTCCTTTTCTTCTTCTAACTGCCGCCGCTTTTCTTCTTTTTCCTCTTCCAATTGTCTACGTTTTTCTTCTCTCTCTTCTTCTAACTGTCTACGTTTTTCTTCTCTCTCTTCTTCTAACTGCCTTCGTTTTTCTTCCTTTTCTTCTTCCCTTTTTCTTTCCTCTTCTTCCCTCCGTCTTTCTTCTTCTAACTTTTGTTGTTTTTCTACAAACTCGAGCAGCTTTTCTCTCTCCAATCCGAATTTTTCTCCAATCTGTATAAACTTATCCATTTACACAACGCAGGTTCACAGCCAACACCCAAAATCTTCTTCTTTTTCCTTCTCCCTGAACTGTCCTTTCCTGGTTACTGTAGTCGGGAAACAATTGAATTCCTCTCCCGGACAGGCCCCCAATGTTACGCGGGTAATCTTTTAGAGGACGGGTAGCTTGCAAACCAAACTGAACGCAGGGTTGTCGGAACAGCAACAAGAAGATTTATTCCAAAAATGAACGTAGTTTCCACGAAGTGCAACTTCACAACAGCACGTAACTCGATAAACTTACACGGCCTCCGCCAACTTGAACAAACTTACACGGCCTCTGCCAACTTGAATAAACACTGCTTCCGTCACACTTGACTAAACACGACTGATCGTCAAACTCTCTACGCTTGTGGTAAACTAGTTAAAACTCCACTCGAGCTCGCTTACTTATATACTTTTACGATAATATTCTAGAAGTTTCTAAACAGTCTAATTATAGAAAGATTACAAAATATACCGCTTTAGGAACGCTTACACTTGATCCTAAAATAAACAAATTATGAACTCTCGCGAAGCTTCTAGAAAATCACGCTAGTCACGCAATACAGTTTTTCGTAACAATTTTATTGGGTACACCTTCCATCCTTGAATCTCTAATACTTAAAGAAATTGATCTTTATTTTAAAAAAATTTATGTATTACACATAGACTTAACTTTATTTTTGCGCGATCGGAATAAATATCACTTGACAAAGGCGTCACAATAGTTTAAGCTCTAAATCGAATTTCTGCCCTTATCGGCATTTTCTTTGGAAATGCCTTACGCTACGTATATTTTGGGTGTTTGTGTTCTTTTGTGCGAAGCTTCACAAAATCTATGAGGAATTTCGAGATATCTTTGAATTTCAAAACAACTCAAGCATGTTAAGGCATGGATTGAGGATAATTTGCATAAAAACTAATAATGATCATAACTTTGTGAAAATTTATCAGAACCTTCCAAAATTCGGCAACCTCGGAAAAATCGGTACCCTTAATTTTTCTGTAGCGGAAGAAATCAGATATCTGTGTCACGTGACCACTTATGGTTGAGTCCAGGAAAGAAAAGAAAACTAAAAATGGGGTGGCGAGATGCCCCGCAGTATATATCAAATGCAGTATTTATGTTGTAGCGGAGCTCCTCGCGCGCGCGAAGCGCGCGCGTAGACGTAGCCCCATAGCTAAGGTAATCTACCCATCCCCGAAAATTTGGTAATCACGTGACCGTACACCGACCGTCCGTCCGCACCACAGGGCAACCAGTGTTCAATCCTTACACTTTCTACCTAGTTTGGGAGCACAGGAAGACTGATATTGCACACATATATTGCACATCAATGCTGTGATCAATTGACAGCTGTCATAACAGGGTATCCGCTGACCAGTATCACCTGACCGTATCGCGGGCTCAAGTGTCGACCCATCGAGGTCGAGTATCTTTTTGAAGTTATCCGCTGACAAGTTGCTAGTTTTCAAATGATCGCAGGCTCAAGTTTCAATTTTTTTAATCCATATAAATAAGTTTTTTATGTGCCGCAAATTAAAATTTTGATTTCAAACTGACCTCGGAAGCTAAAATTCAGCAAGTTTTTACAGGCAGTGAAGACACGCCAGTTGCTTTTGACTGTTCTCACCAAGGCCACGCGTTGGTCACGCTCTACATTTTATTTTTATGCTCTGATTGGTCAAAATTTGACAGGCGAGTTCATGCGGAAAATTTATGCAGCATCTTGAAACCTGTTTACTTTGACCGTTGAAGCTGACAGTGTTTTGTGTCGACTTGTAATGTTTTTGTCTTTGTCCACTGAATGTACAAAATGGAATTCAGCTGCTTTCAAGAGTCTTCTGTTATTCATGGCTAGTTTGTTTATTGGGTTTTTGGTTGAGAAGTACATCGCTTGTTAAAGTTGGAAAGCCGATTTCAGATGGCATCGTTTTCGTTTTTCACCTTGCTTGATGCTTGAGAGGGTTGAAAAGTCTGAAGCGATTCTGGCCTTACTTGATAGTTTTCAGTGCATCTCGAATGGTAAGCCTGAGTAATTATTGTATTTGACGTTTGTTTTTTATATCTAATTTAATGAAGTCGAGCGTAGTTTATGCGGCTATTTAGTTGATGCACGTTTTAAATTGTTAGAAGACAATGATCTGACCGAGTATCAGGTTTGATTACTAAGCTTGTAAAACTGTAAAAAGCCTTCAGTCATTTTCTTATCGCGAATAAAAATAAAACGTTCCAAAAAATATTTCGTTATAACTCTGGTTGTAAAAGAAAGCTTTGAGCCATTTTCATGCGTCGAGTTCATCTTTGAAAAAGCAAACACGGGAAGTCGGCTTACAAAATAAAAAACATAAACAAGAATTTTCGGAGACACTTTAATCATGTCTTCATGAATGAAAATTGTTGTCTCTGTATATGTTTCACCAATTTATTGTCCTTTTATTGATTGTTGGTAGTCTCTTGCAATTTTTATCGCTGTGCCGTTTGTTTTCAGTCGCTCATGAACATCGCTTGCATGCAGGAGTAGTCAAATTAAAATGCCGCGCGTATTAAACGCTTTTGAAGATTACGGTCCTTGGTCCGCGTCTTTTCCGAAAATGATAAAATATTTCGTCAAGATAAAAAATACGTTGAATTATGAAAGATATCGTGATTTACTGATTAGCATTCTTTCATATGACGAAGTTTCAGCCTTCTTGCTGCGGGCGAGGACGCGAAATTAAAGTTTGTTGACAGGTAGGTTAATTTGTCTTTCTTGAAGTTTGGATTTTTGCGGCACCGTAAATTACGTGGTCATGTTTACTTAGCCTGCGAATAACCAAAACGCAACGGGAAGACTTGTCTTTTTGCAGAACAGGTTTTCAGATCAACTTATTTCTGCTGTTGGAAGCATATTGCTGTAGACGCTAATTTTTTTGTTTTAGCGACTCTTAAAAAAATATCACCAAATTTCGCTTAGCGGTCCTTGGTCCACGTCCTATGACCTTGGTTGAATAATACTTTCCAAAGTAAAAAGCGACGGCCTTTGTTCTCGAAGAATATTTTGAAAGTCGCCCCTATACATGTCTACAAGTTCTCCTTTTTAATACCTCGAGTACATACAAAGTTTTTGGTAATTATTTTCGACCGCGCTAAAAACCGCTTGTCGACGCTCGTGTGGGAGACTCGAGGAGACTGTTGTCTGAAGTCTTTGAAAGAAAAGCAGATTATTTTACGCTCACAAAATCTTCCGAAAAAACTTTTGCTTAACTGCATCAAGAAAAGAAAAAAACAAGAAATACTGTGAAAATCACGTTTTCGTGTGGAAACTATAACATTTTTACGTTTTTATCGTGCTGCTTACCAAGGGCCATCGAAAACAGGGCTAAAATGTTAGATAAATTCGTTTCGTAACAATATCAATAAACAGTTCCATATGTTTGTGTCTGTATGCCTATAAGTCAAACTTGTTGGTCGTATAATGCCAAAATTTGAGTTTAATTTGAAAGTGTTGAATACCTCCTCCTTCCACCAAATATCACCTAATCGTCTTTCGCCGTTTCGTTTGGAAAAGCTTAACACTTCTTAGCCTCAATTTTTACATATGTTAAAGGGGGATACATTTTGTATAACATAACAAAAAATTAGATTGATATATTTTGATATAGTGGCGTTGTGCTGCTTCAAACTTTGCTTCTCGGGTGCAAAGCGCCATGGCGATTCGCGCAATGCGTCGCAAATTCGGCAACCGCATGTAAACGAAATTTATTGAGGTTACTTTTAAGGTTTTTTCTCCGTTAGTCTCTCTAAAACAAAACAAGGTAAACAGTTAAAACTGAGGGGAAACTAATTTTGAAGTTTCGAAGAAACAGAAAGACGTATGAGATGTTTTTTTCAAAATTAAAAAGAAGGATGATAGTGATTGAAATTTGCATAATTTCACCTTGCACGAGCTGCACGCATTTATAAAATACACGTCATCTGAAACACAATCTGTTGTTTTTTAGTTTTGCCATGGATGAGATTTTCCTTCGTGTTTTCGACAGTACTTAGTTGTTTTTGTTTTGGAATAACACCGACATTGGCGAGTAGTAGAACGAAAATATTATTCAGTGGAAGAGTGACAGAAGTAATAAGAGAAACCGTTTGAAAGATATGTTTGTCTACTCCTGACTTAACCTCCCGCAAAAAGTGGCAACATTTGCCTCTTGGAGACAGCGTACCAGCACAAAGGAACGAGGAAGAAGTGCAAGAAAACAAATCAAGACGCCATAATTCAGTGACAGCGGCAGTGTCTAATGGACAAACCACATTGCAAGCCCTGACCGAAGTCGCAAACAAGCGAAAACAAGTGATATTTGTAAGCAGAGTCCCAGTCTACTGCATCACACCTTTTTGCTCGGACGCGCTCGTTTAACCGCCCAACCTTTATCCGCCCTGATCGAAAACGATCGCCTTTTTGCAAATTCCAAGCAAAATATTCATGTCTGGAACTTGAAACTTCAGGATTATCGACAGGAACATAAAAGCTATCTTCATGGAGTATTTCAGCTCGTTGCGTGAAGATTCGGGTAAGATATTCAAGTTAATGACTTTATCACGCGGACCAAGGACCACATACTGTACACATCGTTATAAAACCATTAAATAAAAAATAAACAAAATAAATTCTTTATTATGTTGAAGCGTATAACTCTATTAATCATAATTTAAACAGTCGACTTTGGCGCTTGTCAAAAGTGAGAACCGGCTAGCCGTATAATTAGGTGATTTTGGAAATTTTTTTAACGGTTTCGCTAAAAGCTCACACGTCCTTCGATCGTCCTGAATACTGAATGATCATGAATGAGTGCAATTTGTATTGCAAAATTGTGAAATACTGCATTCTGTTCGAGGTCTGTATGATAAAAACAGCGCGTCATAGTACTGTTTCACCTCAGACGTGATGTATAAAAAGTGTAAAAGGTTGGTTTACACGTTCCCAGACTTGTTGGCAAGATTTTGTAAAGTAAACTTGTCGAACACAAAAAATTCCGTCTGATTTGTTTTCCAGGCCTAATCTACTGTGATCAAGAGCCCGCGCTCTTAAATGTGATCGAAGATCATTGCTATTTTTTGGGTGTAGATATAAGGCTATCAACTTGATGTAAGGTTAAGTTCACTCTTAGCTTGGACTGTTTGCAAATTACTGTTCTCTAAAATCACTTAACCTTTCCCTCAAAAGTCACATGAATGTGTTCTAAAGTTAACTGAATTGTGGAATACAAGTTTATTGTTTGATTTTAAATCATAAATTCGAGTTAACAGGAGCTTCGCTTTTAGCCCTGGCTAAATCTATATATTAGTATCATCATTTCTCACTTAAATCTGGCCGGAATGGTTGACTCACGTTTTTATTTAATTAGTAATTAAGCAAATAGTTCACGTGATACTTTTCACCTGTTAATATCTTTTTAAAAAACTTAAAATTCTCTCCGTTCCGGCCACGGAAAAAATTCGTACGGTAAGACAAACATTTACACAAGGTTCAAACTTAGTTATAATCAACCATTCCTACCTCATTTTGAATTTCTTTTTGAATATCATCATGACGTCACGTTTCACGTGACTACATCACTTCAACCCCAATTAATTCAACGCATCGAAAGAAAGTTTCTCGAAAGTTTTTTACAACTTTTTGAATTAAAATGCATGGCCGTAAAATAAAAACAGCTTTATTTTCGCGAGGGGTCGAGACCAAACATTGAGCCATGCCTTAACATGCTTGAGAAAGGTATAAATTATGCATGAACTGAAGGCTGGACTTAATACAGACAAATTTGCTACCTATCAGAAGTTTCCAAAAAGCTTTTTATCACTCATTCGACCTTCGTACACTCTACAACTGGCTAAACGCATGAAGACTTGCGCGATTTCAAAAATTATGAAAACATGTGAATCGGTCAAACGCAATGCTATTAGCTCTTTTAAGGCTACTTTCACGAAAACAGCGACTAAACCATAATTCGTGGATAGATTTTCTTTAAAAAATTGTAGTGCTGCAATTGATCAGTGTACTATAAAATCCCTGAATTTCGTGTCAATTAAAAACTTTTTAAGTTGTCTAACGTAGGCGCAAAATTGAGTAAATATTGAAGCGATGTCATAGATCTGGCTAATTTTTTACTTTGGGATTTCTTATTGTCTCGAGTTTAGCACAGCATCAAATTCCCATGCAGCAGGCGAGAATTTACCGTGTCTGGTCGCTCTCTGAAATCTTTCCGAAATATGGTAATACTGTAAAAATGGAGAAAACTGAACAGCGAATAGATTACAGAGGGCAACCAAGCGCGGTTGATTCTTGCGTGCAGCATGGGTAAAAATATGTTTTGGGCTCTTCTCAGAACTTGTTTTAACACTCAGTTTACATACTGCTCGGGCTAAAACGAGTCTGAGTGGGGTCCAAAACATATTTATGCCCAAAAACATGGCTCTATTGTTTTATTAAACCAGTTTCACTTGTAAAGGAGTTACGGCCTGTCGCGCATTGTCGCTATAAATATTTACTGACTTCTATAAACCTTAAGAGCAATTCTCTGTAAGAATCAAGCAAAGTGGGAAATGAAAAATTTTAACCTCCCCTCAAATTTTGCATGCAATTAGATATTGTGGGGGATGTCTAAAAATGCACTTTGTTTAGGTTGTTACTTCATTGTTGTCATGGTAACACCAACTGTTTGTTGGTGGCAAAATATCTAATATTTAACTAAGAAACTGTTGTAAAAAGTGCAAAATGTGTCGCTCTGTTTCTCAAGTCCATTAAAACGCTACAACCCAAGACTTTAAGCAGATATAATACCATCATTCTAGTTTACATTTGTGTATATTGCTCTTTATTATATCAAATTTGCGTCTCATAAACGGATGTTACTAAAACGGGGAACGGGGAGCGGGGAACGGAAGTCTGGGAACGAGTAGTCAGCGGTAACCTCCATAAAATCCAATATGGCCGATGATCGGTGAAAGAGAACCGTCGAAACAAACTTAAATAACGTCGCTATTTCACTTGAACTAATTATGCTCATGAGGTGCTTGAAAGAATACGGAGGTAATGACATTTTTCACCTTTTTGCGTTGCGTTTTACTAAACAATTATCCTTGGGAAACAAAATATGCTCCAACAGCAGTTGAAAGAAGCCAATCGGGACAAAAACTCTCAAAGCACATGTACAGCCTTATTTGGAACTCAAGTGAATCTATATTGAGTCTAGCCAACAAAGCAATGAACTACTTTTCCATGATAGATAACATATATCGAAGTAGCCAGGCAGCTTGCGTGCAGACTTCTCCTATTTCCTTTGATAGAGATGTCTGCTTTGAAAAATGTTATTGACCATGTCATCACGTAATTACTACGACTACTTTAACAATCTGGTTCTGCTTTTAATATTATTAGATCTACTACACTGCAAGCATTCACGATATTGAAGTGTTTCACTGATCCATGAAAATAAAGTAATATCATTTTATTATTCTGTGATGAAACAATTTGTTTCAGGTCAGTTCGCCCAGTATAGACCAGTATAATGACCCTAATGGAACCGAATTCACTCATTTTCCTCACCCTAATCAGTAAACTTCAAAGTCGTAGAGTGGCCATTTGTCTTTCTGCAAAATACCCCTGACGACCCTTTCCTGAATCAAAACCATTTGATTATTGCATTAAAATGCAAGATTCTCACTCACTGCAGATCCTCAATTAACCACCCCCACCCCCCGCTAAGAATGAGATCCCAAACTCTTCCCTTTCTTTTGAAGAAAAATGAAAATTATCTTAAAATAATCAAAGTACCTCTTCATGGGCACAAAACGTTTGGTGCAACTCATACCATACAATATCACTGTATCAAGTACTGTTCTCAGTGCAGGAGGGGTACTATAATGGCCTAAACAGAGAGGCTCCCCCCGAAAAGGTTACCTTTTTCAGGCTTCAGGTACATGAAAGGGGAGGGTCTTTTTTTGTAGTTGAAGTGTATGAAAGGGACATCTGTCATTTCAGCCAGCTGAAGGATCAAAATGAGATCAGTCACAGACGCATTTTATGGATGTGAGAGACAAGAAAACCTGTTTTAGCGATTTATTCATATTGTAAAGATGGTGTTTTTACAGCAGTTAAAAAGGGATGCAGCGTTCAAAATTAGGTATGTAAAAGGGGTACCATTTGTCACTACAGGGTATACAAAAGGGATACCTTTTCTGTCTAAAATGGTACATACAAAGGGTAAGGGATTGGTCCCTGGGGCAGAGCCTCTTCGTATAAAACTTCAGTGAGACCCCCCCCCCCCCCCCCCCCCCCTCCCCTCTGGGTTACTGTTACTGTAGACGTCTGATTCTTCTCTTTAATTTCTTTGATACTGTGCTTCATTAAATAAATTTTTATTCATTTAAAAGCTTCCATCCCCTTTTTTAAAATCCGTATATGTTAAAAGAAATTATGCCCCCTGGAGAGGAAATAAAATTAGGGAAAATGGGTAGGAAGATCTGTTGCGTTATTTTACATGATGCATTGAGTAAGTTTAATGTGGCCACTATACACATACAGTTGCGCGTGTTTACTGAAAACATATTCGCACTCCAATCTTTTGCCTCCCATCACTTGTGTGAGACCTTGAACTCTTTATTTCCAAAACTACAGACAGCTTGCTTGAAGGCTTATCAACCACCTTCTAATAAGCTGCCAACCTCTGCAACATTGATGATGTGATGCTTGATGGTAGGTGCACTGCAATATTACTGAATTAAACTAATAAAGCAGCTTGACAATATTAACTGGTTTAAGTCACTGACTCATTCAGTTTTACACTGAGCTTGAAATATTTTTCTCCACAGTAAAAATAACGTTCATTAAAGAGAAGTGGAGCTCCCCTCTGCAAAAACATTAAATCACTCCCCCTAGGAAAAAAAGAGGCATTCAGAGGGCTAAACAGAGGAAGTATACTTCCCATGCATGTTTTAACAGCTAGCCTTTAAAAAGTACCTTCCAACCAAAGTATTTCCCCATGTACACTTGCAACACGTAATATTGCAGCTCAGTTGTGGTTCACTTTTATCCTAAGTTTGAATTTTAATCTCTTTGTTTTGAACTCATTATTACAAAATTCATATTACCGTACCCCCAAACAAAGGGAAGCAAAATTTCAACCATGGTTATAATAAAATAAAACCACAGCAAAGCCATTTGCTCTGAAACAACTGTCATCTTTAAGAGCAAGGTATGGTTGATATTCCTGGCACATTGCATGTTAATATGTTTAAAGTTGCCTTTTATTGAGGTATTAAATAACCTGATCCATCTTATCTTTTCACATAATACAATTTGCACTTACTTCTCATCATAGGTTTGTAAATATAATATTATTAGACTTACAGTTTTATCTCCTCGCCAACATGTTTTAATTTGGGTCTGAAAAAAACGATTCAGCTAGGAAGGACCTCCACTAGTACTGCCACACTATTACTGTCGAGGAAATACACCTGACTACTTCGATCTACGTTATCTTTCAGCATGTATTTAAGCCAAAACCCTACGAAACGCGTCAAGCAAAAGTAGTTCATTGCTTTGTGAGTTAGACACCGTATAGATTCGCTTGAGTTCCAAATATGGCTGTGCTTTGAGAGTTTTTGTCCCGACTGTAACTTCTTTCAACTGCTGTTGGAGCATATTGTTGTTCAGTAAAACGCAAAAAGGTGAAAAATGTCATGAAATTATTACCTCCGTATTATTTCAAGCACCTCATGAGCATAATTAGTTCATTAGTAAAATAGCGACCTCAAGTGTTGTTTCGACGCTCCTCCATCATCGATCTTACCGGGTTCTTGATCGGCCATTTTTTTTTATTTTTATGAAGGATACCACTGACTACTGATTATTTTACTTCCGTTCCCCGTTCCCCGTTCCCCGTTCCCCGCTCCCCGTTCCCCGTTCCCCGCTCCCCGTTCCTCGTTTTAGTAACATCCCTCATAAACGGTTAATCAACTACCTAGAGTTTCGGCCATTTGAGTTGATGGCTAAAATATGGTTATCCTTTCCCTGAATTTCTCCAAAAGTACGGCAGTTCCAGAGCTAAAACTAAGCAGGCAGTTTACACACATATCCTAGTTACTAAGTCTGTAAAAATCTCTGCGGGGCGGGCTCTTCTGTTTGCAAAGGCAATTAACGAACAAACGCCAAATTTCAGTTTTTGTATATTTCATCGCAGTTGACAATCTATCTACTAGCCAACAAAATTTCTAAAACACTAGCCTGTGAATAGGCCTTTGGTCGAGCGGGGAACTCGGGAGAGGGAAGAGCGAAAAGGCCTGTAGACAAACATTTGGGACCGCCGTTCCACGGCACCCGCTGTGCATCAGATCCTGATGCAAGCTCTTATTGGCAAGAACACTGACTGTTGATAGGTCTGATTGACATCGGCTTTTCGGTCGGCACGTAACACGCGATTTGATCCCAAAGTGGCAATAACAAAACACTCCAAAGAGCTTGTTCAAAAGCTATTACCAAGGGAGGAACTACTTGGTCAAAAGACTCGCACTGTCTTTAGAAAAACACTAAGCTGGAGTTTACCCAGTCACAATATAATTCTCCATAGTTGATGGCGCTTCGGTTTAAGCTGCGCTTGAATCTTATAACTTTGGATCTGTAAATTACTATCCGTGATAAATTTTAAACATTCTGCAAAGAAACCTAACGAGCTGGGCCCAGCGTGATACAACATTTCAGAAAACATTACATTCACGGACTTAAGAAAATCGCTTAGTTATTCAGATCCAGAAGGCACTTTGGAGAAAAGTGAGACCCTTATTCAGCCTTAATAAAAAGTTTTACGCTTCAAAAGAAGTCAAAGAAAATGCTTTTACATCAGAGGGCAAATCCTGCCGACCAGAGACAAAAACCACAGTAAATCGATATGTGTGCCATGACCTCTAATTTAAGTGTGAAACAAGCGGCTACAATCACATTTGCTCAGTGAAAATGTAGAACCTTCCAGAGCATAATCTACCCAGCAGAAGAAAAAACTTCTGAGAACAATCAGCATTCTGGCATGAGGTAAACGTGGTGTAGGCCTACCGCCCCATTTTATTGCTATAAATACAGGATAAATACCCGAAGGTGTAATTCCTGTCGGCGATCGAAGCGCTGCTGATCTCTTTGTACTTGTCTTTGGAGCTTCAGCGGAAATCTTGAGGATTCAAATGCTTGCGCTAGTACAACGCTGTCTTGGCCACTGCCAACCAGCAAGGTCTTGTTTCTCGAAACGCCAAGGACCGGTACCGTATTAATTCTCTTACCGGAGGTCAACGACTTTTTTCAAAATCGACAATTACACTCGCGACCCATTTCACTTTGTTTTCAGACGGAGCATTCCCGTTAATTTTCCCAGGAGGTTTACTCACGCGCGAAATTGATTGACAGATAACGATCTTAGTGACAGATGTTCGGCAAGATAATTACAAGAGGGCGGAATAGCGGCCTCAAATGTTTGTCTACAGGCTCTCTCCCCCCGTTTCGCTCCCCTTTCCTCTCTATTTTTTCCCCAAACAGAGAGCCTGTTCACAGGCTACTAAAACACTGAAACTACCTTCATTATCAAAGAATATTATGTACTGAGTCATTTTATGATCAAAAAATTATTACTGGCTTTCAGTTTTCTAAACAATATCGATCAAAATAAGGCTTACTTTACTGTTTTCTCTACTTCACCGCTTGAAGCGTAGCATTTACATTCAACGAACACTCGGTTTCTCGAACCATTCTCATGTGTCCGGTTGTGCTGTTTCCCATTGTAAACCATTGTAAGTCTCCTCAGTCACTTACAGCAAGTTATAAAGTGATACAGAAGCCGATAAAGAAGTCATACACAAGTCCTTGGCAAGCCAAGCCACATCTTGTAAACGCGCACGCTTCCACTTTGCATTTACGTCGTATTTCTTCATTAGATGCCATCAGTCGCTCCAGAGAGAGTTAAACCTCATTAGGTTTTAGTCATTAAGCCCACAATAGGAATTGCAAACGTATTTGATAAAATCCGAAACTTCAAGTCTTAAAAATATCCCACGATACTCCACACTAAACCATCCAATAAGATATATAATAAGTGCTCAGGTTATGTATAACGCACTGTTTTAAATAATGTTTTCTTTTATGAATCATTCTTGGCTTTTGACAAGTTTGGTGTTTTCTATAATTCAATTTCAAACTGTGTCAAAATGCCGAGTAAAGTTTTGCATGTCGCACGAGCCGTACCGTTCCAACAAGAACTGACGTCACAAAAATTACCCAAATGTGGATTTAACTACTACGTTTCTTAGGAGTTATTACATCAACAAAACAACAATAATAATTTATTAATAAATTTTAAAAAGTGGCAAGGGCAACAGATGGTTTAAATTGAACATTTTTTGTTATATATCTATTATCCTTTCGTTTTCCCCAAACTCGTTATACTCGGTCATCTAGCATAAGCTGATCGTTTAATCTAAAGAGGTATTGTGTAAAGAAAATCAATATTTTAAGTGAAGGTTATTTGTGCCTGACAATTGCGACTTCATGTCTGCCCGTTTATTCTGTTGTGTACTGTGAGCGACCTGTTCAGGAAAATAGTACAATACGTCGGCTGACTTCAAAGGGGTGCCCCCTTGGTTTTTGCTCTGGGCAAACACTGGAAGGAAATGATCAACTCACCGGGTGAAGTCGAAGTTTTCCCTTTTGGTATGTCTGCGGGCGTAAATGTAGCTTCAGTTGTTGAAGCAATAACTTCAGCTGTGTTCGGGGGGAGCACGCCTTGTATAATTTTTAAGGTTCCAACAGTGAACGGGCCAAGGCTTCCGCCATCACTTACAACATTCCGTAATGTAGAAAGCCCTTCATTTGTGGTGACAGGCGTATTGAAATGTATCTCCAAATTAACAATAATGCTTCGAATTCCACTCCTAGAAACAAAGATGTAAAGGGGAAAAAAGGCACATTCTTATTTCTTTCAATAGAAAAGTCGACTATACACATGGAACTTCATTTAGTAATGCATAGAAAATCAGTACTACAGACTACCTGTAATGAGACCTAATCGAATCTTGTAGTAAGATTCACTTTATACTTCAGTTTACAATAATAAAACATAGTACCTGAGTCCCGTCACAATAGCTCTTTCATACATGGTATTATTCGCATACACCTTTTTTATCTGTAAGGGCAAGAAGAGAATTAGTTGAAAGTCAGAAAAATAAGTTTTTAAAGAAAAAATGATAGCATCAGCAAAAGAAACGTACTGGTTAAAACCCAACTGGAAATTGTACATGAGGGTTGGTGTCAGTTGATATTATTAATCACAAGCAAGACTAGGATGAAATAGTGAAATAGTTCTTGACAACGTGCCTTCAGTTTTGCTGTTTACTGCTGACACCGCGGCGGCGATGCTGGTTGACAAGATCAGAAACTTTTCTATCCGCTGGGAAATTATTTTATAACTTTTTTTTATTTCCAAGCAAATTCAGCGAAAAAATTACTTTGTCCACAAGCTTGGCTGCCTTGACACGTTTAAATTCAAACCACCAATTGGTACCTGCGGTTTGACGTTTAAACAGAAGGGCTTATTTAAAAAAAAGGGAAATTCAGTCAAAAAGTCTTGATACGGACACCAAGCAAGAGAGCCAAGTGCTCCGCATTTTAGAGTTAGAAAAGTTATGAGAACGCGAAGTTTGTTTTCTTTGGAACTAAGACAACTGTGAGTAATACAGAGGTTTTCGCGAGGAGAGATTCAACTGTAAGAATCCTTTGTTCTTGTCGGATGGGCAGTGTAAAAATGGCGAGGATAGTGTAAACTATAATATATAGATTTAGCCAGGGCTAAAGGCGAGGCTCCCATTAATAAATTTATAATTTAAATCAAACAATTAACTTTAGAGCACATTCATGTGACTTTTGAGGGAAAGGCTAAGTTATTTTAGAGAAAAAAAATTTCCAAACAGCCCAAGAGTTAACCAAATCTTGCATCGAGTTGATAGCCTCATATGTACACCAACTTGCAATCATCTTCGATCACATTTAAGAGCCATAATGGCCATTGATCACTGTAGGAAAGATCGAAGCGACTCTGCTAGCAGGGTAAGATTAATTAGGCCTGGTAAAATTTTTTTTTTGCGTTCGACAAGTGTACTTTACAAAATCTTAACAAAAAAGTTTCCAAAAACTATGTCAGCCTCAGCTGTCAAAGTAAACAAGATTCAAGAAGCTGCATAAATTTTCGCGTCCGAGGTCAGTTCGAAATCAAAATTTTAATTTTGCGGCACAAAAACACAACAGATTTCATATGAATTAATTCTGCTCTCAAACTAGCTAGAAAGTATGACAGTGAACATCGGTAGCGATCTAGTAAAACAACTGGTCAGCGGAAATCTTCCAAATAAAGGTAGGTACGTGGTGTAAGCATTATATAGTGGTTTGACATTACTATATATACAGCCCTACATAGCCCAACATAGCCCTACACACCCATACATAGCCCTACATAGCCCTACATAGCCATACACAGCCATACACAGCCCTACATAGCCCTACACAGCCCTACATAGCCATACACAGCCCTACATAGCCCTACACAACCCTACATAGCCATACATAGCCCTACACAGCCCTACATAGCCCCACACAGCCCTACATAGCCCTACATAGGCGTACACAGCTATACACAGCCCTACACAGCCTTACATAGCCATAAACAGCCATACACAGCCCTACATAGCCCTACACAGCCCTACATAGCCCTACATAGCCATACACAGCCCTACATAGCCATACACAGCCCTGCATAGCCCTACACAGCCCTACATAGCCCTACATAGCCATAAACAGCCATACATAGCCATGGTTGATTATCAATTGGCACAATTAATCAAAGAACCTACAAGAGTTAATGCCAAATCGCAAACTCTTATTGATGTATTTATTACGAACAAGGAAGATAATATTTCTCATTCGGGAATATACACACTTTCCATTAGCGACCACAATTTGAATTATGCTGTTAGAAAAATTGGCTTACCCAGGGGACAACCTAAGTTTATTCAATCGAGGAATTTTAAACATTTCAGTGAGAAAAAATTCTTAACAGATCTGAAAAATGCCTCATGGCCTGTTTTTAAAAGCGGTATGGAAATAAATAGTGCGTGGAATGCATGAAAAAATATATTTTTGAATATAGTCGATAAGCATGCTCCGAGAAGAGTCATGCGAGTCAGAAATAAACCCGCTCCTTGGTTAAATTCTCAGTTAAAAGAGGAAATGTATGAACGTGACTGGTTAAAGAAAAAAGCTTCTGAAACGCAGCGGCCAGATGATTGGAAGGCATAAAAAACTAAAAAGCTAACGGTTAACAAAAAAGTAAAAAAGACAAAAAAGGATTATTACAAACATCAAATAGAAGGAGCCTCTGGTAACCTGAAAGCAACCTGGAAAATTCTTAACGACCTAATGGGTAAGAAATCAGACAACACACAGATTAATGATTTAAAGACAGAAAATTCTGGGCCCTTGTCAGATCCCGAGAAAATCGTTTGACATGTAAGAAATTAGAGAACAGTTTTTGTTCCTTCAACGTAAAGCTTTCAATGTAGAAGTTGTTCTTAATCCCTCTCTTATAATAACGAATACAGCGAGGCAGAAATGTCGAATGTACCATATTTATTTGGTCAAATGCCCAACCTTGGACAAGAAGAGGTATTGGTTAGTAAAACAAGTTGCAACATAATTGTCAGAGTTAAATAATAGCTTATGATACCAATAAAATATTTTAATTCTCACTTGAATCGGAGGGTTTCTGGTCATTTTTTCTTGATTTGGTTTTGTGATATGTAGGGCTGCGTATGGCTATGCATGGCTATGCATGGCTATGTAAGGCTGTGTAGGGCTATGTATGGCTATGTACGGCTATGTAGGGCTGTCTATAGGGCTATGTAGGGCTGTGTATGGCTGTGTAGGGCTATGTATGGCTATGTAGGGCTGTGTAGGGCTGTGTATGGCTATGTATGGCTACGTAGGGCTATGTAGCGCTGTGTATGGCTGTGTAGGGCTATGAAGGGCTATGTAGGGCTGTGTAGGGCTCTGTATGGCTGTGTAGGGCTATGTAGGGCTGTGGAGGGCTGTGTATGGCTATGTAGGGCTGTGTATGGCTATATAGGGCCATGTATGGCTATGTAGGGCTGTGAAGGGGTATGTAGGGCTATGTAGGGCTGTGTATGGCTGTGTAGGGCTATGTAGGGCTGTGTATGGCTGTGTATGGCTATGTAAGGCTATGTGTGGCTATGTAGGGCTATGTAGGGCTGTGTATGGCTGTGTATGGCTATGTAGGGCTATGTAGGGCTATGTAGGGCTGTGTAGAACTGTGTATGGCTATGTATGGCTATGTAGGGCTGTGTATGGCTGTGTAGGGCTATGTAGGGCTGTGTATGGCTATGTATGGCTATGTAGGGCTATGTAGGGCTATGTAGAGCTATGTAGGGCTGTGTATGGCTGTGTAGGGCTATGTAGGGCTGTGTATGGCTGTGTAGGGCTATGTAGGGCTGTGTACGGCTGTGTAGGGCTATGTAGGGCTATGTAGGGCTGTGTATGGCTGTATATGGCTATGTAGGGCTATGTAGGGCTATGTAGGGCTGTGTATGGCTATGTAAGGCTATGTATGGCTATGTAGGGCTATGTAGGGCTGTGTATGGCTGTGTATGGCTATGTAGGGCTATGTAGTGCTATGTAGGGCTGTGTAGAACTGTGTATGGCTATGTATGGCTATGTAGGGCTGTGTATGGCTGTGTATGGCTATGTAGGGCTATGTAGGGCTGTGGAGGGCTGTGTATGGCTATGTAGGGCTGTGTATGGCTATATAGGGCCATGTATGGCTATGTAGGGCTGTGTAGGGGTATGTAGGGCTGTGTATGGCTGTGTAGGGCTATGTAGGGCTGTGTATGGCTGTGTAGGACTATGTAGGGCTGTGTATGGCTGTGTATGGCTATGTTGGGCTATGTAGGGCTATGTAGGGCTGTGTATGGCTGTGTATGGCTATGTTGGGCTATGTAGGGCTATGTAGGGCTGTGTAGAGCTGTGTATGGCTATGTATGGCTATGTAGGGCTGTGTATGGCTGTGTATGGCTATGTAGGGCTATGTAGGGTTGTGTAGGGCTGTGTATGGCTATGTAGGGCTATGTAGGGTTATGTAGGGCTGTGTATGGCTATGTAAGGCTATGTATGGCTATGTAGGGCTATGTAGGGCTGTGTATGGCTGTGTAGGGCTATGTAGGGCTGTGTATGGCTATATAGGGCCATGTATGGCTATGTAGGGCTGTGTAGGGGTATGTAGGGCTGTG
This sequence comes from Porites divaricata, assembly GCA_038088405.1. Taxonomy (NCBI): domain Eukaryota; kingdom Metazoa; phylum Cnidaria; class Anthozoa; order Scleractinia; family Poritidae; genus Porites; species Porites divaricata. The sequence goes on along the minus strand of JBBMOI010000010.1, from coordinate 7,102,967 downwards.
TATGGCTGTGTATGGCTATGTAGGGCTATGTAGGGTTATGTAGGGCTGTGTATGGCTATGTAAGGCTATGTATGGCTATGTAGGGCTATGTAGGGCTGTGGAGGGCTGTGTATGGCTATGTAGGGTTGTGTATGGCTGTGTATGGCAATGTAGGGCTATGTAGGGTTATGTAGGGCTGAGTATGGCTATGTAAGGCTATGTATGGCTATGTAGGGCTATGTAGGGCTGTGGAGGGCTGTGTATGGCTATGTAGGGCTGTGTATGGCTATATAGGGCCATGTATGGCTATGTAGGGCTGTGTAGGGCTATGTAGGGCTGTGTATGGCTGTGTATGGCTGTGTAGGGCTATGTAGGGCTGTGTATGGCTATGTAGGGCTATGTAGGGCTATGTATAGCTATGTAGGGCTGTGTATGGCTGTGTAGGGCTATGTAGGGCTGTGTATGGCTGTGTAGGGCTATGTAGGGCTGTGTACGGCTGTGTAGGGCTATGTAGGGCTATGTAGGGCTGTGTATGGCTGTGTATGGCTATGTAGGGCTATGTAGGGCTATGTAGGGCTGTGTAGAACTGTGTATGGCTATGTATGGCTATGTAGGGCTGTGTATCGCTGTGTATGGCTATGTAGGGCTATGTAGGGCTGTGGAGGGCTGTGTATGGCTATGTAGGGCTGTGTATGTCTATATAGGGCCATGTATGGCTATGTAGGGCTGTGTAGGGGTATGTAGGGCTGTGTATGGCTGTGTAGGGCTGTGTATGGCTGTGTAGGGCTATGTAGGGCTGTGTATGGCTGTGTATGGCTATGTAGGGCTGTGTAGAGCTGTGTATGGCTATGTATGGCTATGTAGGGCTGTGTATGGACAGCCCTACATAGCTCTACATAGCCCTACATAGCCCTACACAGCCATACACAGCCATACACAGCCCTACATACCCCTACACAGCCCTACATAGCCATACATGGCCCTATATAGCCATACACAGCCCTACATAGCCATACACAGCCCTCCACAGCCCTACATAGCCCTACATAGCCATACATAGCCATACACAGTTCTACACAGCTCTACATAGCCCTACATAGCCCTACACAGCCATACACAGCCCTACATAGCCATACATAGCCTTACATAGCCATGCACAGCCCTACATAACCCTAGATAGCCCTACATAGCCATACACAGCCATACACAGCCCAGGGCTGCTCTTACCCTCACCGACTTGTGGGGACGTCCGTTTGTTTACATACCAGCACTGTGGGGACCTTTGACATTCTGGGGACCTTTTTGGGGTCCCCACAACTAAATTGTCTCCAAACGTTAAGATTTGTTAAAAAACGTCTTTTCCAAGTGAAAATTTGAAGGTCCCCAGAACCCACCTCAGAGTGCAAAAAAATCACGAAGGTCCCCACAATGTTAACAAAGAGTGTAAAGAAAAATTCATTAATTTTCTATGTTAGTCATATAAATCAACTAAGCAGTGCCTGTAGTTGCGGGGTTAGTTTCTTAATTTTGAACACAGAGCTTTGTTTTCTTTTACACTCAATTATATAGTAGGCATACACAGTCTTTGTGGGGACATTACTTAAACTTACAGTTAAAAACATTACAAGAGATTTATGAACATAAACAAAAAGTTTTCCAAAGTTTAATCTTCACAATACAAACAAGATTTACAGACCCACGATGATAACTTTTTATTTAACGATAAACAGAGACGAAATTTCTCCTCTGGCCATACAATATATAAAACTAGAACAAACCATACACAAGCATTGTGGGGACATGGAAAAAGCAAACAGAAAACTCAAACCTTAAAAACGATAGTTTGAGTTATAAAAATTGACAAGTGCAAAGGTCCCCACAGTGCTGGTGTGTAAACAAACGGAGGTCCCCACAATTCTATAGTAGGCATACACAGACTTTGTGGGGACATTAATTAAACTACAGTTAAAAACATTACAAGAGATTTATGAACATAAACAAAAAGTTTTTCAAAGTTTAATCTTCACAATACAAACAAGATTTACAGACCCACGATGATAACTTTTTATTTAACGATAAACAGAGACGAAATTTCTCCTCTGGCCATACTTTTACTACAACTAGAACAAACCATACACAAGCATTGTGGGGACATGGAAAAAGCAAACAGAAAACTCAAACCTTAAAAACGATAGTTTGAGTTATAAAAATTAACAAGTGCGAAGGTCCCCACAGTGCTGGTGTGTAAACAAACGGAGGTCCCCACAATTCATTGGGGTTAAGAGATAGTACGCATACACAGACTTTGTGGGGACATTATTTAACCCACAGTTAAAAACATTACAAGAGATTTATGAACATAAACAAAGTTTTCCAGAGTTTAATCTTCGCAATACAAACAAGATTTACAGACCCACGATGATAACTTTTTATTTAACGATAAACAGAAGCGAAATTTCTCCTCTGGCCATACTTTTACTACAACTAGAACAAACCATACACAAGCATTGTGGGGACATGGAAAAAGCAAACAGAAAACTCAAACCTTAAAAACGATAGTTTGGGTTATTAAAATAAAAAAAACGACTGAGTGAAATCCAATTCATTGGAAATTAAAGGTAATTCAAGTTATCAGGAGTCAACTGGTATGAAGCCTGGGCGAAACTATTATGATAGTTGATAATAGTTTATGATAGTTCCACGCAAGGAAGTTTGTTTTTGTGGTAAAGTTGTCTAGGTTTTTACCACAATATCGAGAAAAATGTGCACATGAATAACAACAAAATGACGTTTTACAACCCATCTAACACGGGAAACAGCTGGTTTAAATTTTTAAAACACTTAACCTTAAGGTTTATCCTGATTCGATGTAAACGCAAAAGCAAGAGCACAATACAGCAAACTATGCTCTTACGCGAGGAAATACGCAAATTTTGGCTTCGACTTTCATGAAGTTGTAAACACTACCTTGAAACGGTCAACCACAAGTAAAGTTATCAAGTATTATTAGCTATCATGGCCGTTTGCCAAAAAAGTGTCTCGACTCCAAACGATGCTGCACGTTCCGATAAAATTTCACATACCGGTAGAACAGGTTATCTATGTAGATGAAACACTTTGCGAAAAATGCTAAAGCGAGAGTCCGAATTACTCTCTGAAAGCTTATCCTCACTACCATAGTTGCAACGCTTACACAATCAACGCATTGAAAAGTTCTCTCGACGTGAAGCAAAGAAGAAAGATTGAAAACTGCCAATCACAGTCCACTTTACTGTGAATACATGGTTCATTTTGAATAGCGAGCGCTTACCATTTGTATGGAAAACCCGGAAATTCCGGGGAGAATTTAAATTGAACGGTTCATCCCGGTGGAAATTTTCCTGTAATACCTTTTGAGGTATTACCGTTTTTCCGTTTTTACCGAAACGACCGTGCCAGGCTTGATGTCAAGAGAAAGCGAAAAATTTACCGGTATTTTGTAAATGGTACAACTCAATCCTGTTCCTTTTTTTGGTGCTAAAAAAAATACCAGTGCCATTTGACAGAAACTTCCGTACAGATGGTAAGTGCTCAACATTTTGAAACATGAATGGCAAGGTCAAAAGATAGAAGTTGAGAGAAAATCAATGCATAAAACTCTGAAAGCGTCTGTAAGTTGATAATTAGGTAAAAATAACAATTTAACTCCAACAGATCTCTGTAGATAAAAGAGAAATTTAGAGTAAGGTAGGCAATTTCTCCAAATAGAAAATGAGCAGGTAAAAACTGTCTAAAACAATTCTTATGGATGAAACTAACGTGAACCTACTGTTTTTTTGATGTTGAAGTATTGAACAGTATAAGACAAGTAAAGGGAAAACTTGGTCATGTGGTACAAATTTACGTGGTTCTACATCTCTCTAATAATACGCCATTTGCATAATGACTTCATTTTACTACAACAACCAGAATCATTCAGGGTTTTGCTTTCTTGTGCAAATTGGGGCTTTTGTTCTTTAAACCTCGCTGGGACTACCAAATTTAAATATGAAAAGAGAAGCGAAAAGGATTCTGGTTGTAGTAGAAAAATGACGCCATTGTTTAAATGACCTATTGTTTCAAGAAGCCAATCATTAGTCATATTGATGATCATCAGAAATAAAAAAGGTAGTTTCACATGTGAAGCGCAAAAAGGCTAATTTAGTTTTGTGAAATGTGATCTCTTCCCCCACCCTATACCCCTTCAAAACAGTACTGACTGTACTGATCTGTGCAGGCTATTTTATTATTGCTCAAGGCCAATCAATGTCACTTTTTATGAACCAACTGGAAGCAAGCAGTCCACTCATGTGCAAATTTTTCTTGTGTTTATATAATAATTATTATGCCGCCTACAAATGGCCACCGTGGAATTCAGCAGTCATTTAATATTGTGTCACTGCATCCACTATGCATTGTTCCATGACTTTTTTCTGCTACAACTAAAAATAGCACATGAAGAACCTGTGGCAAAACGACTAATCCATAAGTAAAAAAATTGTTTGAAATAATAAACGACAAGCACTAAACCATGAAACCTTACTTTAACCAGATGTTGGAAAAAGACAGGTTGGCTTTCAGCTCAAATCATTTTCTGCATGATAATTTACTATGCTATAAACTAAACTGTATGTTTGACATGTACATTAACAATGACTTCAATCCTCTCACTCCGTCGTAACCCACCATGGATTCTGTAAACATTAGTCCAGTTTCCACCTTTGAACAAAAAGAACATGCATTTTAGAATATCAATGTTTCAACTTGGAAATTAAAATTACCTTCAATTAACTTTACGATGATAACAATGTACATTGTGGTAGTACTGGTAATGTGGCAGTATTTTACTTCAAACTAAACATTAAATTGTGTGTAATTTGGCTAATTGTCTTGTGTGCTTTACAGTTAAGCTATTACTGAATTGATTATTTGAGAATTGAATCCATTATTATTTTGTTGCCCTGCTACTAGCAGTAAAGCCTGCATTTCCCCATGCAGTGCATTTCTGACAATTACTTTTCAGTATTCCATGAAGACACTCATATCAGATTCAAGAATACTGAGATAAGAGTATCTATTTAATACATGTAAGTACCCTGATTTCACTGCTCATTACACAGTGCAGAAATGCAGAGAGGAATCAGAAATCCATGACAATAAATTGATTCAACTTTCAAATAATGTATTCATTAATGGCATCAGTTGAAAGGGAATGCTTGACCTCAGGCTTGACTGTAGTTGTTTTTAAGCGGAGCTCCACACATGCATAAAAGCACATGAGAAGAGCCCAGAACCTAGAAAAATGTGGTAATCTGTCTATCCAAGAAATCTTAGCAGTCACGTGACCATACATCTGCCTGTCTGTCTGCACTACAGGGAAACCAATGTGAAATGTCAAACTTTCTACCTAGTGTGGGAGCTTGTAACCTGTGTTTAACTTGATGATAAGCATCCACATTATGGTCAAGTGGCAGCTTTCAAAACAGAGTATCCGCTGACCAGATTCACACGACCATATAACAGGCTCAAGAACAAATTTATGGAGGTCAAGCGATTCTTTTTAAGGTTTTCACAGACCAGTTAAATAAACTTTTAATTGATCCCAGGCTTAAGTTTATGTTTTTCAGTCATATGGTTCTTCTGTAAAGTTAAGTATAGATTTGTGGATTTCTTTGCAATAGTTTCAAGTCCATTGTCTGAGTAAATTTAAAATGCATAAATGGGAGCTTCACTTTTAGCTCTGGCTAACTAAATCTACATTAATATATTAGGATTGCATTATAATGTATCAGACTATAAGTTTAAGGGCAGACAAGTGGCTGGAATGAGGGTACAAACACCTGCTTCATATGGACAGTTTTGTTTGTTCCGATAAAAGCTCATTTATTTTCCCTAAAATTTACCTGCTTAATACAGAGACTGGTTAGTATATGTAATAGGACTACTTGCTGTCCAATTTGGAAATAATTGGATGAAAAAAATTTGGAGAACAGCCAAAATTGGACTAGGCTGTAGGGTGAGTCCAATTTGGCTGTCAGAGGAATTTTTTTGAATTCAATTATTTCCACATTGGACAACCATGTAGTCCTCTTACCAGCACTTATTAATTATATAGCTGGTTTAAATATTTATAACAAAGTTGAAACAAAAATAGACCGCAAGATCTAAAAAAAGGTTTATTCTTATAGTGTCAACTTATTCTTTAGCAGCAAACAAACGTAGCACTGGTCTTTCTCTTTCATACTTTGGCATTTTTTTGTCAAATATTTATTATAAAAAACTCCTTCAGAGATAAGGTGCTACAGGTGAAAACTGCAATTTCAAGTACAAAGACTTAATTTAAACACGAAAACTATTGAAAATAAACATTTCATTTATTACCTCAAGCGATTTCGGCAGACTTTCTCCATTTTTTTTTGGTAATGCCAACATCTAAAAAAAAATATCAGTGTTTTCTTATTCTTGTTCAAAGTTTTAGCGCTTGTACATGTACATTTTCAAGAATCGTTTTTTGTTCCCAATAAAACTTTCATTAGTTTGGTCATACATTATTAATATATTTAAATGGCCCAGACAAGAAGCCATGAAAACAAAACGACATTCACAGCAACAAAGAGTGTTTGCCAATGAACCACCCTCAGCCAATGAGACTTTTTTGTGCTGATTGACTAGTTTCCATTGGCTGTTGTATTTTCTGGCGTTTTTTTGGCTCATACCAGCTGTCTTATTGTTCTTAAATTGGACAGTTTGCCTATTTATAAAGAAAAGTCCTATCTGAAACTATCCAAATTAATCCTCAGTTGGACAGTTCGTAAAAACTAAAGGATAACAGCTTTGCCGACAACATCAAATTAACTAACCGCTATATAATTAATATGGACAACAGGAAATCACAGGTCACCTTGACACTGCTCACTGAAGCTCGTATATGTTTGTATCTATGTATGCATGATCATGCTCCTTTTAACAAAGGTTAAGGGGTGGAAAATCCTAACATTTTAGGCTATAGCTTTCCGTGAAGTCACTAGATTGATCATAAATGTGTTAACTGAATTCCTTGCTCTTAATGTAACTGCCATGTTTTGTCACGGGGTTTTGTCATGCCGAACCACTAAGACCGCAAATGGTGTAGGTTTATTTGGCCTGATTACCAGCCGCTGTCAGACAAGCATTGAAACTTTTATTATAGAAGTTCAACATACAGGGATTTTGCCTTCAAAAAATTAACTCGCTTGTGTATAACGCAAGATCGTAGATTTTTAGCGATTGGTGTCATCGGTTAAACGGTCTTAAACCGGCGACAATGCTAGTTATTTTTTCCTTCTCAGGTACCGTAATTCACTTGTTTATCTGATAGTTTGGTTTAGGGAGAAATTTCCCTTAGTTTCAGTTATAGTTGTACTAGGGTTGGCAAATCTATCTCGTTGTTGCGACCACCGAGTGAACGTTGCGAATAAACCGGACACAAAAAATGCGAGACAAAGGACTCCTCCCTCAGAATTAATTTTGGTCTGGAGCCACGTGACCAGCGTTTTCCAGGGTCTCTCTCTCTCTTGCTCCATGGGGCGGGTAGGAGAGAACCCTGGGAACGAGGTTGATTCTGTGGATTAAATCCATTGGCATGGAGACACTCAAAAATCACTCATCTATTTATTACTCATTCAAAACCCTTCGTTCTCTGCATAACTTGTTTTATGCCAAAATAGTCTGACAGTAATATCTACAATAATGGAATCTGGTGTACAGTATCGCTGGGATTATTGACATGCTGTCAACTGAAGGTTGTTTTTACCTTCAGAAAAAGAAAGGTCTATTACAGACACAGTTTATAATGAATTGTCCATATTAGTGAGGTTGACTTTCTAAGAGATATCAGTTGATTGGGACAGAAAAAAGGGTCTGTTGTCCACATTAGGCTTGGTACCTACTTTCTTTCATGGCCTAGTTGAAAGAAGACATTTTGAGTTCTTCTGAGCATTATTTGCTGTTCATTTCTTGTGTTTCAGGCTTATGGAGGTATTTTTTTGTCTGCAGGAATGGAAAAGGGCATCAACTATAGCCAAGATCAGCCGAGCATGATGCTACTTTTCGAACATGATTTTAGGTATAATGCTCAGCCTGTTGTTTTGAGGGTGTCACTCCAAAGCATAATACTCAAATTTTCGAGCATAATCATGTATCTAACCCTAAAGGAGGGAGTTAATAAGTAAATGAAGACCTTTTTCTTTGGCCCAGAAACACAGGATACTTTTTCTCAAAATAACATGGCATACAAAAGATAAGTATAGCCTCTGCTAGCAGTGTCAGTCTTTGGATAACAGCCCTTAAGGGAAAAATGAAATAGTAATTGGTCTGTGTTGATCACAGGCATTAATCAACCTTTGAAAAACACTACACTTATGTTATTGAGTTACACGTAAGTTGCAGAAACTACAACCTGGAGCGAAAGCAAGTATCATTTCTTTGTTTTTTCTTCTTGTACAGTACTGCTCAAAAGCAAGTTGACAATCCATTGCAAGTCTCAATTCTCAACTCGATTTGCGATTCTTGATTCCTGTACGAATCCAGAATCGAGAACAAGCTATCGAGAATCGAGTCAAGGATCGAGTCTCAAAGGACAGAAAATGAAAGATTCGCTTCTGACTGATTTCTCGATAATTTTACAAAGACATACAACAGTACTGTAACACAACACAGCATGGTTATATGCGCACAAGTAACTGTATGTTCGGAAAAAGACCAATTTAAGTTGTAAAGCGAATGTTTCCTCAAGGACATCTGTATCAAGTGTCATTTTCTCAAGTAAAGTTTCAAATGCCTGCTCCAAACAGTGTATTTTTGTGTACAAGCCCCCTGTGGGACTTCCATATGAAAGGGGCAGGGATGCTAGTCGAAAACTTTGAATTAAACCCCTAAAGGAGACCAACCTGGGCGTGAGCCAACCTTTTTTGACCCCCCTAAAAGACACTATTTTGTTACAATGTTCTTTAGCAATGATTGATGTTATAAAAAACTTTGACTACACGAATTGAGTAAATAAAACAAACTGACAAAATACAGTTGACTCCCGATAACTCGAACCCTCACTAACTCAAACCTCGCGCTAACAAAAAGAGATTTCCCTGGATTTCCATCATACATTTACATGTACTGTAATTTTGCCCTTGGAAACTTGAAACTCGAAGTAATTTTTGTTTCCCTTCAAATCATTACCGGAGCCAACACCGTTCATAAAATGCCATCCATTCCCTTCGTTTTTTCAACGTCTTGTTTCCAAGGCACCGCTTTCCGCTTTGACAAAATCGTTGTCATAGTAACTTTACTTGCTCAGATGTATCGCTGGCTCAGTTGAATTCTTATTCACCATTTTGTGAAAAGCACAAGGCAATGGAGGGCATTCAAGACAAAGATTATAACTTTTTGGGGAACAACAACGAGAGACTACTTCATGAGCGAAAACTTAAGAGTGGATATTAATTTAGAGAGACGTACATGTATTTACAAGCAACCACTTAAGAGTGAACCTTTTATCGAGAATCAAAGCGAACATAATTATAATATTTATTATCAAAACTATCTTTACATCAATCTCTTGTAAAACACAAGTTTATTACAAAGCGGCATAGACATGCCACAGTGAACCAAGCAGAATTTCACTGCGATTTCTAAGACGTCTCAAGAACAAGAGTACTTAGCATGTTCAAAAAGATAGTCTTCAAAAGGATAATTTACGTCGATTCTTATACTGAAGTCCTCAAAGCTGCATCGCTATGTCAAAAAGGTTAGAAAGCTTTATAATACACGTTATAAATGTAATCATAAACACGATCCAAAGATATTTTATTTAATTAAAGTTACTGTACCCTTGAAAACTTATTTGTTGTCTTTCAGTAGTCGGCTTTATCACATGATAATTAATGAATAGTTTACAATTTTTAAAAACGCGGGCACCCTGTGCTATTGAAACAAGTCTTCATAGGAATCAATGCTTTACCTGCAAAAACTTTGAAACCAAAGAAGTCAAAAATCTTCACTGCAAGAAGCTAGAAAATTACCGCAAGCCTTAAGAAGGCGCATGAAGTTCTTTATAAGTGTTAACCTGAAAGAAGTTTGCGGTGTTTGTCACCTTTTTGTGACAACATCATTTCGTAGCGTTGATACTAATTTACTCTGTGGCAGCAAAAGGTAATCATGCAAGGACACACGTAAAAAGTTGCCAAAGAAAGGAAACAGCTTCCTCTGCTTTTTCTGCAAAGTGAACACTTCAATCGTTCAGCTTTTCCAAGTTAGATAAAGCGTGCGAGGCGTTTGTTTAACAAAACGATCTGTAGTTACGAACATTTCGATCATTTGGATCATTTCATAGTACAATACCACAGTCTCGGCAAAACAAACCAAATGCGTTGAATTTCTGTCACAATAGATATCACGATTCCAAACAAAACAATGGCAATTATTAATTACTTTATTGCAGTAATTTGAAAGAGCCTTTAGTGAAAATATTCCTTACTTTACTTTAGTATGTTTTTTTCCCAAGAGTGCTTTAAGTTGACACAGTGGCATGTGCAGTCTTAAATTACACGGCTCTTTTGCGAACATACTCTGATCGTTCCTTAATTATTTTGAAGTGCTACTTTTTTATTGAAATTGTACACATTTCCTCACTTAAAAGGTTACCTTTGCTCAAGATAATTTTATATATACCGTTTCAAAATTCACCGATCCTTATTTTGCAAAACGAGCTGCAGTGTGCATTTACAAAAACATGATATCAAAGTATTTTTAGTTTATCTTTTTTGTTTACACTTGTTATCTATACACCCCTGTCATTGTAAACCAGTGAGAACGAAACAGTTTTAGGGTTTTGAATGTTCAAAACTATGTGCCTAAAGTATAGATTAGTGATCTGCTGACAAAATACAGAAAGTGGCACAGCTATTTTATTGTCATAATAAATTTCCACGTGTCTGCGGCAATCTCACAAACTGACCCGATGATCATTTGTGAAACTCCTGCAAACAGCTACTGAATGAAGCGAAACACTACAAAAACTGTCAGAAACGATAGAAATCACTAGAAAAGGATAGAAAAGATGCAAACGAAAAAATCGCCAAACGATAATGTAAACGATTCAAATGCTGAGCGCAACGCCTCGCTTGACCTTGATCTGACCTGTTGAATAATTTTGTCTTCAAAATCTTCAATGAAATATATCATAAAAGTAAAAACAACCAAAGGAAAAAAATTCCGGTGGTTTTACTCTGTAAAAATATGTACCTTGGTTTTGAATACTTCCCTGCACTGAAAGAAGTTGTTGCACTGCATTTCGTAAATCCCACAGCAAAGAAATTCTTGTGGTTACATTTATAACTGCCAAAGGAAATCTAGCGTCTTGGTGGATTCAAGCGTAAGCGCCTGCAAAACTGGGCCACACGAAGTTGCCAGCTTGCAGACGCAAGAAGAAGTTCTTGCACGTGCATTATTTTTGGGACGTACGTTTTGTACTTAGGTAGTCATACTTTTCCATATATTCATTCATTTTGTTGTGAGGATCGGATCAGATCACAACTTGCATATTTTGTAAAAAAATTTATTTAATTTTGGTAAACCTTTAAGCGGTTGCAGGCGGTAAGAAGTGTTGCTTCAGGCGGTAAATTTTACCGGTTACTGCCTGATAAAGAGAGCACTGTCAGACTTATGATGTGACAAAACAGAATATTTCAAATAACCTTTGTCACGCAATATTTACATTAGCCAGTTTTGAAAATTCTCAACTGTTCAAAATGCGGGATTCCCTAACATTTTCTCTTTTCACATTATTCACTACAAATTGTTTTTTTCTCTAAAGAACATTTGCGATAAATTAGATTTTCATGTCGCACGACAAACCTATTGATCTTAATGACCCTTATGCATTCTAGTGTCTGGTAAAATTCATGAAGTGATTCTCTATTCTATATAATTTTACCCTTGGTAACTCGAACCATGTTTTGGGCTCTTAGAAAGTCGGGAAAAAACAGGCATGCGAAACACTTAATTTTGAATTTCCCATTGACATATTTTAGGCATAAAGCAGGCGGGGGGGAAGCTACTTCCCATACATTCTCTTAAATGAAATCTAAACAATGTCCTCACAACTTGCAAAGCGATCAGCAAGGGTCTTGCCAGCGGATTTGTATACTGATCATGCGCATTAAGTCAAAATCCATAGATCAACGGTCTTGAGAAGAAACAAAAACATGGCGGTCAAATATGGGACTGTTTATTGATTTGATGTCACTTTTCAGACATAGTGTGTGGTTTTCTTTTTCTGTTAAACAATAATTATTTCCCTCTGCAGAGTTTGGAATATGCAACATATAGCTCCTTACTGATAAGAACCGCCGAAGAGTTGAGCTATCGAGCAGTGTTTTGCAGCAAACCTTAGGAAAGTTAAAGTCCCTTCAATGTACAGAGCTTTCAGTAGTAGTTGTGATTTGTTTATTAGGATTGTTTGAATTTTAACTTTGGATTTAAGGTGTTGACTGATCGTAATAAATGAAGTGAAATGTTATGAAGTGTGAATGTTTATTCAGCTATGATATGTAGAGCTATAAGCTCATATTTATATAGCTCTCTGAATATACTTGCTTCCGATAAACAAGTTATCCTTGCCCGGCAAAAATGATTTAACCTATAAATCGATCACGCACGTTGTTGTTGGTTAAGATCTAACGCGGTTGCGTTTTAGTTTTCCCCGCAATTTCAGTTGGAAAGACAAATACGATATGCAAGAAAAATATTATTTTTTTCAAGTTTTTAAGCATTTCTGATTCCCTCTGCTGGTTCACTTCTTGCTTCTGAAAAGACTAAAAATATTTACTGTGGGAAAATACTGCAATTATCCGCTGACCATCAGTGAGGGTGACCGCTTTGCAAGTTGTGAGAACATCGTTTCTCGCTCCCAGACCTCGTCTCTTCCCCCACTGGCATAAAGTTTACTAGTAGAGGCTGATGTTGTTTATCACTGTAATCTAACGTGAAAGAGCTTTACTTCTCAAAACAATAAAACGCATGCTCTATTTAGGCAATGTTTTGTTACGTTACGTTCTAATTTAGAAGTATCTTTCAATATTTTCTTAATATTTCTACCATTAAATGTGATTAAAATGTTCACTGTGCAGTAAAAACATTTTTTTTCCTTACTCCCGGCTATTTTCTTCGAGCTCCCGATAATTCAAACTCCTGATAACTCGAAGTTTTTTCAATTTCCCTTGAAGGTTCAAGTTATCGGGAGTCGACTGTATATATCTTAAAAGAGACCTTTATGGCTAAATATAATGAAGTTTTGCCAAAACATCCTAAAAGGCCAAAATCCAAACTTTATACCCCTAAGCAAGACAACAAGCATCCCCGCCCCTTTTATATGTGGGTCCCCCCAGGCAACCTTACTGGATCACTGCTATAAAGTTCCTGAGTCCTGTGAAGCAGTTGGTTGCCCAGGTCATTGCTTTGTCCAAGCCAGGGCCCAGGCTGGCAGCAAGGTCTGGAACCAAGTTTACAGGTACATGATCGCCCCAGTTAAGAAATTTGGCCGAGTGAGAGTGAGTACCAATTTTCCTTCAAAACTAATATGGAGGAGAATGCAGACATAGAAGGATGATGAGTTTTTACTTGGTTTTAAGTTTTCCCAAGTCCAAACATCAAGAAAAGGTTTTCATTAACTTTTTTAAAGGAATTTTTGGACATCTCGAGGCATGATGTATGAACAGTTCATGGGTGACTTCACTTTTCGGGATTCAGCATCTCGGCAAGTTCAGTTATTTATAAGCTCTGTGAATTTTACGAGCGACCAGCCTGCTCCATCTCTTATATTTTTTCACTTACAGTGGCATTAAGACTTTCTTCCTTATCCTAAACATATGCTACAAGCACACTATATTGGTATGAGTCTTGCAACAGTCATTATGTGAATGTTCATTAAACCAATTTTCTACTTCACTGTTAGTACGTTTGTTTGTACACTGGGAGCCACAGCAATATTATTTATGGGCTTAAATACAGAATATAGGGCCAATTAAGTAAAAGCCAGGGTAACAGTACTAATCGCTTTGCTTCACATATACTGGGTCTGTCAGTATAAGCCTTTTTTTAATAATTATAAGAAGGCTGGGAGGGGTCTACCCTCAAAACCTTCACTGGAACCTCACTGGAGTGATAATCAATAAATGTTTCCAACAGCAATACCGTATTTAGTAGTTTTATATTAGATAGTGACTTTGGTTTCAAGTATTTCCTTGAAATTGCTCGTATGAAAATTACCCTATAGTTCTGAGTTATACTTGAAATGATTATAATGGTTTAGTGTGGGGAGAAGAGGCTTATCCAGTTGCTAGTTAGCCTCCCCCGCAGACATTCTTAGTGGTTCGTCACGCAATTATTTGTGGGGATAGTAAGAGTGAGTACATTAGAGAGGGGTATGCATTAAGAAAATCCCTCAAAAGACTGAAGTACAAGAAACAGAAAAAAGAAAATTGAATGTTTTGGAAAATTTATAAAGAGAATCAAAAGCAGCTTGAAAACTGTACAACTTCAATTTTTTGTTTAAGTTATAAATCAAAAGAAGTTATTGTCCCTTGAACCCAGTCCCCTCAGCAGTTCTTTCTACAATAATACCCTTGGCTTATTTGGCCTAGATGGGTATGTACTGCTGATTTAGGGTGGTGACCATTTCACCTTTTAGAGTTTTGAACAGGGTGTCTGTTTGGGCTGTAAAGATTGATGAAAAGCAGTCTATATTTACAATTTTTGGGATGCCATTTTTTCCCCCAAGTTTTTTCCATGTTTCTTAGGGCGCTTTCCAAAAGTCAGAACTGGCCGGCCGGACCATGACTGGATGAGTCATTTTGACAATGAAAAATGCTTTTTTCAAGAGCTGTGGTAGAAACACCATTTCCTTCGTGCATGCTATTTGGGATCTGACTGATCTGGCTGGATAGTTTTGATTAAAAGTAAAATTCTTATCATGACTGGAATGGTCTGGCCGGTCAGGCTAAACAATTAGAAAATAAGGTCTCTCGGCTTAAAAATGGTAGGGAAATGAACAATCTGTCCTACTACCCTTACTCTCTTTCAGTGCAAACACAGGGAGGTGATCTCACATTTTAATACCTTTCTACCACTGACTAAATATATATCTTCACATACAACCCTAAAAGAGACCTTTACAGCTTAATATAATGACGTTTTGCCCAGAACACCCTAAGTGAGATCAAAATCCAAACTTTACACCCCTAAGCAAGACAACGAGCATCCCTGCTCCTTTCTTATCGGAGTCAGGCTGCAAAGAAAATTAATTTTACAGCTTGCCCTTCAGGCAAGCTGTAACCAACATCTACTAGCCCGAAAAAAATTTTTCACGGTCTGCAGGAATTTATTAGGAATTTACATGTAAAACATTTGTCTAACAGTACTTTTGTAATTTTAATTCTAAGAAAAATCTTCGCTTGCCAGTCGGGCAAGTTAAGAACAGAATTCACTAGCCCGATCGCAAAATCCACTAGCCCCGGGCTGTCGGACACGACTTTCTTTGCACGCTGGGAGTTTTCCCCCCGGATACGAGCAACAACATGTTTATTTTGTAACGTCAAATGATTCTGGGCTTATCCTGCTGCTTGGCTTGATAAAAATCAGCTGTAACAAACATGTCCATCTGTAACATGACTAATCTTTTGCTCTGAAATTGCTTTCATGATACTTGAAACTTTCGTGAAACAATGGTTTTAATTCTACTACGAAATTTAGTACATTCCTTAAAGTTTGAGCCCTTCGAGATAATCTCTCGTAAGTCTCTCTTGTTTCTTCCGTGATGGAACATCATTGATAAACGTTGACTTTTTCTATTGCCTAGCATGTGACTGCAACTGCTGTGATGAAATATTGTGCAGTGTTAATTTCAAAGGTGGATTGTATTGCACAAGACATAATATTGTTTTCAAAGCTTCTGGATGTTTCTTAGGTTTTTAAAACTTTTATACAGGCAATAGACCAATTGCAAATATGGCGACGATTTCACCAAAGTGAGGTTTTTCAGTAGCAACTGTTGCCAGGGGCTGGTTGCCTTTGTTTACCTGTGCCGTTGCTGGAAAGCCTGCAGCTTCTCTGGGGTCTTTTCCTTTAAATTCGACAAAAATATGTCAATTTTCTCTGCTGAAAAAAAGTTCATCATGGCATATACGTCAATACACCAGGCAACGCGGAGGTCATGGGTTCGAATCCCGTTGAAGCCCTGATTTTTTTTTCAGGCTTCTTCTTTCCAATTGCTTAAATTGGAAAATTTAGTGCGATGATCATTCTTTACTTTCATCTACAGCCACAGTTCAAATATGAATTATTTCATATACTTCACATCATTTCACTCCTCACAGGAGACATGAACTCAATAAATTGACCTCACTCCCAATGTGTGGCTTCATAGCTCAGTTGGTAGAGCAATGCACCGGCAACGCGGAGGTCATGGGTTCGAATCCCGTTGAAGCCCTGATTTTGCCCTGATTTTTTTCAGGCTTCTTCTTTCCAATTGCTTAAATTGGAAAATTTACTGCGATGATCTTCTTTACTTTCATCTACAGCCGCAGTTCAAATAAGAATTATTTCATATACTTCACGTCATTAAAGGCTTCACTGGTTCACATCTTCTGGAGCCCAATGGTGTTGGTTTGAATATCCCCCCATTTCTTGGTTTAATAAGTCAACAGACCCCTTCAGAAGTTATTGCGACTCAAGAAATTACATCCGAGCTTTTTTGGCGAATGTTTTTACCGGAGTTTCAGACATATTTCACAGTGATATTACAGTGTATATGTGAATGGAAGAAGATCATTCGTCAGTTTATCCATATTCTTCTTGAGAGGGACAAAATCTAAACTTGTTTCCTCATTCTCCCTAACAAGATCCAAGTCACTCTTTTTGCTTTGAACACGAAGTGCAGCAGCAGTCGCTTGATTATTTTGATCATATTGCCCGCGATTACGAAGTACTTCCTTCACTCTGCACAAAAAAATCAACAAGGGACGCTAATTTCAACTTGCAATCACTTAAACAGAAAAAAAAAATAATGAGACAAAAGACAAAAGTGAATTAAAGTTTTCAAGGGTTGCTTACTTTGCAACAAGTTGGGCCTTCACTGTTAATCCTTTCAGGCTTACTTTCTTCCTTAAAAGAATTTCTTTTAATTCCTTCACAGGCCTATCCATTATGAACTTAATACTGTTCAGTAAAAAGAACATACAGTGAAAGTCTAAGACATTTTCAAGAAGTTCAAGTTCAAAGTCGGTAGTGTAATGTCAGTTCACACATAAGTTCATTGCAATCATGATTTTTCCTATCATCTACTCTCCGGTTTGTATAATATAGGCAAAGTAAAAAGTACTGACCTATATTTTAACACAATGAACTGACAGTGACTTGTTCTTGAAAGTTTTTAATGTTTCCAGAGTGAAAAAACAACAAGATAACGGACTTGCATCAGCAATTATATAAACAAGCAACCAGCCCTTAGCAACAGTTGCTACTGTAAAGCCTCACTTTGGTGAAATCGTCGCCATATTCACAATCGCTCTATCACGTCTCATAAAAAGCAAAGGGCAAAATATCAAACAGAGATGCTATCACATATTGCGAAAACAGCAATTCTAATCAAGAGGTCAAATTAGAAGTAAAGTTTCCAGCAAAAAAAAACACCCTCAAACTGTAGACACCGATAATCAGACATTCAACTGCTATAATGCCGATGGACATTCACAAACAGGCAACCAAAAAGATATCGGCGAGTAAAATTCAAAAGCAATGAGAAGTGTCTTGAGACTTTGTTTACACACTGTAACATATTTAACATTTATAACAAGCTTCCTTTTACATGTTTTTTGGATTTTAGAGATAAAAAGTCATGGATTGCTTTGAAGTTCAACTATTACCGACAACTTCTGCTATTTAAATGATGCAAAATGCCACTCAAACATTTTTAAGATTTTGACGCAAAGTGTCACCCAAGCCCTGCGAGCGAATGCAAATGTAAACTGGTGCTTAGTGCGACCTAAAGATCCTGTGGATCCACAAAAACAAGATGGAGCCAAGGTCCAGCTTGCTGCATGCAAATATGCTCAAAGTAACAAGCAGGAGACATAACCCCAAATGACTGATTGTAATTGACACGTTCACGAGGATTACTCAAGGATCTGAAATGGGTTTTCCCATGATCTCTGCACACGGAACCGATGCAGGTTGAAATCCTAGGGCTTGCAGGTCTGTATCAAGTCTGCATTTTAACATGACAAATTTTAGGCGATTTGGACAACAATAATTAGCTAGTTTAGATACCGTTGTAGCTCATTTTAGATCATTTTGAATAAGCTTACCATTGTAGCTCATTTTCGGTCATTCTAGATCATTTTAGGTCATCTTAGGTCATTCCTTCTTTAAATTAAGCAACTATGCCCGCTAAGTTTATCAAGCAACGACGACGACGACGGCATTGAGAACGGCAAAAAAGCAATAGGCTAAGATAAGCGAAACAACAACTTTGCACGTGCATCTCATTTTCTAAGCGACTACACAACGTGAAAGTGCCTAATTTCACGTATTTGGAGGACGGGAACACAAAACAACAACTCTCTTTTTCTTTTCCTGGACTTTGATACAGTCGCTTACCATTCAGCTCCAAAAACATTCGCCAAAAGTTAACGAATTAAACAAGATGGAATAAGCGCGATTAAGTTCTGGTGGCCGTCGCCATCGTTGTTGCTTTTGCACACCCGACATTCATTCCTGTAAAATTATGCCAATTTTTCAGGACATAACCATAGACATAATCATTCTTAATAAGCTTGGAACAAAAACAATGAATGCATACCTCTCCGTTGAAATCCGCCTCTCTTTTCTCGATCTTTTTTTGCACCAAAGTGCCATGACGAACCGAGATTGTCGGAAGCACATGTGGAGCAACCCTTCCATGCCGAGAATCCAGATTCCTCCAAAAAAAATGTAAGAAGAAGACAGATTTGTCGAAAATTACCAGGATTATAATTTCTTCTGGGAGTCTGTGCCAAAATCCATAACATCAGTAGACCAAAATCCACAAAAATACAGTCATGTACTTCTCAAACGAACTCACTCAGGACAAACACACGCGACCAGCTGGTTTGAAATAGTCATGTGATCTCTCATACCCAGATCTCTTCTCAAATAAGTCGGACGACGTGCGTTTAATAGGAGTGCGTTTAGGAAGACCGTGCCTTCCGAAATATTGGTTAACAGCATAAAAAAGATAATATATTCCCGACTGTAAAATCAGTCTTGCTCCTTTTGTTTTATATTTTCACTTATTGCTGGTTAGATCCTTTATTAGGATCCGGTCCTTCTTTTTTGTAAGCTGGTCCTTGCTACAAAAATTGAGTGCGTTTAGTTGGTGCGAAGAGAATTGATCGGGAAACTTAGAACCTAGAGTGTCTCGAAAATGAGTACCCCCGAAAAACTCAGCCCCTCAGGAAAATCTGAACACTAGCCTCCCACGCAGACGTTCGAAACAGCTGTCTACAGCTACGACCCCGCTCTGTTTTTGATCCTCAACCGTAAATGATCTCCAACCTGGACCGCAAATGATCCCAAACAAAAAAATAGGAATGGGTTGGACTCAATTTAGCCGATGACCGTGTCTTAAGGTTATTAGAGAAGTAGTAAAAGTAAAATTTCGCTTCTCAAATAAATGCATAAATAAAAAGTACATTTAAGACTTTAATCCATAAATTAAACGCAAACAAGAAATAAAATTTAATACACTAATTTCAAAACATTGTTAAATAAAAAAAAAAGAAAATAGCTACTCATCGCAGGGTCTTGTTTAGTTACAATTTACAGTTAAGTTACAATTAAGCTTAAAACGTACTGTTGTTAACTTCGATATACATAAAAACGTTCTCAAAATCAATCAGTCGGTTATACCAGGAGCCCTCCTGGTTATACTTGTTAACGCAGTAAAAGAACTATTCAAGGAATTTGTATATTTCATCAAAAGAAGGAAAACCCTTAAACGCCCAACAGCAACTTCAAAAAGGAGTCTGGGTTTTGGTCGAAGGTCGAGGGCCTAGGGGGGGGCACTCCCTCATTTGGCCTATATGGGTATGCGCCGCTGAACAGGGTATGGTTTTCAAGGTACAACAGTGAAGTTTGGGGTGCTTTTGTTAAATCAGATTTTAAGTCCTGGGACAGCTCTGCAATTGAAAAAACCCATCTGCAATTCTGTAAACGTTATTTCCAAGTACACTACAAGGCATCCAACATTGCTTGTAGAGCTGAACTCGGTAAATTCCCCATGATCATTGATATAAATAAAAAGATTCTAAATTACTTAGACTATCTGACAGGTAAAGATGAAGATTCTCTAGTTAAACAGGCCTTACAAATTTCAATTGACCTTCACCATAACGGAAAAACTAGCTTTTACTCTAATATCGTGAAAATGGTTGAGTACTGTGATGTAAACTATGATCGTTTCCTGTAATTCATTGAGTGACTCAATAGTTAATCGGTATATCGGCATAATGAGAAATAAATACGTCTCTTAATGGAATCAGACCCTTCAACAATCACAAAAACTCAGTTTTTATTGTACCGATCAAAGACGAATATAGCCCCTCGCCGTACTTAGCTTTAACAAGAAAAAACCCTTCTAGAAAAGCATTGGTTAGATTTAGAATAAGTAGTCATCAACTTAGAATTGAAACAGGTAGATACGAAAAAATCCCTCGCGATGAAAGGATATGTTACTTTTGTATAGGTAACAAAATTGAAGATGAAAATCATTTCTTACTAGATTGTAAGGCTTATTCTCAGATCAGAGACACATTTTTCTCCAAACTATATATATAGAAACTAAAATACCTGACTTCAAATCACTTTCACACGATACTTTAATATCTCTTCTTATGAATTCTTCTGATTATTTGATTAACTGTCAATTAGTTTCATTTATCTCGCAATGCTTTGAATTAAGAACCAAATTAATATCAATGAATGAATGTTTTGTTTTGCAAGTACTAATTAGTTGCATTAGTTCTTAAATTTAGACTAATAGCTTTTGCAATACTGTAATTCATTTATGGTCATACAAATAAAGCATTTGTTGTTGTAAGCAGGATATACAATTTCACTATTAAGCGTCTTGAACAGGGTGTCTTTTTGGACTGAATGCCTTTCAAAGAGAGCGAAGACTTGAGATGAGCGGTCTACATTTGCAACACCAATAATTTTTTTTCCTAAATGTCTATTTCTGAGATTTTTAGTGTAAGAAATTACCTAATTCTGTGTGCAAAACAAAAAATATCGGCCAGGAGCCGCTCCTGATCAGGGTCAGAAAGAAGTGTTTCCTGTCTTAAATAGGGTAGCGAAATGAGCAATTTTCAACAGGGTCGGGGTTTGAAGGCCTCAGCGGCACAGCTCTACCCAAACTTCCCTTGAGTACCCTTCCCCGGAGTGGAGGGTTAGGGGTAGAAAGTCGAGGGTCGAGGATAACATGTCGAGGGTCGAAACAGAAAATTTTCGGTTATTAAAATATTTCGTGAAAAGAGAATCTCCTATGTACAAAAAGAAGCCGTTGGAACAACTAATTAAAATCAATATTGGCCGTTTTTATACTAAGGACGCATTATCCGTCTGGACGAACTTGGGCAAATGTTTTGTAGTTAGCTTGTAGTTCGTCTGGGTTATGCGTCTCTAGTATAAAGACGAGCACGAGACGCATTATGCGTCCAGACGCACTACCTTTCGTAGTGCGTCCTTCAAGACGTATTTCGAAGGAAAGTTCGTCCAGACGCATAATGCGTCTCGTGCCCGTCTTTATACTTGAGACGCATAACCAGACGAACTTCAAATCTTTGCCCAAGTTCGTCCAGTCGGATAATGCGTCCTTAAGCCTGGTTTCCATGTGATCGTCCGGATCGTCCCAATCGTCCCAGTCGTCTCAAAAAATGTTCAGACGATCGCAAACGACTCGGATGACTCAGACGACCTCGATCGCTTGGATAGAGTTGAGTTCTATCCGGACGATCGGGACGATCATTTAAATTTTGAAGCGATCATATGGAAACGCTCTTAGACGACTGCGACGATCGGGACGATCGAAAGCTATCCCAGAAGTCATCACTTTTATTCCAGTAATCGAGAATAAATTCGGCCCGGATGGCGCTGAAGCCGAAAAAATAGTACACAAATGTTCGCAGCGCGAATGTGGGTTATTTGAAATTAGAGAAAGTCCGTGACATCAAGATTTCGAAGTTTTTTAGCTTCTTAATGCTGCAAAATCAAGAGGAGAAGCAGATACCAAGGTACGAAGTCCGCTTAACGAATAAAAATCATCCATTTATGTGGCTTCCTTGCAAAACACGCGCAAAAATTCTATTGTCTAGCCTAGAGATATCGCTGACGACGCCGCGTCTCTTGCCTTTGAGGCGATCGAGACGATCATATGGAAACTACCAATCGCCCCAGTCGTCCGGATCGTCTCGAAATATTTTGAAACGACTGGGGCGATCGGGACGATCCGGACGATCATATGGAAACCAGGCTTTAGTATAAAAACGGCCATAGACGCATTATCCGTCTGGACGGATAATGCGTCCTCTAGTATAAAAACGGCCATTTTTAAGAAAAAGGTACGTTCAGCTGGGTATTCTACAATCTTAACCGAGTTTTAACAGTGTTATGAAAAACACACCTCTTTTAACTACTTCTCCGGGTAGTTTTTATCAATAAATCGATCATCTCCGCCTACAGCACGTGAGAATTTTCTAAATTTAGGCTTTACATTGCACGCAAGAACTTCAGTTTTGAAAATAACTTTTTTCGCCTTCTGTGACCGAATTGAGCTTGAATATCTATTTTAACAGAATTGAGTCTAGGGGTGAACCAAGTCAATTTCTTTCTAATCAGTAATACGGGGTAAGATTTTGTTAGTAACTCTTAGGTAAGCATTTGTATAAGTTACCCCAACGAGCGTCAAAACCGAAAACCGCGCGAAACTCTAAACTGAGTTGGGCCGCCCAAAAAAATTAAAACAAAGTCAAACTCTTTTAACCGGGTTATGTTTTGAAGGATTTAATTATTACCTAGTTATTTAAAAACTAACCCGGTTAAACAGATTTTTCTAAGTGCGATCGCAGCCTTTGGATGAAATAAAGTATAACTGAAATTGGAAATTATTGCTGGTGTTTGTGTTTGAATATTTACAGGCAAAATTTCAACATGACTCATTTAACTGGTCAAAAACTTTTCTTGAGTGTGGTGGCTCCTAAAAGAGCCGTTGTTAAAATGACAAGTCATGGGCAAATTATCACTGTGTCCTCCTATTCGCCCAAGTCTTGAAGAAGGTCTTCGGTTCTTTTCACCATTGAAAGGTAATTCACAATCACAGTAGATAAATCCCCACCTGAAAGAGCTGCAATTGTCTCGTGCAGCGTAGCCTCTGTTTCAGCAAGCTCTTCCAATAAATCAAGGCGTTCATCGTTGATGTAATTGAGAATTTCAAGCTTTTGATCCATATGGACTAAAATGGCGTTTTAGAAATAAAAAATTTCCCGCTCGTAGTTCCCGCTCCGCTGTGAGCGTACTAAAGGTGAGTTGAAACTGACACAAGGGCCGTTGCGGAAATTTAACGTGGCAAGCAACATTTTAAAGTCTGTTGACTTTAAACCGTTTTGAATAATGAGGCTTACGAACTTTTAAAAACATCAATATAGGGTGCATAGGACTTTATTTCGTTATACGATTTTTCTTTTCAATTCGGTTTTATTTTATTGTAATGGACTAAGACGGTCTACTAAATTGAGTATAAATTGTAGTCTCCCCACTTATTGGCCATGTTGGCGCTACATCCTAATCAAGCGGAAGTTAAGACTGTGGAAACGAGCTACCTCGTAGAGAGTGTAGCTAAACGGCCATGGGTCTAGGGTAGTATCATATTCATCCCTGGGTATTGTTATTCATGACACTATAATAAGGAACGGAGAGTCAGTCTGACCTGGGACAAGCCCAAGACAGACTGAATTGAATACATGAATAGGTAATCTAGAACCCGACTTATTCGCCTGGGAAGGTGGGCTTTTTCGCCAATCACCCTTGTGTCTGACAAAGTGAAGTGAGTGGGACAATGCGTGCCAGTGTTTCCTATTATATATACTCATTTGCAGATCATTAATTAATCCCAGGGATGATATTTACAATTCAGATGGTACGTGAATAGTACAATTATATCCGACTTGATCTGAGTTTTTAGTGCAAAACAGAAAAGAGAAGTTTTTAGTATTCTTCTTCAATATTATTCAATAATTACTGCTTTTTTTATTTCACAGCAAAATTCGCCAGGAGGCCATTCGTAGAAGCGATACTAAAATACGTACATGGCGTCACCGAAGTCTTCACCTACGCGCATAAGGGGAATGTGGAGAAGCATATTCGAAGTGGATCTCTCCACCAATGGGCCAAAAGATAAATTCTTCAATAAGAATTCAAGTGGTACACAAAGCCAAGCCAAACCACAAAGTCCAAATACTTTAACTCGATGCGTTTCGGAATCCTCAAAGAAGAATTACAGCCGCCTTTTCAACTCAACTTTTTCGCCGGTTAAGGCAGAAAAGCCATTTGCAGTTTCCCATTTGCGATTAAGATGCAAAAAAGAAATGGCTTGGAATGTTTGCCAGCCAAGGATGATGAACATTCTTGTTTCATATTTGTCCATTTCTTGGTAGAAGCTTTGAGATCTGATATCAAATCAATCCCGAAATGCTAGAAATGCTAGCGGCCACCAATGCAAGTGAAAATGAGCGGCAGTGAAAAAAAAGTAGGTTGAGTTTGATCGTCCGGGTGAACGTAGTCCTGAATAGGACAGTTGTTGTTGACAGTGACTGACGTTTCGACAACCTGTGCGGTAGTCATCTTCAGAGTCAAAGTGAGTTGAACCACGTCAGTAGATGGTATTATATACTCTGGTTATTGATCTGATTGGTCAATAAAGTCAAGATGTTATTGGTCGTCTGTCAGTTTTAAAGCCGTGATGTTATTGGCTATGAAGACTCGTAGTCAGTAATTGGTGCGTTTCGATCCGTCTATTGTCACAGTTAAGCAGTCGTCTATTGTTAGTCAAATTGTCAGTTCTCCAATCGATCTCTCGTAGTTAGTTTCGCTTCATCTCGTCAATAATGCACCTATCAATGTAATGTCGGCGGGGTGGGGAGGCAGGGCATAGGGTGGGGATTTGACTTTTTTCAAAAAATTTCAATCAAATTCCCTGCCCACGGGCAAAGCATTCCAGTCAAATGCAACCAAATTTCTCCACCCCAGGCTGCACATTGCTGTCAATCCCAAGGCTGGACCCAAGAGAGGCAGAATAAAAATATCTCCAAATAAAACTCTGCAATCTTTTTATTATATAAACGTTGCTGCATCACCAAAGATACATGTTCCTGTTACAGCTGCAATTATACGTTTTAACCATAATCCGTGTTACACTGCGTAGAATACATAAAGCTTTAGGAGAAAGCTCACATTTTGTAAGTCTAAATATATTGTTCTTCGTAAAGGGTACAAAGAAAGTCACTTTTGTAAGTTTAAAGTGATTGTGGCGAATAAGCCATACACTAATCAATTGTAGTTGCAAAAATAGACTTGGTTTCTCGTTACTTCCGTTTACTTTGATACCACAGTATATTAAGAGGTTCAATTGATCAAAAACACGCTAAAACAAACGAAATTTGAAGACAAAACAGTGAAATCCACGCTTACTCTCGTTAATGGCCTCCATGATTTTCCAGATTTTCCAGACCGTGCGCGCATGCGTGAAGCGTGGAAGCGGGAACATATGTTCGGTCTCAGTCTTTTTTGTCCGAGTCGGCAGTCAAATATCCCCTCCCCCGGGAGAACAAGATCAGTTAAATGCCCTACCCCAGGGACAACAAAGACAATCAAATCCCCACCCCATGCCCTGCCCCCCTTCCCCCCCCCGCCGGCTTAACATTGATAGGTGCATAAGTCGTTTGTACGACGCTGGTAACTGTTGGCTACGATTCAGTGGCGTTTGTTCTGTACTAAGTTTCACGTTGTAGTCGTGCAAAACAACGGCAAAGAAATGTACAAAAAAGTATTCTTGTTTTTCACCGTTTTCCGGCGTTGCATTCCTTCTCCGCTTAGCATTACACGCTTTTATATTTTCTTTGAACAAACTATAAATATTATCGAGAGCCTAAATCTATATATGTAATTAAACTTCAGCTAGAGTCAAGCCGTTTCAAGGGAAGAAACTCCATCATAAATATGATGCTCCATCCATGTATATGATGAGGCACCTAAGATCATCTAAGGCCCGTTTCAACAGTCGTGCTGCTGCTGTGTCGAACTAAATTGATCGAGTTAAATTCGACTTGAGCACGGCAGTAGCGCGATGTCTGAAACCAAGTCGTGCTACTGCCGCGTCGAATTTGTCTGTTGTCGGTTTGTCAGTTCATGTCTGTCGAATGGGCGTCGATGACATTCCAGAACATCCTGAAACATATCAGAACATGAAAAAATTTTAAAAAAACTTTAATAAAATGATTTTTGCAACAATTTATAATAACAAAATAAGAAATAACATGACATAACACAAAAACGAAAAATAACTAAATAAAGAAAAAGAAACTGCAATCGACGACACTCAACTTGGGTCACGTCACACTGCTGTGATACTTGGGCTTTGTCTCTTCCAATATAGGTTTGAAACGGTTGTTTGCTTGTTTGGTGGATTTGTCCAGTTTCGAGGATAAAGGAAAAGGAGGTCGAGCACAACATGTCAACGTTTTTTATTCAGTGACTTCAATTGACCCAAGTTCTAATGTCACAAATTGTGGCATCATCTCAGAGTATATTTTGTTAGTGAGGCCTTGCCTCTGAAGTCAGAATATACTAAAATTGGACGTGGGAGGGGGTTTCAAGATTTCCTCACACAGCCACCTCTTGTGATTGTTTGTCATACGGTTGAATCATTTGACGGTTATCAAGTTACGGCTTTGCGACTTTAAGAAGAGCTTAGCGGCTCGTGGCTTTGGATTTGGACAAGTGAACAAGATTTACATTCGCAGTAAATAGTTTCAGAGGTAGTGGTTCGGCACTAGTAGTTTCTACCTGTTATCAGTTAGCCTGAATTTCAGAAACATTAATGCCTACTTTCTTGAACTAAATCCTTATGTTGATTTGCGTCGGGTACCAACGTTGACTATTCGACCCACATGGCTACAAAAAAAAAAAATAATAAAATAATGACCTAATAATGAATGGAACTAGAAGCTAGAAACCAGAGGGTGAGAGAGTTAGATTGATATATGTTTATTATATAGGTAGGCTATGATGGAAAATTCATGTATGAGTGTTATATATCTAGGTTATTATGTTTAATTATGTTTAAAATATATTTAAAAAAAATAGAGGTTGCCCGTTTTACCGGCAACATAGTACCGCAAGTACACGTTTTGAGCAAAAGGTAAAAAAAAGTGGAGATTGCAAGCCTACGATGCATGCTAACGCCAATGTTAACGCCATGTTGACGTACTTCCGGTTGTCGCTTCTCAAATATGTTATCGCATGCTCTTCCGTCTCATTGGAGGACGGGCGCGGCCGAATATTCCGAAGCAAAGGGACATATCGAGTGTTGAGACATATGACCAAAAACAAGAGTTTGACTCATTTTTTGAAAGGGGTATTCTTTGCTTAAAACCAGAAAGTGCACGTACGTCGAGTAAACGAAGAAGTTTTGTTCTTTTTCTTGTGACGTGAGTTTGAAATAAATTTATGCTTCATGCTGTTGTGGTGGCATTTGAAAGTACAGATTATTTGACACATTTGAGTTAAACCAGTCCATTGGTAGTAAGCTCTTAGTTCTACTCAGCCTATGTTTGTGAGTAAATTTCTTCCCTTCCTCGCAGCTGTATCAGAAAGAAGGTGAATTCAGCAGGATATTATCATTTTTCTTACGATTGCACAATTTATTTTAATGGTTGAAAGAGGAACATTTCGAGTTTTATCACAGGTTTGAAATTGAAATCCCCTATGCAGGGGCGTAGCTAAGGGGGGGTCCTGGGGTGCCCGTGACCCCCCCTTGGTAGGCCTTCTTTTGAGCAAACAACCTACAATATTCAGGTGGCGAAAACGCCATGACATCTTGGCCGTAAAAGCCATTGTTGAAAAGCCCACTTTTTTAAAATTTGTTTTTTTGTAAAGTATTTTCATCAACGGCTCTTGTCTGTAGTTAATAAGGGGCTAAATGCCGCGATAATACGACTGAGCCCGCTGATACACGAGGGAAAGCAGCGGTATAAACCATATATAAGCGGTAATCCCCTGATGGTGATCTGGTGAGTAGCCTCTGTGACCCCCCCTTTGAAAAATCCTGGCTACGCCCCTGCTATGCACGCGAAATACATAACCCTATGATTCAAAAAACAATAAATAATAGTAGTAGTAGTGAACTATAAATCCTTGCCATATACATGCAAAATAAGTTTGTCACGCTGAAGTATAAGACGATAATAAAAAAATATCATATCAAAGACCTATGGCGCGTTTTAGCTTGCAAGTCTCCCGGTGAGTCCTTCTTTCTTAGGATTTACTAAAGCTTTTCATTTTCCAAGGTAAGCTAGTCTCATTGTGATCCACATCGGCAACTTTGTACAGCAAGTACAAGGTTAAAAAAAAGTGCAGACTTTGGAATCAATCAGTCGTAAACAAGATGTTATCTCTTCTCTCGTGACCTGGTCTGCGAAAGGGAAGACATTGCACGCGCTAGAAATAACAGCGAACGGCACGGAAGAAAAATAAACATGATATAATGCATTTGAGTTATACCAGTCCATTGGTGGTTAAGCTCTTACTTCTTCTCAGTTGATAATACAAGTCTTGTTTGTGAGTAAAATTTAGTGGTTGAAAGGAGGAACAATTCGAGTTTTATAGCTTTTTATCACAGGTTTGACTTTGAAATACTCCATGTACGCGGACCCTAGAATTTAAAAAATTGTAAGGAAAAAGGGTATGTATTCTAAAGATTACAGCATGTTCGTTTCATCTTATTTTTGGATATTTCCATGCTTCATATAACCCAAAACCTGGGTAATGTCACCACGTTGTTTACAAGTGTGAAGTGATATCGATCAATATTACCATTCTCATTGGTTAATGCGCGGAACGTTCCACTGCAGACCAGTATCATGCTACTTTAAGACCACTCAATAAAACGACTATTCTGATTGGACTACATGCAGAATATTCCAAAAAACATGATAACATTCGAAAGTACAGATTTAAATGTAGAAGTACAAATTTAAATGGAGATCTGTTCCTTACATTCACAGCCGACTTGTAAAAGTCATTACAGAGGATGCACAGAAAACTAAACTGCTACTGTGGCTTACGTCAGTGGTAGAATTCGCCAACACTGTAATGGGTCTCTTTTGCCGGCAGCCCATGTCAGACTCGTCTGTAGCAGCTCCAGTTCATAACATATCTGAGGACTGTTTTCTATTTTTAAATATTTTTATTTTATCGCTCTAATGGTTCTCAGTTTGCAAGGTGTTCCAACCCTCTCTTTTAAAGATGGAAAAATAAAAATTATAGGCATTCTACAGAGATATTTGTAGTGGGCTAGGCATTTCTCAATACGTCCAACGGTCATCGATGGTGTCCTTGTGTACCGTGATGATAAATGGAAAATCCAAATCATTACCGCTATGTAGCCCTGATGATATTCAGTTCAGGAACATCTTTAAGAGCCTACCACAACTATCCGGTTGCCATGCACAAAGGACGAGAAGCGAAAACACGTCAGAAACTAGATTCGCAGATGCCCTGACAACCTCCGTTTCAAAACCGTTGGTTCACATTATGGTCCCAAAAGACAAAATCAACCTGCCTGGAAGACAACTGAAGTTCATGAAAGCATAAAAACAAGAGACAAGTTGCTAAGAACAGCGCGAAAGACAAAAAGAAGGAAGATTGGAATCATTACTCCAATGCAAAATGCAGAACTGCCAATATCATTAAAAGGTCAAAACGATCCTTTTTTGTGAGCAAATTGATGAAAATAAAGAAAATCCCAAAGGTATTGGAATGCCCTAAAAACCCAAGTGGCTCAGGCAAACGAACGACTAAAATCGTGGAATTAGAGACGGAAAATGGGACAGTATATGATGAGTCATCCGTAACCATCCGACTTTTTCACTGAGATTCTGGAATAACTAGGAAAGGACGATCACTCTAGTGACTCTATCTTTGATGACTCAAAACTGAAGAAATTTATTTCATCCAGGCTTAGCTCCACTACAAGTTTTGTCATACCTGAAATTAAACCGCAGCAGGTTGCTGATATCATTAGTAAGATCTCGGTCAACAAAGCAACTGGACATGATGATTTGAGCGTCAAGGCCCTCAAACGTATCGCACCATCATTTATCCATCCACTTTGCAGGCTACTGAACTTATCAATTGCAACCAATACCTTCCCTGCTAAATGAAAAGTCGGCCAAGTTACACCACTGCACAAAGGTGGTCAGCATCGTGAAAGAAACAAAATCACTATTAAATTATCTTAAGGAGAACAATTTCCTGTATGAATTACAATCAGCCTTCCGTTCTAGTCATTCCACTGAAACGGCTCTTATCAGAATCACGGACGAAATTTTGTTTAAAATGGATAATGATGAAGTCACCGGACTAGTATTTGTTGATTTCCGTAAAGCGTTCAACGTAATCAATCACAATCTACTACTAAAGAAATTATCAGTGTACGGTGCCATCCGAGATAGCGTGGCCCGGTTTCGATCAGTCGTATCTGGAAAAGCGATGCCAGTGACAGTTTGTGAAACTAGGGCATATAAAATCTGAGCCGAAACCTGTCTGGCAGGGGGTACCGCAGGGATCAATCCTCGGTCCAATTTTATTTCTCCTATTTGTGAATGATATGCCTTTACATTTAAACAACTCCATCATTGATATATATGCTGATAATTCAAAACCTGTCCTTGAGTACAAACTGGAATAATATCACCTCTTTAACTCAGCCTCTTTCTAATGACTTGGAGAATATCGAGAAATGGTCAACTGAAAACAAAATGTATATTTATAACGAGAAGACTAAGGAAACAGCCACTATAAAACTACGCTTTGACGCCACAAATATCGACCAGTTATCGCATCACAAGTTATTGGGTTTAATCATTGATAAAGAACTTAGCTTTGAAGCACACATAGATGAATTATGTAAGAAACTGTCCAAACGACTTGGACTCTTGGGGCATATTAATCCTTATCTCAAGCAAAGACACAGGTTAACTTTTTATCTTGCTACTATAAAGCCAGTTGTGCTGTACTTGAGTCCAATCTGGTCATCGCGCAATAAAAAAATTGCTAGAAAGTAGTCTTACGGATGCAGAAGAGAGCTGCACGCATTATTTTGGACGCCGAAAGAACAATACGCACATTAACTATCTTAATGTTTAATGAATTTAACTAGATTCCCTTTTTTATCGAGGCATATATAAGTAGATGTTTTATAGCCTTTAAGAGAATAAAGGGTACAACTCCAGATCATATTAATTCTATATTAAAGATTCATAACCGATCCACTCGTTTTGCAAATTTGAATTTTTATTTTCCTGTTCTTAAGAAAAACACAGAAGGAGGCCAGACCTTTAGCGTGCGAACTATTAGAAATTGGAACGAACTGTTCATTGACGTAAAGAAGGTGAAAAATGTGAAATCTTTGAAAAAGAAATTGTACACGAATTTGATCGCTAAGCAAAAAGAGACAGATAATTTTGAATATCTTTTAAACAGTTTTTAAATAGTTTAGAATATCTTTTAACAAGAGAGAATGAGCA
Organism: Porites divaricata; assembly: GCA_038088405.1. Lineage (NCBI taxonomy): Eukaryota > Metazoa > Cnidaria > Anthozoa > Scleractinia > Poritidae > Porites > Porites divaricata. Next base: position 7,071,045 of record JBBMOI010000010.1, on the reverse strand, counting down.
TTCACTCTTGCTTTTAAATATTAAGTATGTAAAATAACTTGAAGATAGTAAATAGTTTTTAAACAGTTAAAATTTCTAAATAAGACTCTATATAGTTTTCTAAATACTATTTTTGCTTGTTTTTAAATTGCGTCTTTTAATGTTAATTTTTATTAATTTATTAATTTTTTATAGTGATAGTGTAAAATTATTTTAATATTAATTTTGTTTTTATGTTCTATAGTGGGCCACAAGTTTATCGGTTTTTTCATGACTGTCACGTGTTTACCCTCTTTAAAATAAAGGCGCTACCTTACTTTATCTTACCTATCCCATGCAAGTTTGCCATTTCACTCATCAGGAATTACTTTATTGGTGAACTCCCAGTTTCGCGTAATCAGAAACAAGTGGATCTTGAAGGGAGCGTGCCCTTACTCAAACTTTCCTCTTGTTAAGCCTGTCCCTGACAAATGGGCCACCACTGCAGCAAGTCATGTGTTCGTAGAGTATGGCTTTCCTTCAGTAATTCGAAGTGGTCAAGCTGGCTAATGGGCCAATGCTTTTGCTCCAATAACTCATTAATTTGCTATTTATAACACATGGGCTACTAGTCCAACACAATCACGGTATCGCTCTTGCCTTAATGGTTTCACGGAAAGAGTGCAGCGCTGGCTTAATGCTCCACCAGGCAATTACTACGAGAAATATCAGCAGTTATAGGAGGAATTTTTACAGCCTGCCACCTACAATCCTCGTCAAAAATCTTGAAACACTTGTGTGTGTGTCCCCTTCCCTAATGTTGATTGGGGCATTACAGTGCCTCAAAATACGCGTGGCTCAACACAGGGGAGGGAGGGGGCACATTACAGTGAGAGCAAAAGTGTGAAGAGTAAATCTCATGAATTTTCTAGAAAATTCAAGAGAAGCGGTGTCTGTTTCAACGACTTGTGACGCGTATTGTAGATCCGAAACACCCCTCTAATTCCCTGGAACAGATTAATTAAGAGACTCCATTTCTTTCTGTATTCGTTTTATCCTTAGGTAGTTTCCCTCGATCTGCCATGAGAAAATAGTTTTATTTCGTAGCTTGAGAGTTACTGGGGTTGAAGTTGTACACATAGGACTTTTCATCTTGTAGAATAAACTTGTTATGGTTCCTGTTGTCCGAGTGTAACGTCGTTTTGATATGGTGGCAGCGGTAAAGTAGGAAATATGATGAAACTTGACCCGCCAAAGGCAAGAGTGGCCAGATTGGAAACAGCGTTTCAAGCGGTTCAGATGCGCTACGGAACTCAATGCCGAAAGTGAAGTTCTTCAGATAATTTCCCTTATTTACACCATAGGTGTAGTGATCTCAAGAGAAATAAGGTATCCAAACAAGCAGATTTAACTCAACTAAAATCATTGCAACCGTAACATGGCCGCAAAGCACATGGTCAGCCTATCCCAGCATATTTAGCGACCTAAAACATTACATCTCTCCTTTCCTCAGAAAAATACCCCTTTACATGGAAAAGGAAATCTACGCTAACAATAAAGTTAACTACACTAACCATCAAGTCTCTTTCTTCTACAAAACGCAAAGAAAAACTTAAATGTTCAAACTGTGCTTAGTTCTAAAAAGAGAATCAGTGTTCATGTTCCCCATAAAAAGTTAACAACACTCTAGAAATCTCTAGGGTCGCAAATTCCTTGATGTGTCTGGTACCGCTCCAACATTTTCCTGCAGATGAGGGCACTCCCTCCTCTATCCAGCAGCCCGTTAATTGGTAAGGTGATGACACAGGGTCTAATTTCTGCTGGCATTTGGGGGGTGTTGATACAGAGTCTTACCCTTGTTGGGGTGTGGAATGTATTGCAGCCTTACATAACTTGTGTTTCTGGAGCACTGGTTCCCTGTCGGACTCTCTACTACGAGGTTGTTTTCAATACGGTCTTGGGTTGAATGCAGTGCTGAGTTTGTTAGTCTTGTCTTGTTGGACAAGGACTTCATCACCCAGTTCGATGCCGAAGGGACTGGCCCCGCAGTGTATGTCTGCATAAGCTTTACTCTTAGCTTCCCGTTCAGCATCGCGATCATGTACTTCATGGGTATATGCATGATCGATGCTTAAATAAGGAATCTTCCCCTTGACTTTCCGGTTAAACAGTAGCTCAGCGGGACTCTTTCCTGTCGTATTATGGGGAATGCTTCTATAGGCAGTGAGATACTTCCTTAATTCTGCTCTCCATGGTTTGTTCTCTGCCTGAGCAATCTGTAGTCGTTTCAACAATGACCAATTCTGTCTCTCGACCTCTCCGTTACCTTGGGCCTACTTGGCAGTAACTTTCTGATGTATAATACTATGCTGTTTACAATATTCTCTAAATTCATTCGACTTAAAATGTGGACGATTGTCTGACCTGATGGTATTTGGTAGCCCCTGTCTGCAGAATGTATCAGCCAGACAGTCTATGATGTTTTCAGTGGTAGTGCACTGCATAACCTCGACTTCGTAAATTGGCTGTAGTAATCAACAATGACTAATAGTGAATTTCCGGATGGTAGTGGTCCCATAAGTCTCCACAGGGTACGTTGGGTAATGGTGTTGATCGGATAGGTTCAGAGGGATCTGGCCATGCCACCAGCTGACACCTATGGTACGCTTGGTAATTTCTCTCACTCGCTTTATCCATCCCTGCCCACTACACCTTGTTGGTGAGGTTCTGTTTGGTGCCATCCACGCCCAAATGGCCTTCATGAGCAAGTGCTAAGGTCCTTGGCTACAGCTTACTAGGAATAATCATGCGTGTACCTCTAAACACGAACTGACCAGTGACACACAACTCCCCCGCCACTGTCATATACTCCCCACACTTTTCAAACCGCCCCATTGCAATAGCCTTCCTCACTTCTCTCAGCTCTTCATCATCATCAGAGGCCTCTTCTATCTCACGGGTCGTGAGTGCTGTTGGTGTTGCACTTAAGCAGCAAATCTAACATACTCTTCCGTACACCGCCGCTGGTTTCAGTTCAACCTTCCTATAAAGTAGTCATCACAATGGATCAGAAATGAAATTGCTGTAGTCTGAGAACCCATTGCTCTATCCGTGCACATGGTCTTGACCGTGGACCCTATATTACCTCCAAAGGTTTGTGGTCGGACTCTTCAACAAACTTCATCATGGAATCTCTCACAAGTCCACACCATACCCAGTGCCTCCTTCTCTGTCTGGTAATATCTCTGCTCGCATCCGATCAAACTACGACTTGCATAACATACCGGTACGTGTCCATGCACCGTCCTTCTCCTGTACGAGGACAGCGCCCAGCCCAACTGGACTGGCATCCGTGATTATCTTATCTTGGTGGGTGCATTCTTATCGAAATATGCCAAAGTGCAAGCTTCTGCCATCTTTTGTTTGAGACATTCAAAGGACTTCTTCTGCTCCGGCCTAAATTCAAAGGTGTCTCTTTCCTTGTTTGTCAGCCTTCGCGGTGGTTCGCATAAAGTGGCAAATTGATTTGTAGTTGGCTAAACCCATAAAGCTACGTACATCTGAGGCATTCTTTGGTTTTTCCACCCCTAATACTGCTTTAACACGATCTGCTGTAGGGCCGATGCCTTTCTCTGAAGCAGCATATCAATGGACACCAGCCTGTCTGTGTTGAACAAACATTTCTCAGCATTTAAAGTGATACCCCACTCTTGCAGACGTTCTATAGTTTGGTGGAGTCGCCTGTTGTGTGTTTTTGTGTTGGGACCATGTACCACAATGTCATCTGAAATGTTTTCGATACCTTCAACACCTGCCAGGGCTGAAGCAATTTCACGGTGATATTGTTCTCTGGCAGGACAAACACCAAAGAGCAAGCGCTTGTATCGAAACAAATCATCGGGTGTAGCAAAGGTTGTGATTTCCCTGGATTCTGGGCTCAACTCCAACTGGTGGTACCCCCATTTAAGGTCTAATTTACTGAAGACCTTACAACCATTCATGGTATGTAACACTTTGTCAACTGTGGGAATTGGATATCGTCTTCGCATGATTGCTTGGTTTGCCTGTGCCATTTGCACACATGGGCGGATTTCACTGTTGTTCTTCGGGACTATCACCACAGAGTAGACCCAGGGGACGGGACCCTCCACTGGTTCAATTATTCCCAGGTCCAACAGTTCTGTGGTCATATCTCGGATCTTTCCTCTCATATTAAATGGTATCCTTCTATAAGGCTGTGCAATAGGTTTCACAGTGGGGTCTATATCCAGGGATATCTGTTTGTTTTTCATTTTTCCGACACCTTCAAATACCTCTGGGTACTGCTGTTTTAAACTGTCAGCTTTAGTTGTTATCATAGCAACGTTAATGCAAACTTTTAACTCTCCCAGTTCTGTGGCTGTTATCTTTCCAAGCAGTGACATCCCTCTACCTTTAATTACCAAGAATTCAGCTTTTGTGGATCTATCACAAACAGTCACTGTACACTTAAAACTACTCTTAACCGGCAGTGGCTGACTAGACGCATATGGGTACAGCTTCTTGTCTGAGGTCCCTTCACCTTCAGCTGTTCACATGTCCCCTCCTCAATAATGTCGCTGTTTGCCCCAGATTCTGTTAACACCTTAAAGTCTACTCCTCCTTGTTGTGCGGTGACCATTTCTGAGTGTTTCCTTCTGTAATACTGAATGCATAGTCATGCTGGGGTCCAGACGACAAGCATATGACTTTGTCCTGCAGACTTTTTCAAAATAATCTTTCCCGCGATACTTTCAACATATCTTGCCTTTTGCTGGGCACTGGGGTTCACGACCAAAATGTCCCATATATTAAACAAAATCTGTAACATATCTCATCTCTCCCTAGGGATCGCCCTTGTGTGCTAGTGCTCGGATTGTTACTTCTTTCTTTGATTTTATTGATACTTTCTGATTCTTCCCCCTTTACTGAAGGTACAGCCAGTTGGGTTTCTATCTTTTCGCAATTGCGGCAACCTCTAGGGTCTAGCGTCTTAAGTTCAGTCCTTGGCTTTCTTCAAGCAATTTTCGTTTGATGTAAGTGGAAGTGCACTTATTCAAAACTGCATCTCTTATCTGGTTGTCCGTATCAGTGCCAAAATCACAATCTTTACCTGCTTTCCTTAAGCGAATGACACTGTTGAACTGTCACCTGGGTTTTGCGTGATGAAAGGTCTGGCGGGCGAATGTTGAGTTTACCTTTGGCAAAAATAGGCGTTGAGAGCTTCAACAGCACTGGCGTAATTTGCAGCATCTCCGGTCTCAGTTAAAGTAGTAAATATCTCCTGCACATTAGGCCCATCCAGGTGGAGAATTATTGCTCTTCGCCTCTGTTTAGTTGCTGCTGTGGTTCCTTCGTTTATAATAAGCCCTTTCCCGTCGGCGTACAGTTCGAATGAAGTTAACCACCTTGTCTATCGGGGGACAATCGTCGCTGGATCAGAGAAACAATCTAACTTCGGTAACACTTTTTTTCCATCTTTTTGTCCTCGTCGCCAATGTAGTGGTTCCAAGAGCAATAAGGTATCCAAACAAACAGCAGGGGCACCCAACGACAATACAGTTCAACACCACTTAAACATTGTTGAACGTATTTCACTATTTAAACGGTAGATATAGGCATATTTTTATCCCCTAAAAATTTTTTATCTGTTCGGATTTAACTCAACCAATTTCAATGCAAACGTAACATGGCCGCCGCTATCAAAAAAACCATGATCAACCTGTCCCAGCATACTTAGCGGCCTAATGCATTACAATGTTATTCAATGTTATTCACGAACGAGTAAGCTTCCATCGATGCGTTCTAAAGGAAGAACACTGTGAAATCGGAACACAGAGAGATGGGCAAATCAGGAACAGAATTATTATTGACATTCTTAGCAAATCACCCTAAAAAGCTGCAGATGAAATAAAAATTCCAAGTTGCAGGCCAGTCAGATAACAAGCATTGGGAGGAGTAAATCAGACGACCAGCGCGTAAATTAGGCGGTGAAGTGCGTGAAAAGCCTAAGAATACTCCGCTCAGCCTCATTCTCTATGAAATTGGGTAAGGAAGAGATGGGAAGAGATGACCTAAATGTCGGAATGTTTGCCTTTCCATAAGAGAAGTAACGTCAGATCTGGGAGGAAATACTCAGCAATTTTTTCTTGGAGCTGTTATTAAACTCATGTGGTAAGTACGAAGAGCCGTGGAGTGTTGTGTTACACGTCAACTGGAAGCCTGTGCAGTTCAAAATTGACACAGAAGCAGACATTTGACTTAACAAGCCCTAACAGAGCGTCCGAAACCAAAGCCTTCAAATACGGTGCTGTCCAGTCAAGGTGCAAAGGTCAGTTCACAGCAACTATTTCACTTAATTACTATAAATTGTTACGTGTTGAGATGGGGTTGAGATTTACGTCATCGAAGGACCCTGTGTAAAAAAGCCTACTAAGCCGTCACGCAGCTTGTCAAATGGGTTTTGTCCAGCCTGCACAAGCATGTTTGTTGACATTGGACTAATCAACTGTGAGCCAGATTGAGCTCACCGATATAGCGGAGTATAGCGGAGCCGTGCTGTGTTAACGATGCAAGGGAAGTTCCATTCCCTTTGTTCCCTACAGTGAAAGAAGAGCTCGACCGCATGTTGGAAGAAGTCATTACATGCAGAAGAAGTTACCGAACCGACCGACTGGTGCGCTCCTATGAGCCCAACGGAAAGTTCAGAATTTGTGTTGACCTGAGGAAATTGATTGAAGCAGTTTAGTCCACCTACCTTGGAGGACGTCGCTCCAAAGTTAGCCGGAACCATGGCAATTTCAAAATTAGACGCGTCAAGTGGTTTAGTTTTTGGCAAATACCTCTGCGCCCAAACAGTTCAAGGGTGATGTCTCAGTTATTCATCATTCCCTGTGGCCGTTTCTGTTTCCGCCGATTGCCGTTTGGGATTACATCTGCTACAGGGGGGCACGAGAAATACCTACGCTAGGCGATAAAGGTCCATAGGGCGACAATAAGTAGCGACAAAGCATTCTCCCCCACCCATTTGCAGATCAGTGCCAAGGAGAAAGGCGGGACAGCCCACCCACCAACCCACGCGCTGAAAATTCGGGGTAAATCAGTAAATCAACGTTTTGTAGTATTGATATTAACATTAGGAAAGAGAGAATAATGGTAGGGATCAAATCATAAAGATCTGTAAATATTTAGTACTTGTATACGATGGTAGGCAGTCAAAAGGAAAATTTTATCGATCTAATTAAATGCTGGGTTCCTCATAAGAGTCAGGTAATTTTGAAACATACACCTTAACTTTTTAACCAGCTTTTATTAAATTGCTCCAAATTCAAGATGGCATTTTTCCTGAAAAATAAATTTATGGGCGTGATTCCTCAAATTTCTGTCATTCATCGTTCATTATTAAATCAAGTGTCAATAAATTAACAAACTTAAGGTAAGAATTTATATGGCTAGGATATTTGCTCTCATAACCTTTAATCCTGGGAGAGATTTTACATGAAGTGGTACCAATTGGGAAGTCCAGGGCTAGGTGCTTTCCTTTTTTAATTGCTAGCAATTTTGACTTTTTTAGACATTTTCCTGATATTTCGCTCTAAAATTTGATCGTACACATAAATGTCAACCATAAAAAAATTTCCTATTATGGTTTATCATAGCGTCTGGGATATAAAGGATATTGGAGGGCTATAGAATGATTTATGATAGTGCCTACATGGAAACCTGGACGTAAGTGAGTTTTTAAGTTCTTACCTTAATTGCATTCAATAGGAATGTTTATACCCAAACCCAAGTAAAATAAATCACTAGGTTTAAGGTTACCTAATAGTTCCACTGTTGTCGCCGAGATTTCAAGTTGCCGGTTAAATATCACAAGTAGGCGTTGATCAAATGGCTAGGGATTTCTTTAGATTCTATTTTTCTGCTATTTTCGTATGAAAGTAGCTGGGGACCACATTCATAGTCCCAGCCAATACACTGTAAGCATTAACTATTATCATCATGTACTTGGGATGGATTCCTTCAATTTAGATCTTAGGCGGAGTTCTCCCTCGTCTTCAGTGCATGATATAAAGCAACTGAAATAAATGTGCAAAATTAAGTGCTCATTAGTATTGTCCGATTGTATTTTATAAATTGCTATTTTTTGTATAACGTCTCTTCAGCAGTTGTGCATGTGTTGCTATTATTTCTACGTATCTCTATCACAAAGGCTGGTGAAATCATGTATCAAATATAATGTATTAACTTACTGGGAAAATGGCATATCACGTGGATGTTTTTTTTCAGTTATACACTGAAAATTTCAAAGAGAATACCATTCTTTGAATGAACAGATCTTAACCTTTTCCTGAATCAATTTTCCTCCTCTCATACTTACAGTATCTGAATGTTTGCTTATAGATGCTAACCTGTGGGGAATGTTATCTCTGTTGCACTTCCTTTTCTGTCAGGGTACAGGGGTATCAAGACATGCATGAGAAAGGAACGATTTTATATTAAGCTTATGGAAGGGTTAATAGCATGCAGTTTTTTGCCTGATGTATAGACTGACCCAGAGCTAGTTTTGTAAGGGTTAACTAGTTGCTTTTATATTCATCTATAACTGAAGGTTTGACAGTGCTTGTAGGGATGGCTATTGTATTATAACGAGTTCATCCACCATTAAATAAGTCCCCCTGCGTGCCCTCGTACCCTGCTTGACCACTGGCTGTAGGTTGGTGGGGAAGCTAAGGTAGCACTGACTTTATAGGCCCCATTTATATGAAGAAAAATTATCCCGGGAAAAGGGTGTCTCTTCCTTTAACGATCAATTTTATGAGAATAAAACTGACCTCTTTGCCCAAGCTAACAGCGCGCGTACGCTCTGATTGTCTAAAACAGCGAGCGCGCATGCTTTCAAAGTGTTTGTGTGGAGAAACGGTGGCCCCCTACCATCGAAAGGGTGATCGGGCTAGGCGCGGCATCCTTCTAGCCTAGCGTAAATGCGCGAAACGTTGGCACCCAGGACGGCTAAACCCTTATATCCTGGACAACGTTTCTACATATAAAGGAGGCCTTAAAAGGCTTACCGGTAATTGGTATCGTGACGTGACCTGGCCTAAATATTGAATTTCCCAGTTTATACCAGGAATAAACGGGCCTAGCGTTTGAATCATTGGAGTAATCCGTTGGTCATGTACAAAGTGCATCAAAAGCTGTGCCTCCTTATTTAAGTAGTATAGTAAGGACCGAATTGACCTCTCTTTGGGAAGAATCTCATAAAGAAGAGAAGGCATACATTATGGGAATCGTGCATAGTCATCAAGACGAAAGCAAACTAGCTTTTTTTTAAAAAATGTAATATACGCCACTTCCAAATTTCCCATAATGCACCTTATTTGCCCCTTATTTGTACCTTATTTTCTCCTGGGTATTATAGCCGTCCCAAGAGAAATTGAAAACATTGCTTATGCAAAATTTTGGGGGGAAAATAAGGCGCATTATGGGAAATGTGGAAGTGGTGTATACAAAGAAAGGCGATTTTTTACTCTTCATCCGCCATTTTCACATCTCCCATAACACGCCTTCTTTGCCCCCCCCCCCCCCCCAAATTTTCCCATGACCCTTGCACTTTATTTCCCCTGGGTATAACAGTCGTTCCAAGAGAAATTAAAGACTGCTTATGCAAAACAAGGCCTATTATGGAAGATGTGAAAATGGCGAATTATCCCTGTTAGCTTTTTCACTTTTCTATTGTTCACGAAAAGGGCAAATTTGACAAGAATTTATAACATATTAAAACCCTAACCCTAATTAAAACAGGATGAAAATAGAGGCATGTCGATGATCGTGGGTCTTACAAAAATGACATTTTGCGAAATTGGTGAATTTGGCAAGGATTCATCAAGGGTCTGGGAAAAAATTTAAATAGGACAACAAAAGAGGCTTATTGGCAGCTGGCAATTTTCACGAAAATGGCAAATTAGAGAAACTGGCAAGAATCCATCAAAGGTTTTGAAAAAACTCAAATAAGGTGACAAAGAGGGAAATCTTGACAATTGGCGATTATCAGAAAATGGCAAATTTTGGGCGAAAAAGGGAAATTTGGGCAAAAATGGCGAGTATGCGAAAAACTCATCAAGAGTTTGGCCAAATATTCAAATGAGATGACAAAAAGGGGCATCTTAACAAATGGCGATTTTACGAAAATTACAAATTTGGCAAGAATTTATAGGTTTGGCAAAAATTAAAACAGGAGGCATGTCAATAATTGTGGGTTTTACGAAAATGACAAATTTTGCGAAATTGGCGAATTTGGATTTACCAAAGGTCTGGCATAATTTTAAATGAGACCACAAAAGAGGCAATCTTGGTTTGCAACCACGAGACAAGGCGGCCATGCTGGGGGTCAATACATATAATTTTTCTCGAAGAATTAACATGAAAATATAGTTTGGTTCCCAGAGGAGAGAAATGCTTTTGTTCTTGACCACCAACATGGCCGCCGTGACGTCAAGTAAAAACCAGCAATATTGACAGTTGGCGATTTCACGAAATAGGCAACTTGAGAAAATGGGGGATTGGGCAAGAATCCATCGAAAATTTGGCAAAAACTCAAATGAGGTGACAAAGAGGACAATCTTGCCAAATGGCGATTATAAGAAAATGGCAAATTTAGGCGAAAAAGGCAAATTTAATTTCGGCAAAAAAATGGAGGGTTCAAGGCTTCGGCCAAATACAAGTGAGAAGACGAAAAGGGGCATCTTGACAAATAACAATTTTATAAAAATAACAAATTTGGCAAAAATGTATAAAAGTTTAACAAAAATGTAAGCAGGATGATAAAAGAGGGATGTCGATAATTGTGGTTTTTACGGAAATGACATATTTTGCGAAATTGGCGAATTTGGCAGAGGATTCATTACATGTAAAGGTCTGGCAAAAAATTTAAATGAGACAACGAAAGAGGCGTATTGACAGTTGGCGATTTTCGCGAAATTGGCAAATTAAAGAAAACGGGCAATGGACAAGAATCCATAAAAGGTTTGGCAAAACCTCAATTGAGGTGACAAAGAGGGGAATCTTGACAAATGGCGATCATAAGAAAATGGCAAATTTAGGCGAAAAAGAAAATTTCGGGAAAATGGGGCATCTTGACAAATGACAATTTTATGAAAATGACAAATTTAACAAAAATTTATTAAAGTTTGACACAAATGTAAGCAGTATGACAAGGGAAACATGTCGATAATTGTGGGTTTTACGAAAATTACATATTTTGCGAAACCGGCGAATTTGGCAAGGATTGAGATAATGACAAACAAAACAGGCATATTGTCAGTTGGCGATTTTCACAAAAATGGGAAATTTGGGAAAAGGGGGAATTGAGCAAAAATCCATCCATGATCTGACAAAACCTCAAATGAGGTGGCAAAAAGGCAATATTGACAAAAGGCAAATTTCCACAAATATAGCGAGTGTGCCAAAAAATTCATCAAGGGTTTGGCCAAATACTCAAATGAGATAACAAAAAGGTGCATGTTGATAGTTGGCGATTTTTAGGACAATGACAAATTTTGCGAAGATGGCAAATTTGGCAAAGAGTTATCAAAGGTTGGACAAAGAGATGACACAAAGGGGCATCTTGACAAATGGCGATAACAACAAACATGGCAAATTGGGCAACAGTTCATTTAAGGTTTGTCAAAATTCAAACGAGGCATGTCGATAATTGTGAGTTTTACGAAAATGCTAAATTTGGCAAGAATTTATAAAAGGTTTGATAAAAATTAAAACAAGATGACGAAACAGGCATGTCGATAATTGTGGGTTTCAACGAAAATGACAAATGTTGCAAAATTCGCGAATTTGGCAAGGATTCATCAAAGGTCTGGGAAAATTGCCTTTCGATAATTAGCGAGAATAGCAACTTTGGAGAAAATGGCTAATTTGGCGAGATATTTATCAAAGGTTTGGCAAAAATTAACACAAGATGACAAAAGAAGGATGTCGTTAATTGTGGGTTTTTACGAAAGTGCTATTTTTTACGAAATGAACGAATTTCTGGAAAAATCTATCAAAGGTTTGGCAAAATTTAAGTGAGACGACAAAAACGGGCATCTAAGAATATGGCAAATTTAGGTGATAAAGGCAAATTCCGGCAAAAATGGCGTGTATGCCAAAAATTCATCAAGAGTTTCGCCAAATATTCAAATGAGATGACAAAAAGTGGCATGTTGCATGTTGACAGTTTTCGATTTTTACAAAAATGACAAATTTGGCGAAAATAGCGACTTTAGCAAGAGGAAATGAGTGGCTTGCCAAATGACATGGCGAAAAATGGTCAGTTGCTAATTAGAGATTTTTACGAGGATAGCAAATTTTGGCGAAAATGGCAAATTTGGGAAGAATACATGAAAGGCTTGATCAAAATTCAAATAAGATGCCAAAAAAGGCTACCTTGACAATGACTGATTTTTCGAAGAAGGCAGATTTTTGCCAAAAATGGTGAATTCGACGAAGGCTAATCAAATGCTTGGCAAAAACTCATAAATGAGTTGACAAAAAGAAAGCATGTCAAAATTTGGGTACCAGTTGAGATTGAACCTCTGTGGTACCCCTCTGTTGATGAGATGACAGAGAAATATCTGACAATTGACTTGACATAGTTATCAAGAAAAAACAAAGCATTTTCATTGTCGTTGACGAAGATATATCCTCGGACTGAAATACTTCCATCAATGCATCGAGATGGAATTAACTAATTCAGAAAACGGTACTAAATTAAGCTCGATCAAATGTGGCCATAGAAACGCAAGTAATTCCTGTAGTCATAGGTGCATCAGAAGTAATCAAGAAAACAACGTCTTTAACTGTTTTTGGCAGTAACCTGTGTACAGCCACCCTCTACCCCCAACAGAAAAACTCAATGAGGGAAAAGATCAGTTTTTTTAGCATCATTTTCGATTATCTTTCCCGCGAATTGAAACATCACATATATATATAGTATTTTGTTGTTTTCTTTTCATCCTGATGGGGATGTGCTGCTGGACGAGGTCGCATTTTCACGTCTAGATTAGCTATAATGAGGTTGAACATTATAATGGTGTCAACGAAGAGTCGCGGTTGCAAAGTTGACTTTATAAGGTATATGCATAGTAAGAAAGGACTACACATATTGTGATCGCGAAAATTATATTTGTCAAAAAGTGGATAAGATGGCTTCTATAGGGTCCGTAGAATAGGCAGTATACATGTAATAATGGGGTAGGGGTTCTGAAAGGCCAGCTGCATATACCAAGCAAAAATTTCAGTTTGGCAGTAAGGATTCAGAGAATGATACTAGCCAAAAAAGTAGAGACTTCCAAGTTATGATTGACAGGACATTCATCCACCTAGCTAGTTACTTTAGAACATCAATGGCATGGCAGTGCAAATTAAACCTTAAAACAGGGAGATTTGCCGATCAACCTCATCTACACTCAATGAAAGTACTTCTCCCATAGTACAACCACCCTTTTCGGTTCGACCAACTGCCGGCAAGGACCAATAAGAACTGTCCTTCTTTTAAAGATAAAGACATATTTTGAAATAACATATGCGTTTCAAACTATGGCCCTTGTTGCAGAAGTCTTAGTTTGCGACATTTCAAACTATGGTGATGTTTCGATACCACCCTTTGCGTTATTGCAAAATACAGCATTTTACTCTTCTGTTCTTAGCTCACAAATCGCGTCCACTCAACTTACCTGACCGGCGTAAGAGATCATTCTTGGCAAAAATAGGTGCACTTTACTGGGGCCAAGGTTTACGCTAACGCATAATGTGGTCTGACAATTGTGACTTATTTTGCGTTAACTCAATCTGTGTTCCATGTTTTAAAACCAAGGTTTGCGCCAAAAAAATATCGCAAACCATGGCGAACTTTGAGATAAGTCATTCCATGTCCTTCCAATAACCAGGGCTAACCAACGACTGCGTCCTTCTAAATACATTGAAAACACTTTTTGAAAACACTTTTAGACCTTCAAGGGCTTCACTATTATTTTCCCGAAAATTTTAGACGCAATTTAACGTAATACGAAAGTGAGAATGTTTCTGATTCCTCTCTAAATCACATTTCCAAATCCGAAAATTTTAGGTTTCCTTTTTTGTAAGAAAAATAGCCTAACCTGGGCAGTAAAATGGAAAAATTAAACTTCAGGAAATTTGTGAGATAAGCGTCGAAAATTTTACATAAGTGGAACGATCATCTAGAAATTTTTAGTCGTCCTCAAGTGATAGAAAATTCTAGGCAATATTTACTTCTCCGAACAGATATTTTACAGAAAACGCTCGTTGGGTGCCCCTGAATAAATTCCGTATTTTGCGACAGCGCGAAATGTGGTTCCCAGATCGTGGACCTTTTACAGGCTTCGCTCTTCAGGCCAGGATTTGAGTTATCGCAAACTGTGGACTTTAAGAAAGGAGTCACATTTTGCGATAACTCAGACTGTGTCCTACCAATGAATCACCGAAAGTCACAGACACCTTTCTAGAACAACTAGTGATTTTACAACCGTTCCACAGTCAGCCGTCATCGGTCATATTAGAAAAACACTAACATTTTCCTGCGCTAATGAAGAATACAACACAAACAGCGAACTTACGCGTTTTATGCTTAAAAGATCGGTCTTTGATCGCTAGCTTTGCATATCAGAAACGGAAACGATCAGTCATAGCCGGCGGCATATTTTCGTAAGCGTTCGCGTTTTATCCAAGTCCAAGTTCGCAATATTCATAGGATGCAGATTTGATTATGATCTGTACAGGGACGTAGATGGTGAAAAGATTATAAACAAAGCGATTTGCCTTGTCCTCTTCGACAAGTATTAGCTAACTTAACTGAATATGGGATAAAATTAATTAAGCTGATCGATACGTAAATAAGAGCCGGAGAAAAATTGCTCAATGCGCTCTTCATATTTTTAGAATATGTAAAAACGTGAAATTTAACTGTAACGACGCACAGCCGGTCTTGCTTTTTCGAAGTTCTTGTTGTACAATGCCAATACAGTATTAAATATAGGTTGTGACTAGAACGGATACCTCAAAATCAGGTTGGACACCTTATTTCTATTACACAACGCTATACTCTACTCCTCGCTATGCAAATTTAAAAAGTGGGGAAATCAAAGACAATTGTGCAAGGAAAAGAGTTGCATACAGGGTTTAGCACCGAAGTACAGTGATTAGAGTTAAGCGCTGTTTTAAAAACGGTTAGCTTTCAATAATGTAATGATCAACGCCATGTAAAGTACGTTAAAATTAACCGGTCTCGGCAGTTACCCCTTGATGGTGTAGTGGATACGGATGTGGATTATATATCAAATTACACGGTTTCAAGTCCTACGAACTACCTACTGTTTTCTTCTGTTTTCTTTCTTTTCTTATTTACTACTTTAAGTTATAAGACTCCTATCATGTATGTTGAGCGAAGATGACAATCTGACTTTGGGGTATCCATTCTAGTCACAACCATTAAATATATTCTCCTTCGCAGCCTTTCGGCCGCCATGTTTACTTAACCTTGCAAGACAAATTTTACTATCGTCCCCGACCCGCTAGAATTGCAAATTTTGCCCGAAGACCAAACTGCAACGGAGATTCTTTTCCAGTCCTATGCCGCGACTACCACGATAGATCGCATGACCTGATTGGCTTGCATATGACATTACGTCAGAGGACATGTTCACAAGACAGGACATAACTACAACGGTACATCATGTAAACAAATGTAGAGCCATGAGAGGGAACCGGAGCGAACTCGCCCCGGGGCGAAGGTCGCCCTGGTGTCATGTAAACACCCCCTAAAATTACAGTCGAACCCCACTTTTTCAAAGTCTCAAGGGATATGGAAAAAAGTTCGAAATAGCGGGGTTTCGAAATAACTGGGGAAGCGTAAAATTCGTAACAATGAATATTTTTTTAATAAAATACAGTACAGTATGAAGAAAGACACTGATTAAATAAAAATACAGTAATTATATGTCGGATAAATAAGCAGATGCTGTTGCATTGAAAAATCTTTGAATGTTCTGTTGTTTTTGGTTTTTTCTAATACTTTTGTCGATCGTGAATGAGTAACACAGCTGGAATTTCTTAGCGGAACACTGCACGTGAGTCAGGCATTGTTGAGTCATTAATTACGCAACATGAGCTAGAGTGTTTTCACATGACGTCACGGCGGCCATATTGGTGTCCCAAAACAATGAAACGGCGGCCATGTTGGTGTCCCAAACCAATCCTCTGGGAGTTGAACTCTTGAAAACACTCTATACGTTTCCAGCTGTGCTCTTATGTACGTACTCTGTTTTTGACAAGTTCGAAATAATGGGGTTGATTTTAGGTGTAAGGAAAGAAAGATGAGTTCGAAATAGCGGGGAATTCGAAATAACCGAGTTCGAAATAGCTGATAGTAAATGACTGAAAACGTAGGGGTAAATCTAAGGGAATTCGATCTTCCTTCGAAATAGCGAGGACTTCGAATTGACCGAGTTCGAAATAGCGGGGTTCGACTGTATTTACAAATTGTGTACAATTAAGGGGTATTTTATTTATTTTAGAACTATACACATACTTTTAAATACACAAGACGAGTAGATCTAGTAGCGTCTGAGGTCATCCTTTATAGAATATTTAACAGAACTTGCTCAGCTAGGGGACAGATTAAACCATGCTAAAAATTCCATAATAAAATTAAAAATCTGTTGGGCATTCTAAAAAGGTATGTTCCAGCGAATCAGGATGCTTACACGGTGAACAAATATCATCATTTCTGATTTTGAATTTCTTAAGTTCTTTATTGGTTACTAAAATTCTATAGAGAGAGTGGTATTTTGTCGATTTATAATCTGTACTAAACGTCCTAAACGTCTGTTGCCAACTAGTCGCGAAGCAAGGATAGAAAGTAGACCAGCGTTTAACAGCAGTAGGCTCTGTTGTTTTACTTTCCTGAAATAAATTGCAGTAATCTTTACACCTCCGTTTACTAGTCAAAGGGAGTGCTCTAGATTATCAGACAAGTCGAACACCCCCTGTTCCTTATGTAGGTCTCTTTTGGTAACGGCAATTTCTGGAGCATTTTTCTTCAAGCAACTTGGACATGCTGCTCGATGTATTGTCTGGCCTTGGATCCTGGATAACACTTGGCAACCCCACAACCTGACCGAGAGAATTAAATATCAAATGGAATGTTAGTGTGAATAGAAAAAGGGGACAACTTATCTTGATAACCTGTAAGCAGCTCAAAATCATTGGCCAAGGAGAAATAACGAGATGATGAGAACATTAACAATAATTGGAGTCACAAACATTCCATGATCATAACATCAATTCTTTTGCTGTGGAACCTGGGAAGCAAACGCAATGCCGAAACAATGACACTAAGAAACCTGAAAACCTAATTTGTGTTACATAACATTACCAACAGACTATGAACATGATTAATTTCCTAATTCGTGAGTTAGTATGAATACAATCTGTGGTGTGTTGACTTACACCAGCAGTATAGGACTGCAGACAGTACTGTTTCAGCCTTCTGGGTCAACAGAAAGAGGAACCAAGAGTGGGGGCCCTTCTTTGTGGAGTTCAGACAGGGGGTTTACATTGATGGCCCGGGTGGTTGAATCGTTGGATAGCGCTATCCACCGATGATACATTTGGTTTCTCCAATACTTATCTGGTGGATAGTGATTTATCCACTGGACAGTGCTATCCAATGTTTGAACAACCAGGGCCTGTGGAGTGGATACTTTTCCACATCTGTCTGCAAGAGCTAAGTGCAGCTAGGGATTGCAGCAGTTCCCTGCCACTACTTTTGATGGAAAGCGAAACAGGAAACCTACATCCTAGCTATATATCTCTAATTCTCTCTGACGTTTCATAAAACAAGTTCAATTCATTCATCAAAGCAACACTCTGTACTAGAAAGCTTGTGATATAAACACCAACTCAACATCTCACTACAAGCCGCAACCTACAATCACTAGCATGATAAAAATTAAAAAAGAACAGCCATAGAGAAACCATCTGGTTCAACTCCCTCCCCCTATATGGCAAAAATTTAGCCATTTTCCTCAAAATACTCCAAGATTTCCCAAAGAACAATCCAGTGCATTAATTATTTAACAGAAACAGTTAAAAAAAAACAGCTACAGCTTCGTGTCAAACGTTAAACAAAACATCAACAGCCAGAACAAAGCTACTTTACCTGTAGTCACACAATAATATGGACATGACCCTAAAATTATGTAGCTGCAGAGGGCAACAACCCTTCACCAGCACAAGTTGTAACAAATATGAACACTGGTGTAAGTACTGTGGCATAAGTGGATTTTTTTCATAGAACCATATTGTTTTACGAATTTTGATGTCCGAGCACTGAGCTGAGTAAGACATATGGAACTTACAAGACAGTACACAATCTTCCAGATCACTAACAAGATTTTAAAGCACGCTATTAGGGACCTAAATGACTTCAGCTGTAGCAACTGATTTTGGGTATTTAAGCCCGACTTAATTGGGACCTGTTCTTCACATTCGCGACTTTGCTACATTAAATTATACCAAAGTTCGATCTCTAAAATGACTTTAAAAGCTGATGGGATTAACAAAACACTGAACAATTAACTTGAATCCAATAACTACTATAATAATAATAATAATAGTTTTATTTATCCAGATAGAAACCGATCAGCTGAGCACAGAGGACCAGCTGGTATTAACTGATGATCAGTAATAATAATAATAATAATAATAATAATAATAATAATAATAATAATAATATATATAACAGTTATGTATGCTACTATAGAAATCAAAAGTAGCTTAATACAAAAATGACAGGAATGTATATGTTGTCGTTAATTTTTTTTTTTCTGTTGCTGTGGGACTGCACTGACCTGGACACTACTTTGCCCGGTTTGAAAAGCATTTACCTCAACCCGAAATCAATCTACATGTCAGAAACATGTAGAAATCTGTTTCAATCCTGCCTTAGTGTTTCATTCGAATCCTCGATCTTCTACTGAAAAATCTCTTTTCGAGTAAACTTTTACTCATCCTATTACATTATTTTATCACATTTAAAAACAGTATTCAAAGGAACATGAACAGAAGAGGTGAGAAACACAATTTTTCGCCGGGTGGGAGAAATCGCCTTTGTTTACCAATATATATTATATTATTATATATATATATCTTATGGTGCGTCGTCCTAGGCTCTCTCTAATGAAGCTCCGTTTTCATGTTCAACAAAGGAGGTAACTATGTCTGGTACAACAACATTTGAGTAGACTGAGTACACCGACTCGGTTTATATCCTTTGTGACTGCAATGGGTCAGAGTGCGAGTGCAATAACTCTGTTCAATTGATACTTGCGTGACCACAATAGGTCATTGTGCTCAATTCTCTAAATGGTCAGCGAGTACAATGACTCATTTCATTTGAGTGAGTAGGAGAAATCGTTACTTTTGGTTGAGTCAAATGACTAGTTTCAGTTCATTTGTGCCAAGTACGACTCATAATTATTATTTGATTGAGTAGTTTCATTTTTAAGATTTGTGCCAGCAGCAGTATGATAGAATATGCCGTTTAGACATCAGGCGTCGCAAAAGTTCCATATGGTGAATACTTCTCAGATCAGTCTTTGATGTATGAAAGATTTAGAAAAGAAAAGATTGATCTTGCCTTGAAGTTTGTGGAATTCACAAATAAGGAAGGAAGATCCCAAACTAAACCATGAAACCACGAGGAAGCAAAGATCCAAGGGTTGCGAAATGCGCTGGGAACGGGAACGATGGATACTATTATGATGCAAACATACTATTGTGACGTTTCAAGATGGCACAGATTTGGACCCGAAGCACAACCTCTTTTCTCGATTGCTTGCACTTAGAACATGCACAGGCCACCCATGAACACACAGAACAGCCAATTACTCAATTATGAAGAGTCTCCTTCATCAACGCAAACCTCAGTGTTTACTAATTTTCATAGATAAACAGTGTCAATTAACATATAGTTGTGGGTTCTAGTGTTAAAGGATACAATTAGGGACTTTTCTTAGTGAAGCAAGAAAATTTAACGCACATGTTCACTCGAAATGCTCAAACGTGCAGATCACCTTAACAATTTTAACAACTTGTTAGTGTTTTATAGCCCCAAACAAAAAAGTGACAAACAATGTCAACAAAATGAAGTTCAAACATCTAAAATCGTGGAAATTTATGGGAAAATAATAGTAAAAGTACTCACATTGACTGGTGGATGGTAAAACACCACTTCTCACGTCTTGAACACAAACAGGACTGCAATCCGCATGGACCAGGCATGCGCATTGTGGTCTACACGTGAAATTTACTTCTGGTCAGCTGTCCTTGAGGTTAGCAGTCCAGGAATCTTTGACTCCCTATTGTTTCGATCTTAATCAATACAATATTTTATCACCAAGCTAGTTTAACACAGTTCCATTCTTTGATAGAAGAACCATCTCTTGCAAGCTAAACACTAAACACATAGCCGTGTTCCTTTTCACAACCCGTTAGCATTTTTTTACACTGAAGCTACTTTCATAAATACATACTGGGAGAAAAAAAGAAAAGGAAAAACAGTTGACATTTACACACAAGCAGGCAGCGTAATGGGGACGTTCAGTTTCAAAATAAGCAAAATACTTTTTAAATTTTTTTGAGAGAATTTAAGCTGCCGAAGAAAGTGGCGGGAATCTTCATCGATAATTCTCGGGATACATATTCACCTCATTTTGCAATCAGAACAAACCCGAGGGTGGGTGCCATATTAAAGTTGGCGAACATGCAGACTTCCATCCTCTTTTTTCGATCTTAATCAATACAATAGTTTAACACACAGTTCCATTCTTGGGTGTGGACAAAACCTGGGCCTAGGCCCATGGGCCACCCTATGGGCTACCCCCAGAAAAACGAAAAATAAAAAATATATATATAAATATCCGAAATATCAAAATGAGAATAAGAAATGAAATAAGTAAAAGGAAAAATTTAAGTAAGGAACTGAATAATAATAATCATAAGAAAAAATAAAATACAAAAATAAAGGTATTTTTTACATCTTAATCTATCAAATATTAATAAAAATAAAATTTCATTAACATTATCTTATTTTATTAACTTATTGTTTTTTTTTCAAACATTAAAAAAAAGTTAGGGTTAGGTTAGGTCGTATGCACCCCAACTTCTGAAAAAGATCCTCAGTGGTACCCCTCCCTTCACCCAAACATTGGCCAAGTATGAGGCGGGGGAAGAGAAGGTGGAAAAGCTCACGTTAGGATTATATCATTATAATCCAAATGAATATCCTAGTAGAAGCGAATCCATTAGTGAATTAGTGAACTGAACACCTTATGGCAATCGATCACCTGACCTTTCTTTGTAAATTCCTTATGGTTAAGGGAGAGTGGTGTGTTTGACATAAAAAAAAGAACATTAAAACAGCACTCGTGTTTGTCACGTAAACCCCTGTGTAGTTAGAGAGAGAAATAACCAATTACTGGTGGCATTTCTGTTGTTTTACGCCACAATTTTTTGGTTGTTTGTGAGATCCCAAAAAACACTTGCAGTCTCCTCACACAGCCATTAGTTTTGTCGTCACAAAACGATCCTCCACGAAAAACTAACCTCTTTCTTTCTGGGCTAGAGGCATACTTACGTCCAGTCTAGGGTGGGGGGTTTTTGTGGTTTTAAGACACTCAATTATTTTTTGTCTGTGGGATCACAAACAACACGAGCACATGCTGTGTGTTGTGTATTTGCCGAGAAACACCACTTTGGCAGTGATCATGTTGTGTCATTTTATTATTATTAATATTAGTATTATTATTATTATTATTGTTGTTTATTGTTGGAACAAAGTTTTTCTATTTTTATTGCTGTGTTTCATTGCTTCTCCCAGTTATTATGACTGAGACCGGTTGACCACATACAGTGCTTTTACGTGTCCAGTCACAGGTGGCCCAAGCTCGAAATATGAGCATTGGCGAACATCGACATTGCTGAGTAACATTTGAGATATAAGGATTTGTATGGGAAAAAACCCTTATTAAGGTAAACCTTTATATGAAGAGACAAACGTTTACCTAAAAACCCATAAAACGGACAGAAATCGGCCCGTGGACTACACAGGAGAGATGTAACACACATTTTAAGTAAGGTACGCTGTTTTTTATTGAAATCCTTTCATTTTCATAGGTTACAGAAATGATAGGTTTTCTTTCTCTACAAATCCTTATATTTCAAATGTTACACAACAATGCCGATGTTCACTGATGCTCATATTTCGAGCTTGAGCTACCTTTTGTCCAGTCTGTGTTAATCAATCCTTGAATTCGCTCTTTATCGAAAATACCATGCATGTATGACAGACATTGCAACACTGCGCACACATGTAATAGTTCTTATTGTTGAAAGGTCCTGAAAAATATACTTGCTTTTGTTGTTTTCTTGTTGTCCCTGGGAACTCAAAGCCATAATCAAGTAAAAAAAGAATTTACCAGTGTGGTGCTTCTAGACATCATACCACATGGGACACTGTACGTGCTCAAATTTGCTGTGATCTGGTTTTTGTCAATGGTACCAATAAGTGACAAATAAATCTGACAGAGCTCATATAGTAATAACCCTAACCGCTAACTCAACTATACCTCATCCCACATTAATTATTACTAACAAATAATAAATAACAATAATAATTGTTTATTTCTTATTTTTATTTTGATATTTTCGTTTTTCTGGGGGTAGCCCATAGGGTGGCCCATAGGGTGACCCATGGGCCTAGGCCCAGGTTTTGTCCACACCCTCCATTCTTTGATAAACGAACCATCTCTTGCTAACCCTAACACAATAGACTTCTACAATGTTCTTTACATAATTAATGGTTATGCATCAGATCCACATTAGAACGAAGCCGAGGGTGAGGGCGCCATGATATTGAAGTTGGCGAACGTGCAGATCGTCCGCTTCAAATAATGTTTTCGATCTTAATCAATACAATGTTAACACAGTCAGTTCCATTCCCTGATAAAAGAACCATCTCTTGCTCGTTAAAGTGAATGCTTGTCGAATTTTTCGAGAGAATTGAAGCTGCTGAAGAAAGTGGCGGGAATCTTCATCGATAATTCTCGGAATACGTATTCACCTCATAAATTTTGCAAGCTAAACATTTGTACATAGCCGTGTTCCTTTTCGCAACCCGTTACCATTTTTTACAGTGAAGCTACCTTCATGAATACATACTGGGAGAAAAGAAGAAAAGGAAAAACAGTTGACGTTTACACACAAGCAGGCAGCGTTATGGGGACGTTCAGTTTCAAAATAAGCAAAATCTCAACTCAAAATAATATAAGTCTAAGCTTACACAATCAGAGCGTTGTGGGGCCCTAAACGTATTATTTAATTACAGCTATTCCCACAAATAATTGATCGCTGCAATGATGTTATATAATGAATTAACACAAAAGACTCCTACAATGTTCTTTAAATAATTAATGGTTATGCATGGTATGCATCAGATCCACGTTAGACCGAAGCCGAGGGAGAGGGCGCCATATTGAAGTTAGCGAACGTGCAGACCGCTTTAAATAATGTTTTCGATCTTAATCAATTCAATATTTTATCACCAAGTTTAACACACAGTTCCATTCAGTGATAAAAGAACCATCTCTTGCTCGTTAAAATGAATGCTTTTCGAATTTTTCGAGAAAATTTAAGCTGCTGAAGAAAGTGGCGGGAATCTTCATCGATAATTCGATCGCGGAATACGTATTCACCTCATTTTGCAAGCTAAACATTTGTACATAGCCGAGTTCCTTTTCACAACGCATTAGCATTTTTTTACACTGAAGCTACTTTCATGAATACATACTGGGAGAAAAGAAGAAAAGGAAAAACAGTTGACGTTTACACACAAGCAGGCAGCGTTATGGGGACGTTCAGTTTCAAAATAAGCAAAATCTCAACTCAAAATAATATAAGTCTAAGCTTACACAATCAGAGCGTTGTGGGGCCCTAAACGTATTATTTAATTACAGCTATTCCCACAAATAATCGATCGCTGCAATGATGTTATATAATGAATTAACACAAAAGACTTCTTCAATGTTCTTTAAATAATTGATGGTTATGCATGGTTATGGATCAGATCCACGTTAGAACGAAGCCGAGGGTGAGGGCGCCATATTGAAGTTAGCGAACGTGCAGACCGCTTTAAATAATGTTTTCGATCTTAATCAATACAATATTTTATCACCAAGTTTAACACACAGTTCCATTCAGTGATAAAAGAACCATCTCTTGCTCGTTACAATGAATGCTTTTCGAATTTTTCGAGAAAATTTAAGCTGCTGAAGAAAGTGGCGGGAATCTTCATCGATAATTCGATCGCGGAATACGTATTCACCTCATTTTGCAAGCTAAACATTTGTACATAGCCGAGTTCCTTTTCACAACGCATTAGCATTTTTTTACACTGAAGCTACTTTCATGAATACATACTGGGAGAAAAGAAGAAAAGGAAAAACAGTTGACGTTTACACACAAGCAGGCAGCGTTATGGGGACGTTCAGTTTCAAAATAAGCAAAATCTCAACTCAAAATAATATAAGTCTAAGCTTACACAATCAGAGCGTTGTGGGGCCCTAAACGTATTATTTAATTACAGCTATTCCCACAAATAATCGATCGCTGCAATGATGTTATATAATGAATTAACACAAAAGACTTCTTCAATGTTCTTTAAATAATTGATGGTTATGCATGGTTATGGATCAGATCCACGTTAGAACGAAGCCGAGGGTGAGGGCGCCATATTGAAGTTAGCGAACGTGCAGACCGCTTTAAATAATGTTTTCGATCTTAATCAATACAATATTTTATCACCAAGTTTAACACACAGTTCCATTCCGTGATAAAAGAACCATCTCTTGCTCGTTAAAATGAATGCTTTTCGAATTTTTCGAGAGAATTTAAGCTGCTGAAGAAAGTGACGGGAATCTTCATCGATAATTCTCGGAATACGTATTCAGTTCATTTTGCAAGCTAAACATTTGTACATAGCCGTGTTTCTTTTCACAACCCGTTACCATGTTTTACACTGAAGCTACTTTCATGAATACATACTGGGAGAAAAGAAGAAAAGGAAAAACAGTTGACGTTTACACACCAGCAGGCAGCGTTACGGGGACGTTCAGTTTCAAAATAAGCAAAATCTCAACACTCAAAAAAATATAAGTTTAAGCTTACACAATTAGAGCGTTGTGGGGCCCTGAACGTATTATTTAATTACAGCTATATTCACAAATATTCGATCACTTACAAAGATGTTATATAATGACTTGATACCACAACTATCTGTAAGCTTCTCTATAATAGTTGATGACTATGTTTCAGATCCAAAAGAGATCGAACTCGAGGGTGGAACCCGAGGGACTGGACTTCTTATAAACTCGGACGCATACATGCACGAAGAGCTCCTCTTACAATGTTTTTGATCTTTATGAATAAGTAATTAATCATCCAGTTGAACAGTCAGATCCATTCCTTGACGAAAGAACTATTTCTTGCTAGTTAAAAAGCGCTAAAATGAATCTCATTTTAAGTCCTAAAAAAACTTGAGCTTCCAAAAATAATGGCGGGAACTGCACACTGTCAATAAATATTAGCTTACTGTTCACGCCCACGACATATAAAAATGTAACCAGTGGTGAATTTTACAACTCCTACGACATTCTGGTACGAAAAAAGGTCTCGCCGTTATACAATAAAGCTAAGAGAGCGTTGCGGCGACGTTACTGGGGTTTCAATCAAATGAGTATCGATCAAGCATGGACTCTCAAGCTTACATAATCAGCACACTGTGGGGACCAGCAGCTATTTACTCTGAGATCATTCGATCACCAACAAATACAATGATGTGGAAACTCGTTTACAATGAAGCACCAGGAACCCACTCGAACTTTGATGATATTCCAAAAAAAAAAAAAAAGAATGAACTATTCTTCGCTCTTAGAGCAAATTAAACATAAATGCTGTAAACAAGCCAACGTTTCAGTAAAGGAAGTCTATAGCTAGCTTGGCCGAGTTGTAGCTTCAATCCATGCGAAAAATCGTTGATAGCAAAAACCAAAAGTTTCGGTCAAAAGCGCTCAACTTCTGTCCCTATTAAATATTTACTAAAGAAGGGCTGGTGCTTTACAAGAATGTCGTCAAATATCTCACCTTCCATATGAAGACAATTTCGTAAGGTCAAATAAGCTGACTTCTTGGAATGTCGTCCAGCAGGTCCCTGAGGAATTTATTATCAAATTAACTTGCGTTCAATTCAAACATTGCACTGATCGACGCACTGATCATAAATGTGTTTTGTTCTTTGTTTTAAAGCTCGCGTCAGTATGACGCGAGCTTTTTAAAAACCGTCAAGTTGACAACACATCATGTCACGAATTCTCTTCTAGGACATTTTAGCATAGGCAAGCGCTTGTTTCCGTATCTCAAACCGCCCTCTCCCTTTTCACTTAAAACTGCCGCCCGGTTCTCCAAATCCTGACCCTATTTCGGACCAAAAATTATTATTTTTCACTCCCGTTTTGAGACCTGGGCCAAGTTGTTCAAAGTTGGGTTAAGATAACCAAAGGTTTAGTATTGTTCTATCTTTTGTTTTCTTTAAACAATGAATGTATGCATAATTAATGTATGGGGTTATACGGAAATCTTGCCCTTGATTATTGGAAGCTTTAAAAATAACAGAGAAAATTATCCGAGAAAATGCTTTTGAACACAATAAATGAAACCCGGGTTAAATTTGACCCCAGTTGGCCTTCGAACAACTGGGCCCCGGGCTGGATGCTCTCGCAAGCTACAATCTTGGACAAAGTAAATGGAAAACCTAGTCCCCCCCTCCCCCCAAATAAAGGATGGGAAAATGGCGTTTTGCCCTTCCCGCGGCTTCATCCTTGATTTGGTTTGCATATATTATTAAATCTGTTTAAGTTTGCTGTTATAGTAAGACTTTTTCCTTGAGCAAAACGTTTTTTTTGTCACAACTTAAAGACAACCCTCACAAATAGTTGCAGGCATCAATGCTAGCTGTGAATTCAGCACCTATTATACCTGCACAAAAAATGTAAAAAAAAGACTTCACCTTAATGGTCACAAGATTTGGCAGCTTAGAACAAACAAATACATTTCACTTTTTAACTACAATGCATTAATAATTATGCCTGCATATAAGAGGTTATCTCTGCAATGTTAAAGGCCTGGATAGAAAACGTCAGACATAAAACAATTGACACTGCACGTTTAAAAAACGAAAGACAACCAGTCGTTGTTTTTCAACTTATTGGTATTTTTTATAACAGACTTGTCAGTTCAAGCTTCACATGTGAAAAACTCCAACATGACAATTAATGTGGAATTTGATTATATATAGTAACAAAAGAGAGAGAAAATCTTTTGGAAACAGTACATTTATTTATTTATTTTTGACAAAAAAAATGGGAAACATTACTTGCAAAAAAACTGAGCACATACCAATGAAGACTGACCAGAGAATCGCAATTCATTAGTTAACATGGTGGCATTGTCTTAATAATTATAGTAGGTTTATTACCAAGAAAGATAATATTTGTCATGGTGATTTGAATTTTTTTGCAGTGCATTTAAAACAGTTCTGCAGTCCTGGACAACAGGACTGGAGAGTACACAGGGAATATATTATAGACTCCATGAGTCAACCCTGGAGCTAGCTAAAGCCAGCAAGATATTGGCACTAGTTGACTGCCTGAGAAAACAATG
The DNA here is from genome assembly GCA_038088405.1 of Porites divaricata. Classification (NCBI taxonomy): domain Eukaryota; kingdom Metazoa; phylum Cnidaria; class Anthozoa; order Scleractinia; family Poritidae; genus Porites; species Porites divaricata. Next base: position 7,043,223 of record JBBMOI010000010.1, on the reverse strand, counting down.
TACTGGGCTTAAATTGGCACAAGTACAGTGGAGCTAAGCCACTGGGAAATCTCTAATTATTGACATTGCAGATGTTCCGAGTGGCAAGAATGAGCAAATTTAGAGGGAAGTTCATGACCAACAAAACAGATCTTTTTCCAGTCGCACCAACTATACAGAATTGGAAAACAAAAACAAGAAATTACAGCATAAATTGTATTGTTTAATGTCAGTTTTAAGAACCAAATTTTGTTGACTTTTTTAATAAAAACACTAACGATAATCTTTCAAATAGTCAATACCAGTCTTTGTATCAAGAGCAACCACTGCATTTTGAGAGTCAATTTTTCATGTGAGATTAGATTAACAATTGGATTAGTTGCAAAAGTTAGTCATATAATGACAGTCATCTGTATATTTTAGGAAACATTTTACTGTTTCTATTTAATGTGGCATATCAAGAACCTGAATATAAGTTTGGCCTTTAACATATACATATTGTTATTATTTACTTTAAGACGTGAGGACTGACTGTCTTATATTTCACTACGCTATTCACCCCCTCCACGGTACACTTAATATCATGACAAGTTGATTCAGAAACCAATGAGACAAGCTTTTTCAATTTGCATTTATAACTACTTTGGATTGTTGAACAACCAGGATATTTTTCTGAAATGTTCTTATTTTTTACAAGTGTTACTAGTTCATTAGATGGCTTGCATTATTATTAATGTTGAATTATTGATGTGAAGTTTCTCCATGGATCGGGGTAGTTATACGTAGAGCTTAAGATTGTCTTGCTAAGTTTTATCATAATATTAATCCTTTCTCTAGCAATATGTTAATGATTAATTTGATTTTTGATGAAATATTTTTGTGGTTTGTTTCTTTCTTAAAGACAATGTTTGTTTTGTTATTGAGGTGTGCATGTATAGGTGAGCATTTTTAGGAATTACACGCAGACATTATGCATGCAGAAATTAAGTTAGAGAAACAATAGCTGGAGTCTGTACCATGTTCCCAAACCCTCTTTTTCAACTTCACAATTGATTTTATTTTATATTGCTATTATACAATGCAAGCCTCTTAATAATGCATGGACACAGTACTAATTTATTAGCTTTTCCTTGAGACTGAGGGTTCTATTGTGGTGAGAAATTGATATTAACACATTTTAATTGGATGTAATTTCTTGTTAACTCACACACCAATCAGTATTCTAACATTGATGTTTCTGATCAAAAATATTATTACAGGAAAACCTGTGACTATTAGAACCTGGTGTTTAAGAACCTGTTAGGCTAAAATTGCAAGTAATAGGCCGCGGTCACAGTGGCCCTCTATACAAGAACCTTTATAGCCTCAAATCTGAAACACATTCTCGTTTTCTAAAATCTGTAAAAAAAAATACTGTAAAACTGGGCAAATAAGATAACTTAACATTCGGGATCCTCTTTGAATCAAAGACAAAGGTGCCTTTACTATCACTCCAACTGCAATGTATTGGTGCAGATTTTATGTCTAGGAATATTATAAGATAAATACTACTAAAAGCCCTTATTGCTGAAATGCAGTTTTTTGTCAGAAAATAAGAACTTATTTAAGAACCTAAAAGCGTAATTATTGCTGATTGACATTTATAAAGAACCTGTCCAGGGTAATGTGCAAAAAGGCAGGTTCTGAGACACCAGTTTTTCCTGTACTTTTTCTGACTGTTTAATAAGGTGAAGAATTTTAATATTTTGAAGTTAATATAAATAAATGACTGTTGAAATTGACTAACATGAATACTGCTGTTTACTTACAATAATAATAATTATTATTAATATGCCCAAAGTCTTTTAGCCAGTCAGAAAATTTCTTTATCAGTGTCATTTCTATGGCCCATAAGAGATACCTTTCAAAGTAACAATGTCAAAAATTTGCAAATGCACAAAGCCCGTGAGTGGTGATTGTTTAATTTTCAGCTACCATGGGGCGGGCCATCCCAATTTCAAAATAAACAGTTCACCACCCTTTCCTAACAACTGGAAAGCCACAAAGGTTGCTAGAGAAACTACTGTTTTTTTTTTCTTTTTTTACAAGGTGGAAAAGCCTTTTTACTTACCTTTTTCTTTGGTAATGAAAACACATTGAGCCAAAAACTAAATGACAGCTAGTTCAAATAAGAACCATGTGGATACTGATAATCTGCGGTGTTACAATACTTGGCTTAAATGCCTGCGGATAGTACACAACTCTCTAGAACCTATAATTTCATTGGATTTTTTATTGCACGCAGCTCTATTTCTCAGTCAATACTCAGCCAGTGACCATCCCCTTGCCCCTGGGCCAGCTAAAGGTTACAAACCTCATGCTTGCACGGTATATAATTCCCTAGTCTAAAGTACAGGTCACATTCCACAGGTCAAGAGTGCAGGCCACTGCTCCATCAATAAATAATTACCATACCACACAGATTCCCCTCGATCTAATAGAGTATTTTGATTAGGGCTAGGAGACAGTTTTAATGCTGTTCATCTCTATCGTAGTGACGCGTGCTCTGATCTTTCATCAAAATGTACCACCACAACATTATTTGTTTTTTTGTCTTCACTCGTATGAAGACTTCCAATGGTCTAATCACTGAAGAATATTGGTCTACCCACAGGCAGCCCAAACTCACGTTACGAGGGAAGGGTGTGAAGTAATTTACAGACCATAGAGGACGTGCCGGTGTCATGTTACAGGTGAATGTGAAAATATAAGAGACTTTGGTCTCTGTTTGTCATTTTACTGTTTTTTGGCTTTCTTGCAAAACCACTGTTACTCCTTTCGAAAGGAGTAACAGTGGTTATGCAATAAAGTAAAAAAAAGAAATAAAACGACAAACAGACACCAAAACATAGTGGAATACATTGCAGGTAACTCTTTTCTATTCATTTCATTTAACAAAAACTAAGGTTTAGCGCATTAATCTCAGTAATATATTTCTCATATAAAGTCTCTTATATTTTCAACGGTCACTTGTAACGCGACACCGGTGCGCCATCTACTTTACACCCTTCCCTCGTACCGTGCGTTTGGGCTCCCTGTGGTCTACCCCTGGAGAATATCGTGAAAATTAAGGCTTCACCCCAAACGAATTCCATACAATGTACTTAAGTATTTCCTTTTACTCTACCCCTAAAGAAATACTCAATTCTTAAAACTTACTATTCCGTTGGTCCTCCAAGATCCACATTTAAGAAAACTTTAGGCGTTGAAAAAGGTCCTCCCTCTTCCTTTAAACAGCTGCTCGGAAGAGAAGTCACCAATAGTTCGTTTCCTTGACCCCAAACAATACTAAAACAGTTGGAAGAATGACATGTTATTGTTTCCTGCGACCAATTACAAGAGGCCTTAACTTACGAGTAGCTGCTACACTACTCCCAACTTCTTTTTTTCCAACTACCCGACCTTCCGAGAATTCTTCCGAGATTTGAACGACTGCGGTAGGTCCGTCAGCGGTCTTATGTCCCCATACATGAAGTACCTCCTTGGACTACCGTCATCTTGTGTAGCTTTGTCGAGCTACAGGTTGACATTGTACAAATATGTAGTTGTTATCCGGGAAGTGGTCGAAAACAATACAAAAGAGCCCTTAGTTCTGTTTCTTCGAATTTCACGTCTTTTTGGTTTCAGGTAAGTTTCTTCTAGTAATTGATAACGTCTGGTTTCTGTAGGTGTATTGGCGGTCCACCATCTCTATCTGCTTTATTTGCCTATCGTCTCGTACGCAAGAAAGATAAAACCTCATCACAAAAAAACTACCGAGACTAGAAAACTACTGTATCATTAAGTCCTTGAAAGCTACAAATTAAGCGAACAAATTATTTGAATTTATTATCTACAGAGAGTTCTGTTTGAGTCTCTGATTTCGTCGCGCTTCCATCGGTTCGTCGGTTTTGCAGGCGAAATCGTCCCATGTCAGGAATTGTTTCACATGTTAACGCCACAAGTGAGCACAGTGCAACCATAGCAACGACAGGAACGAGAAAGAGAACGAAACAAAAACTCTTAACCAGGTTGCAAAGAAAGTCAATTTTACAGCTTCAAGCTGTAACTAACATCTACTAGCCCGAAAGTCATTTTTACTAGCCTGCGAACAGCTTCTCTCCCTTCGAACCCGAGCGGCAAAACGATTTCCGTGACGTAAAACCTTTTGTTTTGATGACCAATCAGATCAAAGGACAGAATACAGCTCGAGTGACTCCTCGCGACCTGGCGCGCTGAAGTGTCTTGGATTTTGTTGAGAGTTACCAAATACGCTTTGGAACGTGAATTTCACTACCATAACAAGGTTTCCTGCGACATTGAATGCTGACTTCTTTTTGAAGCAACTGCTTCTTAAGCTATGTATGTGATGTGGGCCTTTGGTTTCGCTTTATAAAATACGGTGGTACGTGACATAAACAAAACCTGGACAAAATAATCGCTACAGCGAAAGGAAAGTAACATAGCTTAACGACATCGTGCTCAGACTTATCTATTTCAATTTAACCAGCACTAACAAAAGCTGGTGAATCAATTGTACAGACACATCCTTGACTGATTCAGAAATCTCTGACAATCGCTCGTAAGTAAATCAATGATCTGAAATATTATAAACCTGGGCCAGACCCAGTGTGAAATAAATAGTTACAGCAGTAAATTGATCATAGTCAAGATGACATTTCAGCTACGATGATTTGACAAATCTTCTAAAAAGCTATGGAAATTAAAACCTTGAAAAGAACATGTATTTAAAGAAAAGTAAGAACAAATATAAAATGCTTCCGATCTGATCAAAGTTCTGTCTTATCCAAGAAGCAACCATGCATGGGAAATCAATTACCAGTCACGTCCTAGGGCTTTCATGATCAAAAATAAAGGATCGATATCTATAAGCAATATCTAAAGCGGCACACGACAAACCATTGAAGAGTTCTCCAAAGCATACTTTCCTGCGAAGAACCAGATAGGGACAAAAGCAACAAACGGCATGATACGTCTACTGTCATTAGGACATTTATCGTTTCGAGTACAAAACAACTAGGTGTGATAAATCATTGACTCCGTAGGCAAATAGATACAAATGTCCTCTGATCTTTTCTTCAATAAGAATCCTCTTGATGCTTATTTCATCAATCAGTCCCACAATCCTGGCAAATTAGCTTTCGTAAACGTGTCGTTCTGAGGATAAAGGGCGGCTATACACAAGCTACGTCATCCTTTCTATTTCAACTTGTAAACATATCCACCGCGCACGATCTTGCGAGAAGTCTCGAAAGTTAGTTCTTTGATTTTAAGAGCTAAACCGTGATTGGCTAAAAAGGTTTTACATCACGGAAATCGTTTTGCCGCTCGGGTTCGCAGACGCTATTTTTTGGAGGGAGAGAAGTGACGACTGGAAATGCGTCTGCTGTTCGCAGGCTACATTTTTACTAGCCCGAAAAAATTTTTTTGCAAGCAGAATAAAAAAATACTAATAATATTATTCCTTTATTTATTCATTGCAATCAGCTGTAGTTATTTAACAAAAGCAATAAATAACCATAAAAGTGTGAACTATAAATAGCCCTGGTAAGATACTCTTGACACACTAGTACAATAATTCAGTGTTTACCGTTTGTAGTAAATTATGTAGCCTGACCTGCCTCGAATAGCCTCGCTAACTGCAGGCCAGTCCCAATGTATCTTTTGTTGTACTTCCAAAGTTGAATAAAGTGATAAATGCTTTTGTCTTGAAAGTCAACTTGCAATGATGAAATAAGGAATTTAAGTGAAGCTAATGGAAAGAAGGTCCAAATAACAGGCAAATGTTTTTCTTTGAACACAATGCTAAAAAATACGTATTTCTGCTTAACCTCTTGTGAAAATGTCCAAATACTCTAGGTTCTGTAACGCTTTGAGTTCAACGCCATATCCACTCCCAGTGCCTTCAACTAGTTTTGCTGTTTTGCTCTCAGTGCTGCCACACTGTAGAATTTTTTTTCCAAGTCCACCACAACATGTGAATGATTAACATGCATTTTAGACATTTTACAATTTAGAAAAACATTTGTTAAGAAAAAAACGGCGTTAACACCTTGAAACCAAAGTTCTCAGTGGACACACTAAACGACGCGCGTGGACAACGCGAAAAGCTGCTAGTGCAAGCGCTTCACCATTCTGCAATTTGCCACCAAAAAAAATTTCCCACGGGATTATTTCTTGGCCGCTGACAGGGGAGATGTTTTTATTATTAAAGGGCATAAAAATTTGATAGTTTTTATCAGTTTGCTTCTCATTCAAAAGTAGTACATTCAGAAGATCATTTTTCTGGAGAAGGTTTGTTTGGGAGTCAGTTTTCCAAGTCAAGTTTCAAGTTCACAGGAAAGTGGTAGGTATGCACAAACAAAAGTTATGCAAATTTGTGGTTCATCTTGTTACAAGTAACCAAAGGTTTTAGATTTCAAAAGAACAAAAATGTTTGTTTCATTTCTGGCAACTTTTCATCTGAAAGATTTTCGTGAAAAGTGAAAACAATACGATGTGGTCTATATATTTTAATCAACAAACACCTACAGTATCGGTGTTTAGAATTTACCATATTGAAACGCACGTGACCAATATTTGCTAAAACCATAATAAATTTCTCACTGGAGTTCAGGATCAAAACCTTTTGTTTACATTCCTCACAAATGATTATGAAGCAAAATTTAGACAAATAGCTCTCTCTGAATCAGTAAGAATTAGTCATGGGCAACATTTACCTCCAAAGTTTTTTCAATATCTCCTTTTACTTTATGCGCGGGATCTCAATATGTCTCATCTGACATGTAATGCGATACTTTGTCTTGTTTATGCAGATTTCAGTTCAACATCTGGAGCGACTTTTGGTCCGCTGGAATTAATTTTTATTAGGAATTTAAAACATTGTCTTACAGTGCTTCTGTAATTTAATTCTCCGAAAAATCTTCACTTTCTCGTCGGGCAAGTTAATTAGGCACAGAATTCACTAGCTCAATCGCTATTGGACATGACTTTCTTTGCACACTGCTTAACATGCAGCACACTTTTTAGCAGGTTTTTTTGCCGTCATGGCAATGTAGACGTCAGTTAAATCTTAGCCTGTTCCAGGCCTTTAGATAGTAGGGGTGACGCACAAGACTGTAAAGGCAGTAAGGCATGTAAAAATATAAGCGCATGATCTTGGAAGGGGGCCGAGGCAGGAAAAAGGAAGGGAGAGAGAGCCTGTGATCATTTCTTTTGGGGTGGTAAAAAAACGAAGACCTAAGACCCAAAAACGAAGACCCATCTCAAAGTACGTACACACATACTTATATTCTTGGTAGAGCACTCAATTCATTAAATTGAAGAGCGTTGACTATTAAGAGGCTGTCCGCGTAAGAACCGATAAGGCAAATTTACTTAAAGGGGTGGAATTTCTCCTGTGTATATTAATTTCTGAAAAATTAAGTCCTTCTACTTTTTCCTTAAATTCTTAAACTTAATTCTTTTTTCTTTAAGAACCAGGGTCCTAAAGTGGTTTAGGGCCCTGGGGCTCTGGGCTCAAAATTTTGGGGCTCCGGGGTTCCGGACCGAAATAAACAGGGCTCCATGCAGGGCTCCTGAGAAATTGATCAAGGGCTCCAAGCTCCGATATGCTTTTTTGCTTTAATCCAAACGCAAATCCTAGAATTGAGAAAATACAGCAATTCCTATTTTTTAAACGCTGATTTTATGTTTTTCTCCACTCTACTCATGTTTCACAGTTATCTAGAGTTATTTATCAATCATGATCGATGGATACGTTTATATAATAAATTATTTGACACAGTGAATTATGTGTCAGGGTTGGAAGGTTAAAATGCGGCAAGACCACGATTTCTTTCATACCACGACGTGACAGATCCAAAAGTCTGAAAAGTTTTTCTTCGTCACGGTATTTTCATCAGTAGTTTCAAGTGAAAAAAAAAATCATGTCGATTGCAGAGGAAGAAAGAGAAGGTGAAGGATCCAATGAGCCTATGTTGATCTGCTATGTGGATTTTTCCATTGTCTAGGTAGGACAAAGCTTAAAAACCTCAATCAAGCAGTACATATCTCAGTAATTTAGAGTTTAAACCTGTATAAATGATGCAGTTAAAAAGTGTGGATTGCAGCACATGCCCAGAATAGCATCAGTACAATGAAAAGAATGAATGTTAGTTAGCCTTAGTCTAGTTTACTGGTTTTTTACTATCTTTGTTCCGTTTCCCAGCAAACAACAAACAAAGCACGTCATGACGCTATCTGTGTGCAGGAATGTCCGAATTTCAATTTTTGGGGCTACGCAGCAAACGTTTTGAGGGCTCCAGGCTCTACAGTAAAATAATATTAGGGCTCCAAGCAGCGAAGCGATGGGGCTCCAGGCTCTGCGGAAAAAAAATAGGGCTGCAGGGCTCCGGCCACCCCCCCTTTGGGACCCTGAAGAACCGCCAAAGATGCTGCTAAGGCTGCAATAAGCGCACTCGCCCTTTTCTATTCTTCATATAGTGAAATGCCCACCCTTTCATATACCTGAAGCCTGGAAAAGATACCCCATCATAGGGAGTTCCCCCCCCCCCCCCCCCCCACCCCAGGCCAAGTCCGTGCTCACCTATTGCCAGCCCATGTTGGACTCTAGGCCCGTTTGAGTCAATACTTAAACCTAGTCCTAAGCGTAAACAATAAGGCAATGGACGAAATAACCAATGTGATGAGCTTGAAGATAAATTGAACTTGACCATAGAGATCTGTTGTAAGAAGACGAGGAGTTCGAAAGGCAAAAGCTTGTTACACAAATCGCTGAGAATTGAGACCACAACACCCTCAGTCAGAAGCTTTCAACCTATGCGTATGTCAAAATCAACATAGTCAGTTCAACGTGGTAATGCTAAAAAAATCTTGTGTCACTTTGAAATACCATTCAAATCCAGGGAAAGAAAAGGAGACCTAATTGACAAACTTTCGTCTTTCATGCAAGAGTGCACGTGCTTTTCTCCATCTGCTCAGGAGTGAACACAGGGATCCTTAATTTAGTGTGATTAACAGCCAGCAAAAACTTTTGGGATTACAGTACACAAAAACTATGCCTTTTTCTGCAAGCCAAATTCCTAATTTCTACTGAAATGTTGCTAATTGGCGATAAACACAATGCTTTGTTAATACCACCCTAAAGTTTGTAGGGTAGCCTATAGTTAGCTAGGGATCTAGGAAATGTGTATGTTGCCTAAAGGACTTTGCAGGTGTGGTCCTGTGGTGTCGCATGGTATTCCTGAAGTTGTTTGTGAGCTATTTCCAATTCTGTAATTGAAAATATTGTGCTACTGCTCGTGAATAAGAGTGGCCGTATCTAAGTGACTACTTCGTAGCTATTTGTCATGTATTACACCATGGGCTGTCATAACCCTATCCTAGTGGCGCCAGGGGATACTGACTCAGTTAAAATGGTCGTAGAATGAATAAATACAACAGCACAGTATTTCCCACCCAGTAGAGAATCAGAATAAACTGTGATTAAATTGTATGATTATCAATAACTATGACTTCAAAAAAGATATAATAAGATATAAGAACTGATCCATACACGGCCCCTCTGGGGGAATGCGTGACAGGCCACAGTAATCAAATTATTTTAATTCGCGTAGACATATCTTCTTTTGCTGCTTCTTCCTCGTAACAGAAACAGACCTAAGGGGATTCTAAGTCATATATCTTTCGTGTTTTTCCATGGAAAGAAGAGATATTTTTCCCTTAAAAATGTGAAATACAAGGATTATATTTTCTGTCAATTTGTTGAAACGACGCAGCTTAGGCTAGTTTGCATAGTTTTATGGAGAATTAAGTCACGTTCATCGTCAACAAGAGAAAAACCCTAGAAAAAGCGATTACCAAGTTTTCTAAGCAAGTTTTCAAAAGTCCAACATTTAAAGGGTCTAATGACATTTGGCGATAATAAGAAACGTTAAAGCTGTGGAAATTAGTCGATCAGATGCGGACCGTTACAATTCCAGCTTTGCTGTGAAAATGGCGAATTTTGGAACATTAACGGAACTTTGTACCGCACGCAAAGAAGAGTGCCCACAAATTTTATTGCATTAAGAAGTAGACTGGTCTTAGTACTTCTGATTTATCATAGACTTGAGTCTGGGTCAGGTGCCACTTTTGCGAAATTACCGTTCAGCTCTAGTTATGTAAATTACAGTTCCTGCTGAGCAAATTAAAGGGCATTTTAAAAAAATCATATCTCAGCCAACTTTCCACAGAATGCAGCCATTAAACCTTGAAACTATTAACCAGAGTTAAAACTTTTGTGTGTAAAATAATCAGCTTATTCGGCCTTGTAAGGTAGTTTTGACAGAGCCCTAAAGTTTCACCAAAATTGAACCACTTCTGATGGCAAACTGGCTAGTTTTAGGTGACCTAGAAAATCTTCCTGTAAAATAGAGAAAAAAATTGAGTTGGTCAGACCAAATAAATGTGACATTTCTTCATGGGATAGGATAGGCATCTTCCACTGAAAAAATCACGGCAATCTGTGATAGACCGAAATTTGCCTTATCGGTTCTTACGCGGACAGCCTCTTAATACCTTCACAGGAGTTCAAGCTTCAGGTGTAATAATCGATTGTTTATTGCGACAGTGCTGTTTTGTAAGGTCCAAAATTATAGGACCACATTCATCAGGCAACTCTAATGATTGACCATTAAAATTAAAAGCTGGCAGTAAAATTTGGGTGGTTGTTATAGGGCGGTGTTAAAAGATTGTATCTAGGTAACAGATGGATTTTGTTTTAGTTAATGTTACTCTAAAGTTCTGAAGTCCATATTTGTTTCTGTAAGGGCATGAACTCTCTAGTTAATTTCACCTGTTTAGGCTACAAAGCTGTTTTTTTACAAAATTTATTAATTAATGATGATGAATTTTTCATAAAGACAAAGATTACATTTTTTTGCTTATGTTGCTATAGGGTTTACATTTCTTTAAAACTTTCCATTTTATGTGGAAAGGTTTCTTAGAGTCTTGTAAAGTCCAAATATATTTTGAGAGTTCCGTTTCATTTCTTCTGTTCGAGCGTTGAAACGAGGACTGATGATTTCTGTAACATTCCTTAAAGGTTGTTGCTAGTCTGACTTAACTTTCAGTTGTTGTCGCTGTGGTTACGGTGGCTTTGTAGATTACCTTGGATTGGAGGCATTTTCCTTCAAGTGGACAATCTGGTTTTGTCTGCAATTGCAGGTGTCAGGTTGTTGTGTTGGTGAGTTGAAATTTGAAAGAACTTACTTGTTGCGTGATGAGATGACAGATTTCATGTTAGGCATGCGTGAGTAGCTCAGTTTTAGTGTGTGTCTGTTGAAAATAGGGCACTTTTAAAAGAACCACGATGACGACCGGAAGTGAGTTACAGTGTACTGCGCAAGCGCGACCAGTAAATTTTGTTGTCATCGACTATGCCAAACAAAGTAGAATCACGTCATCCTGTAATCTACAAGCTTTGGCAAGTATAAATCCACTGTTTTAAGCGGTTTTCTTATCCTTATAAATCCAGGTATTGTTCCTTTTTTCTCCTAACAAGCGCTGTTGATTGAAAATTCAACTAATGAATTGTTTTTACTTCGAGGTATGACAACAGCCGTGGAGGCTGAGCTTGCGAACTCATAAGTGATAAGTTTATTTGTATGTATTTAGGTAAGGCAAATCATATATCTTTAATAATTATAGAGGAAATAAACTTTGTATGGAAAACAGTTATCACATCAGAATGTCTCTTTTTCCAAATTTAAAGTCTGACAGACACTTGGACTCAGTCATCTCATTCAGGTTGAGAGTTGTCAATAATCTTTGTGTGGAAAGCAGGTGTTTTTCCACTAAAAAAGGTCAGACAACACAAAAAAATTCTTCATGTCAAGGAAAAATAAGATCTTGCATTGTTTTAAGGTGACTCGACCCACTTATTTTGTGGTGGTGTTATCCTACTTTAAAGCTCGTACCATCCTACTTTGAAGCTTTGAAGCTCCAGCCACCTGAGTGTACATCATACGTCAAGAATTAAAAACTCTAAAAGAAAATGGCCGGGGTGATGAATGCTATTCGGGCAAGAGAAGTTCACGGAGAAGAGATTGCGCTTCAGGTACGTAATTGTCCATTATTTTAAGAGTTACTTGGACATGAAGACACTCAGGTGGCTGGACACGTTACATGACGGGAATCCCTTCTAATTTCTTATACTAAAATATCATATCTCGGTGAGCATTAATTTGGAAGTCAGCCAAGCACGGTCATTGCATGCGTGCTAAACATGAATGCTGTATCATGAAAGACTGGAAACAATAGACAATTCCCAAAGCACAAACTCGGCTAAAACGCCTAAAATCTTCACAGGGTTTGCACGCGTCTTGAAAGTCCTTGAAAATTGCGGTCGGTGCTGGAAAGTCCTTGAATTTCAGTGCTAACTTTATAATTTAAGTAGAACTTTAAAGCAAAAGGAGCAAACACAGAAAGACCTTCAAGATAAAATTACCTATGTTGTGGAAGAACTAAAAAAAGACAGAATTAAGGCTCTTTTTGAATTGAATAGAGTCCTTGAAATATGGGAAATGTGTCCTTGAAAGTCCTTGAAAAGTCCTTGAATTTTTTTATTTAAAAACTGGTACGAACCCTGTCTAAATGTTTACTCAAGTTTGGGCTTATAGAAGATAATGTCACAGTTTTTCAATGACCATGAAATTCAGAATCGGGGTAGTTAGTTAATCAATTGACTACGAATTTTTAAGAAAATGCTTTTTTCATGAGAAGGACTCTTAAACGCTGACAAACTTTAACAGATAGCTAAAACTATAATTTCTATATGTTGGCATTGCTCAAAATCGTGCGCATTTACAAGGCCCTACAGCTTTTTTGCTGACTTGCAAGGACCCATCTGTTATAAAGATCCCCAAAATAAAGGGATAAATCTCATAGTTTATTAGTTATAATATTATTGTGTAATGTTTGCTTATCATTTTCACATAAATTATGACCTAAATTTGCAAACCGCTGAATTTCTCGCATTGGGTCTTTGCGAATTTGGTGAAACTCTGTTCAATGGAAGGCACTAATGCGCACTACATGTAGCCGAGAGATTTCACAAAAAAATGCAGGCAACAGCAGAATTTTGACTTAGATCCCAAAGGGACGTGGCATTATAACCACGTGACATTTACTCCGATCACCAAAAAATTTTATGCCATATTGTAGATCAATCTATATGTTATCCATGCTATATGTTAGACTTACCGTTCAATTAAAGTAAAGGTGGGGATACCAGAGAGCTTCAAAGTAGGATGGTACCGCCACAAAATAACTGGGTCGAGTCACCTTAAAAGACGCCATTGCAAAAACTTTGTTGCAAACAAACATCAAAGTTTTGCATTTGTGTTTACATTCAGTGTCATCGTCGTTGACCTACTGACCAACTGCATCTTAAGTTTCCTTTTTCCTGCCGAAACTGACATTCTCATCGTGGTTCTTAAGTTCCCTAATCTTGTGGAGTGGGTGGTTTTTTGGAAAGCATGCATTTGTCGATGATGTGCAGAATTTTTCTACCAAGGTTAGTTCTGATGTTTGAGTTGAAAGGAGGGTTGAAGCATGTGATGTTTCTTGTTCGCTTTCTTTTGTTTTTCGGAGCTTAATCTTGTTGGGGGTTGTATATGGATTCGTCAAATACTTAAAACTTTGTGAAAGGTTTGAACCCAGGAGTCATTTCAAAAGTAGGTTGAGTTTGATCGTCCGGGTGAACGTAGTCCTGAATAGGACTGTTGTTGTTGATAGTGACTGACGTTTCGACAATCTGTGCGGTAGTCATCTTCAGAGTCAAAGTGAGTTGTATCATGTCAGTAGATGGTATTATATACTCTGGTTATTGATCTGATTGGTCAATAAAGTCAAGATGTTATTGGTCGTCTGTCAGTTAAGCCGCGGTGTTATTGGCTATGAAGACTCGTAATCAGTAATTGGTGCGTTTCGATCCGTCTATTGTCACAGTTAAGCAGTCGTCTATTGTTAGTCAAATTGTCAGTTCTCCAGTCGATCTCTCGTAGTTAGTTTCGCTTCATCTCGTCAATAAGTCGTTTGTACGGTGCTGGTAACTGTTGGCTACGATTCAGTGGCGTTTGTTCCAAGTTAGTGAACCAGCTTTCCAAAGTAAGACGTTGATGGTAGTCTGTAGAATACGTTATACATGTCGCAGGGTCCCAGTCAATTTGATGTTTCGTCTGTAAATGATGCTCAGCAATGTGATTGTTGACGTCACCATTCCTCGTTGCTCGTTTGTGTTCGGTCAGTCGCGTGCTAAGGTTTCTGCCGGTTTCACCAATGTAAGAAGCCTGGCAGTCACAGCATTTGATCTTGTATACTGCTCCCTGTCTGTCCTCTGGTTTGTCTTTGTCCTTGACATTAGTAAGCAGGTGTCGTAAAGTGGTTATGGGTTTGTGTGCAACACGTATATTGCTGGATGAGATGCTAGTTAACTTTTTGTTAATGTTGAGTGGGATATTTTTTAGTAGTGGTGGGGGGTGGTTGCGCTGTTGGTGAACATATGACAGTTTGTTATAAGGCTTCATAAGTGGCTTCTAGCACCCGTTTGTGAGGTTGAAGGTCACATCAAGAAAGTTGATGATCTTTTTGTTAGCTTCAATTGTGATTTTAAGGCCATTCGATTTGAACACTTGGCAGACTTCTTGTTTGGTTTTTTCAATTTCTTTAGGAGTGGTCTTGTCACAGGCCAACTTCATTTTTGAATTTTGATGCTATCAAGGACAACATGTAGGTTCCTATTAACTCGCACGTTTCTGCTTTGTCATGAGAGCCCATGGTGACATCAAACATGCCGTTTGCATTCTTCTTGGTCTATGGAGAATTTTGGTGGTAAAGAAGTGTCTTTTTTGTGTGGGTGATGACGTGGCGGTCTTGTTGGGTGATGGTGGTGTATTGTGAGGCATAGTTTAATGTTTTCAGTAAGAGGTCTTCAGATATGGATGGGTAAAAATTGCAAACATCAAAGGTCGTCAAAGGTCTGTCGTTTGTCCACCAACAGAGCAACCACCCCCCAGAATAGTTTAATAAGAATCAGGAGGTCATTCACTATTAAAAACGAAATGATGTTAACCATTTCAATGCTTTGTTAATCGTTATATTATTATATCTGTGGAATTATCATAAGAATTTAATTGACTTTTAACAAGTGAAGTTTCTGTAACACTCATAGTGTAACCAATTACAAGCTGTGAGAAGCATTTTCCACTGGACAGGAAACCATAATATTTATTCCCATATTCGATTGACTCTATATTTCTAAAAAACACTATAATGAACTTCTTTTCCTCAATGAGAACAGTCATCCAAGTCTTGTTTTGACTCTTCTGAAAATGATAAATAAGTAATTATTACTTTCCACATTTTCCAAGCCTTCCATGTTTGGACAAGAGGATAAAAGGGGGCAATGTCCACACTTTCTAGTACTACCGGTATTTCAAAATCTTACCATTTTCAGAGGGTACTGTAAAAAGTCATATATGGGCTCATGCTTTTCCATGAGAAGACAGTGTGGCATCAAACTTTGTGTCCAAAACAACTTCTGTAAACTGCATTTTTCAAAATAGCTCATATGTCAGTGGTGTGAGCTTATGTATCTTTGTATCTTTGTATGTTGGAATGTTTGTTGCAAGAGCCAATAAGGTTAAAGTGCTATAAGTTGATGCTTATAGGAACCACTGAGATCTTGGCATCTATTTAAACATGGCATTGGTAAAGGTCGAACAGGGGCACTTTGAGATCGCCATCTTGAATCTTGACAATTTTTTCGTCCTTTATTACGCTACAGGTGTTTGGAAGTGTTACATAGAATATCTTCATGATTCAAATGCTGTGAACAGTGATGCACCTGTTTAAGGGTTCATATTTAATTTTAGTGTTGATGCTGCTTCAAGACATTTCTGACCAATTCGCCTATGGTGAACAGTACAACGCACCTATTTATAAGTTGTGTTTCACCTGCTTCCAGTGCAGGTACAGTATAAAGGATGATATTTTCTCAAAGCTCTTCCAATGAAACAAATATGATTGATATTTAGATATGAACTTTAATTCGAAAGTATGCGGCGTATAAATTGTGGTTTTGGATGTTTGAAAGGCAGCTATTTTTTTGAATTTGTATCGAGTATTGTTAATCCTGTAAACAAGCTTTATTCTCTCGCTTACAAAGTTCAACAGACCTTTTTTGTTGCGGCAATTAAGTCATGAATAAGTGAAGAACATGATACATCCTTCCTGCTTACTAAGTATTATAGTTATTGAAACTTATTTTATTTAGTAAAGAAAGTGCATAACCTAAGTCGAAACGGTAGCGGTTAGGGAATTAAATTTGGAAGAAGCTAGTTGACAAAATAACTACATATTGTTTTATAGAGTGTGATAACATGATATGAGTGAAAGATATTTTGGCAGTTTGATAGTTTTCTTTGAAGTTAATTAATGTTAGGCTAATCAATCTTGACATTGCATGAAGCATAATTTAATTGCAGTTGCTGTAAGAAGCCGAGCTGATTTTTTAAAATCATTTGAAAAAATTTTCTAGTAAACAATTTACGTTTTTTTACGTACGAATTGTGAAAGGGCCAAAGTCCAACATCTTCACGTGCAAATTGTGTGTATGAGTTATTTTTATAATTCTGTTTACTAGATTACGAACTGATAACTCGAATTCCCTCATGTACAACCCAGGAAAGGGGCAAAGTCTGACACTTGCACGTGCAAACTGTGTGATTCTACATCTCATGCAGTCTGGCTTTTCACAGTAATAGTAACTTGAATGTATGAAGACATCTTTAGTTTTGTAACTAGTGCCTAAGCAAAGGTTCTTTTCTTTTAAGAAGCAATATCTTATAACCCTTCTAGAATTAAGTCATCAGACTTATAGACTGTTCCATTAAAGCAGAATCGCACGTGACAACCTCGTGAATAATGATGATGCAACCATCTACAACAATGATGAAAATTGTGATGTTTCTATGCTATTCGGTCTTCGACGAGCTTTATTATGTTAAGATATCATAAAGAAACCTTGAAACCTTCAAGTCTTCCCTCTAAGCAATGTTTGGTGAGTTGATATTCATAGTACCGTAAAGGCTCACAGATAAGCCGCACTCGCAGATAAGCCGCACCCCGAGTTTAGCAACTCAAATTTTGGAAAAAAAAGTTTTTCATGAAAAAAACTCGAAAGAAATCCAAAGTCGAGACTATGAAGTGTTCTGTCTTCATCCAAGGCAAACTCGCCAACAATTGATCGAAAATTACCCGTAATTTTAGCTCTTTAGTAGAATAAACATAATGTCCACCAATTATGACATATGATTGATATTATTCTGGTATTTGTTCACAGGTATTTCTCCATTCAAGGCAGTTTTTCCATAGAATTTTGCGCGTAAATTTGTTGTTTTCTTGCATGCACTGTGCGAAGCTGTGTAACCAGGCATAATATCGGACGATGGAAGACTGGACCACGCTATTCTCGAATACTCGAGAATAGCGTGGTATTTTCTCGCTCGTGGAGGATCAATTACCCTTGAAGTAACAGGCCGTCGTCGACACTATAAACAACTTTGTGGGGGAATGGAATTTCCATGCTTTGTAAGGTTCTCCTGTTCAAGAAAAGCGACCATAAACTGTTTAAAAGACCTGTTAACGAGGAAGGTTTAACGGCAAGAAATGTAAGCTTGAAATAAGCTTATACTCATCATCAACGGCTCTTTTAGGAGCCACCAAACTCGCAAAAGCAACGACCAATACTCTCTTGTTGTTGTAATGTAGCATTTATTCCAGTATTATGCCATAAAAGTGTCCATTCACGGAAATTCACAGCACCTTTCCCAAATGGTCTCGCAGATAAGCCGCACCTACGATTTTAATCGCAAATTTTTGGAAAAAAGGTGCGGCTTATCTGTGAGTCTTTACGGTACTTTAACATTTGTTTATTTTGCACCAGATGTCTCAAGGGAAGACAAAGAAAAGTGAATCGGTAGTATGAGAAATGAATCAGTTATGCGCAGCGGTTCTCGATTTCATTAATGTACAGCAATACCCAATTTTGCACAAAACATAGCCTTCATTTAGGATTAAAACAGTAGATTGACGATCACTGAAGCATTCAAAATAGCTCATGCACGTAAAACATGCCTTTGTTTTTAGTATGGTTCCATTTTTCTATTGTTTATTTTCTTGCTAAAAAAGCAAATCACCTTGTACACAATCTTGGGCAAAACTGTTGAGAAAATTGCACACTTGGAGAGCATTTTTCAAAACATCGTAGCTTTACTGATTCTTCCTTCCTCCCCCCACTGCCCCTGGAAGCAATGTTGTTGTGTCTTCAAAAGGAAACCTGGGTTTTTGTAGGAAGCAACATTGAACTGGGGGAAGGGGATTTCTTTCTGCAAAGCCGTTGTTTTGGCAATAGTTTTGTTTCATAAGGATACTACACATTATCCTGCGAACAAGCTCTCAGGGGCGCTGTGGCGGTGGGGTGTCTCAAGAACTGGAATATCTGAATTGAGAAACTCAATGTGAAATGCTGATTGGCAGAGATTGACATTAGTAATGACGTCATTACCCTTGGCAC
Organism: Porites divaricata; assembly: GCA_038088405.1. Lineage (NCBI taxonomy): Eukaryota > Metazoa > Cnidaria > Anthozoa > Scleractinia > Poritidae > Porites > Porites divaricata. The sequence goes on along the minus strand of JBBMOI010000010.1, from coordinate 7,024,586 downwards.
ATGCTTTTCAATGTTTGTTTACCTTCGCACTCATTTCTGCTTCGTGCTTATTGGCAGAACTCTGACAGCTCAGTTGACGGGGAGCCACAGGGGAATTGGAGGTGGAATTCACGTTCCAGAGATGTAGTTGCAAGCTCTCTATCCTAATTTCCCACCCTGCCGCCAGGGTGCCCCAGAGAGCTTGATCGCAGGCTAACTAGACATAATGGAAAACGTTATCAAGTTGTTTTGTCTGGGACTGTAGCTTCATTACACTTATTTCTTTTAGTGAACAAAGCTTTGCTTGCCAACCAGATGTTTTTCTCACTGTTTCGGATCCCACAGCAGAACTCGCACCTGCCATTATTTTTGCAACCGATTACGTACTGCTAAGCCATACATCACGTGATTAGTGTCGAATCATGAGAGGTCAAATTATGACCGTCAAAACATATCTGAAAATCCAGGTGTATACAGAGCAATTAAATTAGCTGTAGAACACTTGATTCCAATAATTTTACTCTGTCTTCAATGTTCTCTTTCCAAATCGCTTGGTCCATAAAAAGAAAAGCTGTGTATCTTTTAATAGTGCTTTTCCATATTCATATTCATTCATTTCCTCGTGAGAATCAAATCGGATCACAACTTGTGTATTTTTCAAAACTGCTTATTTAAACTTGTCGAATGCCTAATTTGTTTTCCACGCCTAACCTACTGTGATCAAGAGCCATTATTGCTCTTAAATGTGACTGAAGATGATTGCCAGTGCTATTTTTTGGGTGTACATATAAGGCAATCAACTAGATGCAAGATTTGTTTCACTCTAAAATCACTTAGCCTTTCCCTCAAAAGTGACACGAATGTGCCCTTAATTAAGTTAACTGATTTGTGGATTACAAGACTAGTTTATTGTTTGTTTTAAATTATAAATTTATTAATGGGAGCTTTGCTTTTAGCCCTGGCTAAATCTATATATTAATTTAATTAGAACATGCAATCTGTATTATAAGTCAATTATGTAGTTATTAACTCTAAAGTACATGGTCCTTGAGGGGAAAAGATTCATTTACATGGTGTTGGTATAAATGTTGCGCATTATAGACTATAATATGACTACAAGTCTGTTTTCGTCCTGTAAGTAGTCAATTTGGAAGCAAACTTACTTTGACTAGAATCTTTGCCATTTGCAGTGTTGTTTTTTTTTATTCAAAGGCAAAAAAAAGAAATATGACAGCAACAGTAAAGGGATAGATTCATGGTTCAACGCATGCTCATTAATTAAATTACTTTTTCCAATTTATTATTAATTCTATCGGTTGATAATTCACTCACATGTATTTCAGAGTGTATTTCAAAGTAGAATTGCATTTCAGAGTAACCTGAAGTAGGATGGAGGAGTACTAAAATCGCAGCAAAAATCGTTGACCTGATGGTTTTATTCCATGGTTGATTAATTTACAGCTATTTGTACCTAATTTGATCAAGTGACTGCCAGGGGATTGTGCAGATTTGTTCTTTGACAACATTATGACATAATCATATTGCTTTCATAGACGATACAGCATTGTCCCGTCAGAAAAACAGCATTTTAATTAACGAGCATGCGCAGAACCATGAACTTGTCCCTTTAAGCCAGGCACAGTGTCCAGTTTGCATTGGCGAACTGAAACTTACACTGCCCTTAATTTTGACTGAATAAACTTTTCAACATGACTCATTTGCATTTTGATTTCACTTTGAATAAAAAGTCTTAGTAGGTCTAGTGATGTTCTACCGCTAAAAGACAGAAATAAGCACCGCATAACATTTAGGTCATCTGTGCTTCATTGAGGAACGTTCCCATGCATTTCAGGCTTTACTTTATTTACATTTTTACAATTTTGTTTATTCACCTGCAAGAATTGAAGAAAATCACTCGTGTATTGAATGTATTCCTACATGTATGTGTATATCCACGCAGTTTCAAATACAAATAAAGGTTAAAAAAGTAATGTTAATCGTGCAAATATCTTTGCAGAAAAAATTAAAGCAGAAAGGAAGGTAACCTGCAAAAGCATCCATTTCTCCTCGCTCTTCGTGCTGTAGTAGACTGAGCTACTTGCAGTACACCTTTTCTCTTAGTTCTTATCTCAGCCAGACGCTTAGGCCTTCATTTATTGCGGCTCACAGTCTAGTGATGTAGTATTGGTGCTGTCATGCAGCCTGACTAATAGAAACAAGGAGAATCTTTATGGCTGTGGAAAAGTTTTGATTGTCATCGTAGTCAAGCCCTCAACATGAAAAAAATATCTGTTTGTGATATTGATTGGCACCAAAAAAAGGTGCAATTTTCACCCAGTGTCAAGAGATATTATTTGTAATTTTGAAATACTGGTACACAGTTAAGTTACAATAAATAGTATTGATGCACTTTGCCCTCAATAAGAGAAGTGCAATATTATTATTCAACTTTACACAGTAGAGTACAAATAATGCTAAAAAAGTACAAATGTCTCATGGTATTTGTAATCCAGAAGACTGGTTTGACCAGTTTTAATCTACAAACGTCGCACATGGCAGAAAATGCATGGTTTTCCGAAGGAAAAAAAATGGAATATTATTAGGGGCCAAATTGCAAGCTTAAATAAAACCGAGTTTCCTGAGTAAAGTCGCCTGGGCCCAGTTTCTGAAAGGCGGATTAGCACTAATCCAGGATTAAAATTTTGTTCCGTTTTTGTATTTTTCCTTGTCCCTATGTATTGCTTAGAGTAACATTTTGTGTTAGCATCACTGTATCTCTGAGGACAGGCTCAACAGTCTTTTGTTTGCTCGAGTTGCATGTTCTTACTGACAAGAAAACCTTGTTTAAGATTTGGCTTAATCCTGGGTTAAACTTAACCATCTTTGGAGAAAATGGGCCCTGAACAACAATGAAATGTCGACAATCATTAAAACTAGACAGAACAAGACACAAGACACAACAGAGAACATGAAACAGACCTGTGTGCGATGAGAAAACCTGTGTAAGAAACATCGTCCATTAAACACTATCCCCGCCGAGGAACTGAACAGTCTTCACCTGTAGTTCTTTTAAAATGTGACGAAACTGGACATAGTGCACTTAAGACGTTCTCTTTTTGTTAGTATAACCTACCATAGATGAGGTGTCAAGTCCTTTGTTTTTGAGTAGCTCTTTGAAACTCCTTTATTTTATTTATTTTTATTTATTCCATTTTCACTGCAAAAAGAAAAACTTAGCTAAATTACATAAGAGAACAATAATTATTATTAACTACATACTAGGAAAAAAAGATTATTGCAGTGGGGAAGGACTAGAAGGGAACATATGAACCATTCGAGCTAGTCCACCCAAAAACTACAACAGACACTTCAATAATGAAAAAGAGAATTTAAGAAAACATTAAAATTATATCTTAATGTAAAAACTATAATTGATAATAATTGTCATATTCTAGATTAGTCTAATCAGGAAATAATAATTGTTACATCGATCACTACATCCAAGTGGCATGCGGGTGGTCAGGGTTGAAGCTCTTCTTTTTTGGAACTCATTACATTGTTTTCTAAATAATGATAGGCTTAAATTAGAGGTCCTGAGTTTGTCAGGCAGGTTGTTCCATTAATATGGTAATCTATTGAAAAAAGTGCCTTTGAATAATTATTCGGTTCTGACTTTGTTGATCTTTAACTTATTACTAGAATATGACCTTAATTTAATCTTTTATCTGAGCAAAATTCAAAATATCTTTCAACTGAATAGTTATAGTAACCACACTTCAGTTTATAAAAATAATGTTATCTCTTTAACTTCTCTTTGGTACACCAATGGGCGAAGATTGAGCTGCTGAAGGCGTTCATTGTAAGTTAAATTAGGTAGGAGAAGCCGCATAGCACGTCGTTGGACACCCTCAGTAAGCTTTATTAAGGTGACAGACTTTGGACTCCAGATTTCAGAGGCATACTCCAAATGCGAACGCACAAGGGCCACGTAGTGAGATCTAAATGTTGGCAGAAACTGATCGCTCCTGCTGCTTAGTGAACGACGGACAAAACCTAACATCGTTGTTAGCTTTGTTCACCTGGGCGTAGATGTGCTCATTGAATTGAGCATCACAAGTGATGAGAACGCCAAGATCACGCTGAGCCTCCACTCTCTTAAGTGCCTTTCCTCTCATATTGTAATCATAAGTTATTGGATTGCGCTTCCTCGTTATCGTGCAAAGCGAGCATTTATCCATGTTAAAAGCCATCTTCCAAACATCACTTCAGTCAACCAGGTTATCAATATCACCTTGAAACAGCACACAGTCACTGGCAGATCTAATAGTGCAGAAGCATTTGGCATCATTGGCAAACAAGGCGAATGTGCTGCACTGAGACACAGCACAAGGCATGCCATTGATGAATAACATAAACAAAGCAGGACCAAGTAGGGAGCCCTGCGGGACTCCCGAGGTGACCGGTAACCACTCAGAGTTTTTGCCATCGATTACCACACGCTGCACCCTGTTATCCAGATAACTTGTGAACCACTGCAGAAGAGGGCCTTTAATTCCAATTTCATCCAACTTGCTGATCAAGTGGGGTGTGAGACTGAGTCAAATGCCTTGTAGAAATCTAAAAAAGCGACGTCAGTTTGAACACCCTGGTCAATTGCGCTTGTTATCCGATGCACAGTGTCTAAAAGCTGGGGGATAGTTGAGCGTCCCTTAACAAAGCCATGCTGCAGCGGATAAATATTACCAGCGATCAAAGAGTAGAAATGGGCGAATACACAACGTTCAGCAATCTTGGAAACAAGACTTAATAAAGAAATGGGTCTGTAGTTGACAACCTCCTCTTTGTTATTTAACTTTCGATCGCAAATTTGCTCTGTTCAGTTTTCTTTCTTGTAGTACGTTTTACGTAAAGGAAAGACCATTTTAAGCCTCACTATTATTTGTCATTCCATCTCTGTTTTCCTAGCAAATGTTGGAAAGATAGAACTTCGAAATGCCGACGAAAACTTGACAAAAAAATTGATCCGTTGAGTAAGCTAGTTTGACAAGTTTTCATTTCTGGCCAATCAGCAACAGTATTGATGAAAAAGTGCGAAAACTTGACTCGTGTTTGTCTGTCACGCATTCTTCTTATAAGTAGGCAAGTGTGCACATTTACTGAGTCCTATTTTACACTCATTGAGTTGAATAATAAATCTCTTATTGGACTGTTTAGTGTGTAGTATTGTGGGATAAGTTTTCATTTCTAACCAATCAGCAACAGCATTGATGAGAAAGCGCAAAAACTCGACTCATGTTTGTCTGTCACATATTCTTCTTATAAGCAGGCAAGTGTGCACATTTACTGAGTCCCATTTTATATTCCTCGAGTTTATTGGACGGTTTAGTGTGTAGTATTGTGGGATGTTTTTACTTGTCTCTTGTTTTACAGCATGACTTGTAAAAATATCCCACGATATATAATTCTCAAGAGCTGGCAATGTGCTTAATTGTAGTAAAATATGCATTGAATGATAGAAGGTATCAAAGATGGCTGTGAGTGACATGTGACATGTGACATGATGAATAATATATGCATGACTAACATGAGCAGTAGATATCTTACTCAGCTGGTTTGCAACTTCAAACTCTGTTGACCTCCAACACTTCTGACATGAAACAGTTACTACGTTCAGTTACAGTAACCTACTGTCTGAAAGAAAAAGTGAAGAAGGCTATTTACATGTAATAGGCCACTTCCTAGTTCCAAATACCGTATTTATTCGATTAAACAGGGGCACCCAACAAGAATATACTAGGTAGTTCAAAACCACTTAAACTCATCACCAATAGATGAGCTTGGGTGTTGGTGCCTACAAAGTTGGTGGAGCCGGGCAATGCTCTAACATGCGGAGGAGGTATCCATGGCAACCCTGCGAACGGCCCCCACCAGGCACCGTCACACTGAACAATTCAGTGGAATACTTACCTGGCCCATACTTCAAGAGGGAGGGAGGGATGGGAAAAAACCAAAGCACAGAAAGGCACGCAAACAACAACAGCAAGCTATTGCAACAACACTTTGCGAAGAACTGCAAGCAAGCAACTGCGTATAAGTCACGAGGTGCCCCTGCTAGAGGCATCGGGCCACCCCTAGTACAGCTGGGCAAACTGCTGGCCAGCATTGCTTCGAGGTTAACTTTGCCCAAATTACATTTAGCCACATTTAAACTCATCACCAATAGATGAGCTTGGGCATTGGTGCCTACAAAGTTGGTGGAGCTGGGCAATGCTCTAACATGCGGAGGAGGTATCCATGGCAACCCTGCGAATGGCCCCATCCAACCAGAAACTCTTTGGTGCTGGAAAAGGAGGGGCCAGCGAACAGGGGTGAAATGGAACCTCCGACTCCAACAACCCCAAGCACCAAGCTGAAGCAGTTGCGTCAAACAGACAACACACTTACCAAAGGAAAGCAGCTGACAATGAGAGCAATACCAAAAACCACCGTGCAAGCTCAAGGCAGTTTGGTATGTAACTCGACGGTAATGTTCACAGAGCTGTATGTAGCAAATGCAAGGACACGTGATATCAAGCCAGCTGACTAGAGATGCCTGCAAGAGCTTCGGAAGGTGTGCGGATATAAAGCTGGTAAGCATTGCTAGTCCAACGTCCAAGAGCCTGAATTAGGTGGTCAGGAATACCGTTGCGAGCTGCTACTGTGGCTGCCCCAATGTGAAAGCTGTGGCTGGAAAAATTGCCTTCAATCCCCGCGGTGGAGAAAATTTGCCGCAGCCAATCGGTCAGGGTTGAGTGGGACAGAGGTTCACCATTCGCCAATTGGAACAACAGGCCAGGGACATTTCCCCGCAGGGAGAGGTAAGCCAGCAATGCCTGAACTGCGCAGAGGGGTGCCCTTCCCAGACCAATGTGGATGTGGCAACCCTGATGGAACGGATCGGTCTTTGACGCTTTTTTCCGAACACGGAGACAGGCTGGCGACTGGAGCGAATCCACTGCGATGTCTGCCACTGAAAGATGAATAGCTGGCGAAAAGCTAGCTAAATTGGGGACATTTAATTCTGCAGCATGGAGAAAACCAATTGAAAATAACCCAGCATGCAGGCTGCCCAAAAAGAGCAGTGATCGGAATTAGTGAGGTCCAATGCCCGATGAATAACCAAGAGGAGGCTGTCCATAATCAGAAGGCGCCGGGCAGCCGGAGCACCTTGGGAATGCTTGACCCCTCTTAACACTAGTTGAAGCCGCAGGCAATTAAGCGAAGGGTCAGGAAAACCTTGCTCAATGTGCAAGGAAAGGGGAGCGAGAGGTCATTGTAGAACTGACCACGCCATCTCATGCCAAGCAAGAAGCGATCATCTGGGTGAACAGGAATGTTCCGATAAGCGGATTCTACATCAAATTTTGCCATCAGGGCACCTGGGCCATAATGGGAAACCATGCGAATAACTTGGTCGACCTTAATATGTTGGAGAGAAAAATCCTGAGGATCAATGCCGTCGTTCACGCTGGCACCCCCTGGGGAAGACAAATCGACTATTAAGCGCCACTTGCCCGGCTGGCCTTTCTTAGGAATGACCCCAAAACTGCTTATATGCAAATGAGGAAACGGGGGGAGGAGAAGGGGCCTGCAACCCTGCCCAGAGAGACTTCATTAGCCAAATACGCATCGACAATGTGGGCATGGTGAAGGGCAGAGGGCTTGTTTCTTTTAGCTGGGTTAAGCTTGTGAGCTGAATGGAGGCCTAACCGGAAGCCATGCTGGAGACCCTGGAGGACATAGGAAACCTGCTGCTGGTCGGGGTGACTGGCCAATTCCTTTGAAAATTCCTCCACCTTAAAGGGAATTACTGCTGACACAGGAGGGAGAACTGGATGAGCTGGGAAGAAAAAGGAGGGATACTTTAAAATAGAACAAAGCCAGGCTGGTAAAAAAAAAGAGGGGGGGGGGGGAAATACTAAAGAGAGAACTTTTGGACCACAAACATCAAACTCAAACAACGTGACAACTTTATTGTAGCACATACGGCCCGACCTAGCTGCTGTTTACAAAAATGAGATAATGCAACTTAACAAGTCAAGATCAAACAAGGCCAAACACAGTCAGGAACAGCAAAAAGGGCACATCCCCTAATGCCTGGTTTTCGAGGCGGACGAGGTTATGGCGGGAGGTGAAGCAGATCTGCGTTTGCAATCGTGTGAAGACATTTTGTCGAAATGATGGGAGCATTCCAAAGCATGGTGCGACCCCGCGCAAGTGCTGCAGCGATGGGCGACACGAGGCAAATTGTGCTGAACAGCAACCCCTGTTCTACGACCGGCAAATGACCTGGGAGGAATCAGCTCCAGATGGTTCAGGTAGCTCGCTCAAGGGACCACCAGAACCAGAACGCACAGAAGCCCCAGCAGCGTGAAAATTGTAGAGCTGAACGTTCATGGTCAACCAGTCTACGAGCTTTGTCGCTGGAGCGTGCTGGCGGAAGGCCTGATCATATGCCAGCCAAACACGACAACTAAACTGACGAATCGTGCGTAGGATAAGCAGCTTGTAGGAGGTTAAATCTTTCCAACAGTGTGGAAAATACGATGTCAGAATCAGCGTGAAAATTGTAAAAGCTTCGGACCAGGTCACGATGTCCTTGATGTGTCGGCGTTGCTTCTTGGCGCTCGGCAGAAACACTTAAGCACCTGTCCAGAAATGCTTGAGACTCTGGCTCGGTCTGAATGATGTTGACTGATAGCAACTCCCCCAGATCCACATACTTGCCGGCAACAATTTGACTAACCGTTTTTGCCGGGATGGATGAAAAACTGGGGCCAACTACGAATGGCTGTTGGAGAAACAGTCCCGATGGCATGCTGGCAACCACGGTGATATCGCTGAGCGGTACCAGGACCGGAGCGCCCGCCGTGATTGAAGTGCTTAAAATTAGGCCTACCTTGAGTCAAGGAATGTAAGGAAATCTCCTGTTGCTCAGGAAAAGCTCCTCCAGAAGCTAAAAAGGTCGCCGTTTGCTGGGACAAGCTGGGCGATGGGGCAGGAACGTTCCCGGAAGCTGCTTGTGGCTCCACACCAACTGGATTTCCATGCACAGTGTTCGGGGTCAAGCCAGAGCCTTTTTCTGCCACTAAAGGGGCCTTAACGGCATTGCGCCGAGGTTGCCGCAGAAGCGGGCAACGAAGGAACCAATGACTCGGGTTGCAGCAGAGTATCCAATGGCAAAATCTCCCCATCCAGACTAGCAGCCAAGCTATTATTGGTTCGACGAGCAGTCATTGTACAAACAGAAACAGCAAGCAAGAAAAACCAAAGCACAGAAAGGCACGCAAACAACAACAGCAAGCTATTGCAACAACACTTTGCGAAGAACTGCAATCAAGCAACTGCGTATAAGTCACGAGGTACCCCTGCTAGAGGCATCGGGCCACCCCTAGTACAGCTGGGGAAACTGCTGGCCAGCATTGCTTCGAGGTTAACTTTGCCTAAATTACATTTAGCCACATGTAAACATAGCATTGTTAAACATATTTTAGCATTTAAATGGTAGATATAAGCATACTTTTTTCCCCTTAAAATTTTTCTTCTGTTTGGATTTCCTAGCTGAACGTTTAGGAAATTATTATTTATTATAGGATTAAAACTTACCTTTTCGAAAATTTCAGCCAGAAAAAAGGCTCTCGAAAATTCTCTAGGTTACATTTTTAGGGTAAAAATCTGTTTAAAATGGGTATTTATCCCATTTTTTAGATGTTCGAAAATCCTAGGAGAGGCAGGCAAGCAAGAAATTTTACAACAAATGTTCGGAAAATTGTAGATCTTAAATCGTCTTCTGAACAGATATTTTCCGAAAATTGACGTTGGGTACCCCCGATTAAATGCCGCTCTCGATTAAACACTGCAGATGGAAGCAAAATTACTAATGAACGCCGCCCTCAAATAAGCACCTCACCTAATCAGAAGAATGTGGTGTTTACTTGAAAATAATAAGAAAAACCTCGGTACAACTTGGTAATTTACACCATCCAGACATTTCGATTCTATCTCAGCAAAATATGGGAGACATTGGAACCTTTAAATTACATAATATCTACAAATGATTTTCAATAACTGTTGTCAGTAATTTAAAAAAATGATTTCTAAATAAACGCTGCCCTTGAATAAGCGCCACAGTGGAAACGCAGCATTGAATAATTGAATAAATAAACAATATTTCTTGTGAAAATGATTTTTATTTGAATGACAATGAAAATACCATTTCTGTATCGAAGGCTGAGGCCCGGGAACTCAGAAACTTATTGAACATTTGCTCTCCTACAACGGGAACTTGTCTCTAATCATAACAAGGTAGCACCAAAAGTATTCCTGTTTAGGTTGAGTAAATTGTATCTCATTACTTGTCGGATATGTGGCATAATAATAATGACTTTATTAACGTGTCAAGCAAAAATCTAGCAGAGGGGATTCCCCACTGCTAATAGGGGACACCTAACTTTCTAAAATACAATCTAAAAATACAAAACGAATCAATATAGAGTCGAAACTAGAATCTACTAAGAGTAAGAATTAAAACTACTAATGATAACTCACTAACATATATACTACAAAAACTCCATTTATACTTATCAGTATTCTAAAATCTTGTAATTAAAATCGTAATTAAGAAGTTAAAATTACGAATTGCAAAGGTAGTAGCCACTACATCCATCTAAAATGTTACTTAAATCAAGACTGTGTGTCCGGGTCTTAAACTGCTTAAGACTGGCAGCTGATCTGTCCTTGCTTGGTATCTTGCTCCAAAGTCTTTGACCTAGGTATCGAATTGAATGTTTTCCGTGTGTAACTGTGTTAAAACTAGATTGATAAAAATCTTTCTGTTGTAAGTTGTAAGTGCAGCTGTTGGTCAGAAACATCTCGCAGATAGTCCGCAGGCTCTACAGAAATGCCACACTAAGTGGTGGTAAGTTAAATGTGGGAGAATAGTAGCCTTAAAGAGATGTAATTTGACCTCAGTTGGTATGAGATTCCTCAGCCCCATTATCACACCTATTCTCTGCCTAGATTTCTTACAAACATTACTAATATGCGAATTAAAATTCACACCACAATCAATAGTTACGCCTAGGAGCTTTAATTTGTCTGATTCCGTTATATCTTTGCCATTGACAGTTATACTTGTTTTGTCACCGTAGTTCACACTTTTATTTTGAATGTTCATCGTTTGGTATTTTTTCAGGTTTCCCAAAAGAAGATTTCAATTGTACCCCTCTAGTTGCTAGAGTGGCACTCTGTTGAAGTTTCTCGACAATAGTACACGTCCTTTCCTTTCACGTAGATCTGGTGATCGTCCGCGTACATTGATAGCCCAGAATCTAAGTTATATATGAAAGATCGTTCTGAAATATGTTCCATAAAAATGGTCCTAGTACTTATCCTTGAGGGCAGCCCCATTCCACATTTCTCCATGAGCTAGTTACTGATCCAATGCAAATCCAGTGGTCTTTCCTGGAATCCGTAGGCTTTTAACTTACATAGCATAAGAGGTGGGTGTAAGCTATTGAATGCTTTGGACATATCTGTTGATAATGTTCCCACTAATTGTCCCTAGCAAATTTGCACTCTTCCACTAGGCCAATCAATGATGTTTCACAACTATTTTGCTTTCGGTAAGCCGTGAGGCCATCACCAAGACGATCATCATACTTTGTTGTTACTTGGTTACCCAATAAACGCTCAAACACTTTGTTTACGCATGACAGGACCGTTATTGGTCTGTAATTCTCCTTAGCATGCTTGTCATCTTTTTTATAGACTGGAGTCCAGTCCCCTTTCTTCCAATCACGTGGCCACAATGCGCGAGTTGTAAAGAGTAGAGAGTGGTAGAGATATTTCCTCGGCTCCAGCCTTCAGGATTTTGGCCGAAATACCGTCATGGCCAGTAGCTTTATTTACGTCAAGAGACTCCAACACTCTTTTCACTTGCATCAGATTTACTTTCTGGAAATCAAACGCTTCACAACCTCTTGACTTCTCCTCTATTAACTGCACACTTGGATGATCAGAGCCTTTCAAGTTCAACAGTCCCGCATCTGTTCCTCCAGTTCCTTTAAGGTTTAGGTTTAATAATCACAGAAGTAGGTCAAGGATCAATGCCCATCTCAAGTTGTCTCCAGAAAGTAAGAGGAATGATGATTTTCTTTACTAGCATTTTCATAGTTTGGGACACTTGGATTAAGACATTTAAGTGTACAGTTAATAGACAGAACCATGGGAGAGAGGAAGTTGCGAGAGAAGGAGGGACAGTAGATGTATAGATTGAGAATGCTGCGCTCACAAGGACTTAATGAGGATGATGGTTTTTATGCCCCTGAGAACTGAAAGACACGTGTAGGCGCGTGCAGGAGATGATAATATAATCTATGACATTTTCCGTTAGACTTTTAATATAACAGTCATTACAGTTGTGATGCGCAAGCTTTGCCTTGGCAATTAAGCAATTTTAAAAGTGCTGTGCGTTAACAGGTAGGTAGTCACCATGAAGAAGATCACTGAATGTGATCAAAATATAGGTTGATTGGAAAGAAACTGTTTTCTGTCTTCATCTGTGATTAACACGTCTGGTCCCTGAAAGACAACAACATTGACTATTCTATTTCATGGCGTATCATTCCAGCTAGCTCATCCTACAACAGTTCATGTAAAAGATGTAGCCTTTGCCTCAAAGAGAAATTTTTAATTATCTGTCGTCCCGATCTATCATCACTTAACAAACGTAACGAGCTTGTGTCCTCTTGTCGCCACAGAAACAAAGCGTTGCTACGTAACAACTAAACATTTAATTTAAATTTTCCCCAACAATGTAATCTAAAAGTATATAGCCGATGGTTTTGAATACTCTTATCATTAAATCCCCTGAAGAGTGAGCGATCACGAAACAGGCTTGTCGGGATGAAAGTGTAGTTTTTTTCCTATTTCCTATATTTATATATCACGCTCTACTTTAACGTATTGAGCACTTTACTACGGAAAAATCGTGACATAGGCTTCCTATATATATATATATATATTTCATATAACCTGAATGTAACGCATCTACCATAGCAACCATTTAAATTTTCGCATTTAACTGCCAGCCTTCCAATTCCAACAGTTCAGTCGTCAAAATTGCCTGATGAGTGTGGTCCTTGCACCATTCGAAACAGTTCTGTAGCAATAAAACGATGATTACTCGTGAAACCTGAACTTCTGTGAAGTTATACATATATATACTTATAATCCATAAAGTAAAATCACTCAACTTTGATGACCATAAGTTTAATACAAACTTGTTTCGTAGGTGTTACCACCCACTCCTCAATTAAACTAATACAATGGTTGGTCCCTTGTTTGGCTACATTATATGTATGACTTTGTAAGACACTCAAAACTATCTAACCCTTAAAATTGTGCGCGCACCTAAAGAACATTTGCATGCACTACTTGTTTCGAAAGAACTTATTTTAGGCTATAATTATCTTGAAATATATGTACGTCTGCGCCTACATGTTGAAATGAGCTCATTTCTTCTAAGCGAAGCCATTTGCAGTTTAGTTAATATGAAATATTTTTCTGCAATACACAGGTTGCATAGTTTTGTTTGATTCAAATATTCTTTAGCTTTCGCTAGAATTTTCCGGCTGATGTCGTATTCCTGTCTATGGTCCTTTAACTGCCTTATGTGCTTGCTCAATTCTGTCTCGTTCTCATGGCCACTGAGTGAATAGGCCATTCGGCCTTTGGCCTCATGTACTATTGACTCAGAGCCCATTCGGGCTCGAGGAATAATTGTTAAATATATATATATTATATATAGGAGTTGATTGGGTTAAACTTTAGAATACCTGGCCACTGAAATATTTCTTAGCAATTCTGCTATGGCAGTCTGCAGTGCAGTCAAGCAAAACAAGTAATATACCTTGTTCTTTAATCCACATAAAGCAAAGCATTACTAGCACACTATACATGTAAAATACTTCAATTGTTCTTTAATCCACAAATCCCAACTAAGCTTGTTTGAAGCAGGTGAAATTCACAGTGATCATTAGCTACTTCATGAATGCAGATCGTGGTAGCAATACATTTGTTCCAACATTATAAGGGTGAAAAAATATCAATTCAGAGGTTTCTGTAACACTTAGGCTTTTACAGGGAAAAAAGATCAAAGTAGCCAGACACCTGATAAGTAAAAACAGCTTATTATGTTGTACTAAACAAAATTAATAATGATAAATTTTATTGATATATATTTTTTTCCCTCACAGGTTTCAGGAAATCAACAATGCTACTCAGTCCTTATCAAAACCATTTGAGTGAAATACTGTAAATTGCTGCTTATATGCTCTGGGCATATACATCTTCTTTTATCCAAGAGGGCTTATAACTGGGATAGAAAGCCCTTCAAAAAAAGCTGTAGCAGTGCTGATTAAAGTATGTTTTGCATTTACTGGTTTTTAATTTATTAAGCTTCAAAATAACATTCGTTTCAATGCAAGATAGATTGACAGGGGGCTATGTATTTATAACATTAGAAACACTGGACTGTCTAGGGAGTCAGTACATCCCACCAACATATAACTAACAATAAATTGTTTACTATTCATTCAAAATAGTTCACCATTTCCCATTGGCCTTAATCCTCCAGCTAATTCTCCATCGAAGTGATGATACATTACCATAATTTTATTAGTAAATTTCAAAAATTGAGCTTCTACTAGGCTGTATGTTATAGCCTACTAGTAGCGAAAAAAAACGGCTTTTTGGCAGCAAAACTGATTAAATTCTAGCTTTAATCGGCTAAAGTTGTTTTGTCTTGATATTTTTGACCAACTAGCTGGATTTTAGTCAATAGCCCATTTGGCCTTCAGCCTCATGGGCTATTGACTCAGAGCCGATTCGGGCTTGAGGAATAATACTGTTAATTAGTAAAATCCAACTAGTGGTCTATTATCAATGCTGCGTTCTGATTGGTTGAGCTACTACTAGGCTATATGTTATAGCCCACTAGTAGTAAAAAGCACGGGCTTTTTGGCGGCAAAAAAGGATTAAAGACTAGCTTTAACTAGCTAAACTTTTCTTATTCTCGATATTTTTGACCAACTAGTTGGATTTTACTAAAACAATTATTCCTCTCGCCCTCATGGCCTCTGAGTCAATAGCCCATTTGGCCTTCGGCATAGTGGGCTATTGACTCGGAGCCCATTCGGGCTCAAGGAATAATTGTTAAATATACAATTACAACCTTGTTTCCAGATGCAGCAGGCTAACTGTTTTGGAATGAATTAATTCAAATAAATGGCAAAAAAAAACTCAACTAACAGAAAAAGAAATACATTCTTTCCTGGCTAAAACTGAATTGAAGCAGTGCAGGAATAGGCAAAAAATATTGTTTGTGGATGTCATATACAGGTCTTGAAATAAAATTGCGTCTGAGCTTGTCCTTTGGGCAAGCATCTCTCCTATTTCCCTGAGCCCACTTCTTGCTTTTCACAGTTAAATATTTTCTCAGAGGATTGCTTGCTTGGACTTTCATTCATTGGGCAAGCGGCCACTTGCAGTAAGAGGTCATGTGACCAATGCCTGCCAACAATTGACAGATCGTAAAAAAATTATCTTACACCCGAAATTTGAGAGGAAACGCATTTAAGGGAGATATTTTATGGCACTTTGATTTTTCAACAAAGTAGTATGATTTGTTTGGCCGCCATGTTGGAGGGTATACTCTTGCCCTCCAACATGGCTTCTAAAACTGCTTTTTGCTTGTATCTTGTTAAACGTTAATAGTTATGCTCAGATATGCTGTAAATGTTACTGCATCATCTTTTTAAGTTTAAGTGCAAAATTTTTGCTCAGAAAGAGGTAATTCATAGTTTAAAAAAAAAAATCACATTTCGGTCACTTGACCAGCTACGAACCTACTCATTTTAAGAAAATGACACGGGTTTGAAAAACTAAATCACTATTTGTTTAAGATATCACCCACTAATCGTTTTTTGAAGGCAAACTCATATAACTTTCATTTTCATAAAAATGATGTCATATGACCTCTTATTGCAAATGGCCTAGTAAGCTTTAAAAAATATGACTTGCCTAGCAAGAAATTCTATTTTCCCCTGGACAGCACTTTTTTTAAGCTATGATGTACTTTTTGAGGGGCGTCCGCAAGAAAAAAGTCTGTTTACTGTATATTCTCAAACCGACCCTGGAAACAGGCAAATGTTTTAACCCTTTAAACCCTATTACGTCAAAGTTCAAATCCTCATTTGTTATCCCTATACGTTTTCAATAGAAGTAGTGGGGAGAATTTGTTGAAGTATCAGTAAGATTCATCTTGTATGATCATGTCCTTAATTCTCCTGATCACTCTGTTTTAAAAAACAATGATATTACAAGGAGAAATTTGACCCTGATCACTCTTAGGGCTTAAAGGGTTAACGAAAGTCTTCAGGAGTTATTAAGAACTTAGAACTAATTAACAATATTTTTCCTCAAGCCCGAATCAGCTCTGAGTCAATAGCCCATGAGGCCGAAGTCCGAATGGGCCATTGACTCGGAGGCCATGAGGGAACTAGTTGGTCAAAAATATTGAGACAAAACAACTTTAGCTAGTTAAAACTAGACTTTAATCCTTTTTGGCCACCAACAAGTCAGCGCTTTTTGCTACTAGTAGACTATAACACATAGCCTAGTAGTAGCTCACCAATCAGAACGCACCATTGATAATAGACCACTAGTTGGATTTTACTAATGTAATAATATTGAATTCTGATATATAAAGGATATTACATGGCCATGTGGTGATACAATATTTCTCTTCAAGTGTTGAAGAAGTGAAATATTTTTCAACACAAGAAGAGAAATTTTATATCTCCAAGTGCTCATGTAATATTCTATTAAAAACATTAATGAAATGCCAAACCACTGCGGTTTAATATTGCCAGTATATACCTTTTCTAACAAAAGGTACAGTTTTTATATGTGCTTTACACTGGTTTTGCTACTCTAGTTTACTACCTCAGTACTGGGATCTCTGCCTTTTGGCAAACTTGCACCTTCAAGAGGGAGGGCAAACTTAAAAGGACAAAAATATATTACATTATGAGTTTTCTGGTGGGATTAAGGAAATATTCTCAGTGGATTACAGAAACGTGAAGCGAACGTTCTGCGAACTAAGAGGCAGTGAATTTGACCAGTAGAGAAACTGATTGTTATTGTAGGTGACCTATTAATATCATGGGTGACAAATTACACTCCCAATCATCGGTTTTTGATGTGTTAATTGTATTGATCAAGAACTTGATGAACTGAAAAAATTAGAGCTTCACTTATGGAATCCTTCTTTATTTGACTCGGTTCTTAATTTTTCTTCTATGTACATATACCTTATTCGATGGTTTAGCATCGAGCAATGAGCAAAATGTTCGCTCGTATAATATGCTAAGCCATCGAATAAGAGGTTTCTTATTCCACTAAAAAAAAAATTGTTGTTTTGCAATTAGCTTCATTTTTTTGGGAAGAGTATTCAGAAAAACCTTGATTCCGTCTGTGAGAATGACGTTAGCAATGAGCAAAATGTCCGCTCGTATTATATGCTAAACCATCGAATAAGAGGTTTATTATTCCACTACAAAAAAAAATTGTTATTTTGCAATTAGCTTCATTTTCCTGGGAAGAGTATTCAGAAAACTCCGGATTCCGTCTGTGAGAATGAGAATGACCTTAACAATGAGCAAAATGTTGGCGCGTATTATATGCTAAACCATTGAATGAGAGGTTAATTATTCCACTACAAAACAAAGATTGTTATTTTGCAATTCGCTTCATTTTTTTGGGAAGAGTATTCAGAAAAATCCTGATTCCGTCTGAGAGAATGACGTTAACAATGAGCAAAATGTTGGCGCTTATTATATGCTAAACCATCGAATAAGAGGTTTATTATTCCACTACAAGAAAAAAATTCTTATTTTGCAATTAGCTTCATTTTTTTCAGAAGAGTATTCAGAAAAATCCTGACTCCGTCTGTGAGAATGACGTTAACAATGAGCAAAATGTTCGCGCGTATTATATGCTAAACCATCGAATAAGAGGTTTATTATTCCACTACGAAAAATAATTGTTATTTTGCAATTAGCTTCATTTTTTTGGGAAGAGTATTCACCAAAATCCTGATTCCGTCTGTGAGAATGACGTTAACAATGAGCAAAATGTTCGCGCGTATTATATGCTAAACCATCGAATAAGAGGTTTATTATTCCACTACAAAAAAAAATTGTTATTTTGCAATTAGCTTCATTTTTTTGGGAAGAGTATTCAGAAAAATCCTGACTCCGTCTGTGAGAATGACGTTAACAATGAGCAAACTGTTCGCGCGTATTATATGCTAAACCATTGCATAAGGGGTTAATTATTCCACTACAAAAAAAAGATTGTTATTTTGCAATTAGCTCCATTTTTTGGAGAAGAGTATTCAGAAAAATCCTGATTCCGTCTGTGAGAATGACGTTAACAATAAGCAAAATGTTGGAGCGTATTATATGCTAAACCATCGAATAAGAGGTTTATTATTTCACTACAAAAAATAATTATTTTGCAATTAGCTTCATTTTTTGGGGAAGACTATTCAGAAAAATCCTGATTCCCTCTGTGAGAATAACGTTAACAATGAGCAAAATGTTCGCGCGTGTTATATGCTAAACCATCGAATAAGAGGTTTATTATTCCACTGCAAGAAAAAAATTGTTATTTTGCAATCAGGTTCATTTTTTTGGGAAGAGTATTCAGAAAAATCCTGATTCCGTCTGTGAGAATGACGTTAGCAATGAGCAAAATGTTCGCGGGTATTATCTGCAAACCCATCGAATAAGAGGCTTTTTATTCCACTACAAAAAAAATTGTTATTTTCAATTAGCTTCATTTTTTTGGGAAGAGTATTCAGAAAAATCCTGATTCCGTCTGTGAGAATGACGGTAACAATGAGCAAAATGTTGGCGCGTATTATATGCTAAACCATCGAATAAGAGGTTTATTATTCCACTACAAGAAAAAAAGTGTTATTTTTCAATTAGGTTCAATTTTTTAGGAAGAGTATTCAGAAAAATCCTGATTCCGTCTGTGAGAATGACGGTAACAATGAGCAAAATGTTGGCGCGTATTATATGCTAAACCATCGAATAAGAGGTTTATTATTCCACTACAAGAAAAAAAGTATTATTTTTCAATTAGGTTCATTTTTTTGGGAAGAGTATTCAGAAAAATCCTGATTCCGTCTGTGAGAATGACGTTAACAATGAGCAAAATGTTGGCGCATATTATATGCTAAACCATCGAATAAGAGGTTTATTATTCCACTACAAGAAATAAAGTGTTATTTTTCAATTAGGTTCATTTTTTTGGGAAGAGTATTTAGAAAAATCCTGATTCCGTCTGTGAGAATGACGTTAACAATGAGCAAAATGTTGGCGCGTATTATATGCTAAACCATCGAATAAGAGGTTTATTATTCCACTACAAGAAAAAAAGTGTTATTTTTCAATTAGGTTCATTTTTTTGGGAAGAGTATTTAGAAAAATCCTGATTCCGTCTGTGAGAATGACGTTAACAATGAGCAAAATGTTGGCGCTTATTATATGCTAAACCATCGAATAGAGTGTTTTCACATAGCGTCACGGCGGCCATATTGGTGTCCCAAAACAATGAAACGGCGGCCATGTTAGTGTCCCAAACCAGTCCTCTGGGAGTTAAACTCTTTTCTTATGCAAACGTTTTCTTTTGTTCGAATATATTTACATAGATGCTGGCCACGTTAGTGAAAACACTCTATAAGAGGTTCATTAATCCACTACAAGAAAAAAATTGTTATTTTGCAATCAGGTTCATTTTTTTGGGAAGAGTATTCAGAAAAATCCTGATTCCGTCTGTGAGAATGACGTTAACAATGAGCAAAATGTTGGCGCGTATTATATCCTAAACCATCCAATAAGAGGTTTATTATTCCACTACAAAAAATAAATGTTATTTTGCAATTAGCTTCATTTTTTTGGGAAGAGTATTCAGAAAAATCCTGATTCCGTCTGTGAGAATGACGTTAGCAATGAGCAAAATGTTCGCGCGTATTATCTGCAAACCCATCGAATAAGAGGTTTATTATTCCACTACAAGAAAAAAAGTGTTATTTTTCAATTAGGTTCATTTTTTGGGAAGAGTATGCAGAAAAATCCTGATTCCGTCTGTGAGAATGACGGTAACAATGAGCAAAATGTTGGCGCCTATTATATGCTAAACCATGGAATAAGAGGTCTATTATTCCACTACAAAAAATAATTGTTATTTTGCAATTAGCTTCATTTTTTTGGGACGAGTATTAAAGAAAAATCCTGATTCCGTCTGTGAGAATGACGTTAACAATGAGCAAAATGTTGGCGCGTATTATATGCTAAACCATCGAATAAGAGGTTTATTATTCCACTACAAAAAATAATTGTTAGTTTGCAATTAGGTTCATTTTTTTGGGACGAATTTTAAAGAAAAATCCTGATTCCGTCTGTGAGAATGACGTTAACAATGAGAAAAATGTTCCCGCGTATTATATGCTAAATCATCGAATAAGAGGTTTATTATTCCATTACAAAAAATAATTGTTATTTTGCAATTAGCTTCATTTTTTTGGAAGGAGTAGAGGGATTTTCGTATGACCTTGAAATGAAAGTGCACGAACAAAACAGAAACAACAAACGAACGGAAATAGAGCGACTTGATTGGTTTATCGAACGGACAGACAAACGCGCCTGGCTTTTCATTGGTTAAGCGAACGCTCAGGTAAAAAAACTTCATGCCCGAGAACTTTCTAGAAATCAACCGATACTTCGCTTTGACGCCATACTACAACACGATTGGCCAATCGAACAATGCCTTCTCCATATTAGGGTTTCTTTGGCAAGAAAAAGAAGAGGCCATGTTTTGATCTTTTCATCCATTGGCTGATAAAACAGAGAACGAACACTTACCGAAACCTTTTTTCAAGGTCATACGAAAATCGCTCTATTAAAGAAAAATCCTGATTCCGTCTGTGAGAATGACGTTAACAATGAGCAAAATGTTCGCGCTTCTTTTATGCTAAACCATCGAATAAGAGGTTTATTATTCCACTGCAAAAAAAGTTGTTATTTTGCAATTAGCTTCATTTTTTTGGGAAGAGTATTCAGAAAAATCCTGATTCCGTCTGTGAGAATGACGTTAGCAATGAGCAAAATGTTCGAGGGTATTATCTGCAAACCCATCGAATAAGAGGCTTTTTATTCCACTACAAAAAAAATTGTTATTTTCAATTAGCTTCATTTTTTTGGGAAGAGTATTCAGAAAAATCCTGATTCCGTCTGTGAGAATGACGGTAACAATGAGCAAAATGTTGGCGCGTATTATATGCTAAACCATCGAATAAGAGGTTTATTATTCCACTACAAGAAAAAAAGTGTTATTTTTCAATTAGGTTCATTTTTTTAGGAAGAGTATTCAGAAAAATCCTGATTCCGTCTGTGAGAATGACGGTAACAATGAGCAAAATGTTGGCGCGTATTATATGCTAAACCATCGAATAAGAGGTTTATTATTCCACTACAAGAAAAAAAGTATTATTTTTCAATTAGGTTCATTTTTTTGGGAAGAGTATTTAGAAAAATCCTGATTCCGTCTGTGAGAATGACGTTAACAATGAGCAAAATGTTGGCGCATATTATATGCTAAACCATCGAATAAGAGGTTTATTATTCCACTACAAGAAATAAAGTGTTATTTTTCAATTAGGTTCATTTTTTTGGGAAGAGTATTTAGAAAAATCCTGATTCCGTCTGTGAGAATGACGTTAACAATGAGCAAAATGTTGGCGCGTATTATATGCTAAACCATCGAATAAGAGGTTTATTATTCCACTACAAGAAAAAAAGTGTTATTTTTCAATTAGGTTCATTTTTTTGGGAAGAGTATTTAGAAAAATCCTGATTCCGTCTGTGAGAATGACGTTAACAATGAGCAAAATGTTGGCGCTTATTATATGCTAAACCATCGAATAGAGTGTTTTCACATAGCGTCACGGCGGCCATATTGGTGTCCCAAAACAATGAAACGGCGGCCATGTTAGTGTCCCAAACCAGTCCTCTGGGAGTTAAACTCTTTTCTTATGCAAACGTTTTCTTTTGTTCGAATATATTTACATAGATGCTGGCCACGTTAGTGAAAACACTCTATAAGAGGTTCATTAATCCACTACAAGAAAAAAATTGTTATTTTGCAATCAGGTTCATTTTTTTGGGAAGAGTATTCAGAAAAATCCTGATTCCGTCTGTGAGAATGACGTTAACAATGAGCAAAATGTTGGCGCGTATTATATCCTAAACCATCCAATAAGAGGTTTATTATTCCACTACAAAAAATAAATGTTATTTTGCAATTAGCTTCATTTTTTTGGGAAGAGTATTCAGAAAAATCCTGATTCCGTCTGTGAGAATGACGTTAGCAATGAGCAAAATGTTCGCGCGTATTATCTGCAAACCCATCGAATAAGAGGTTTATTATTCCACTACAAGAAAAAAAGTGTTATTTTTCAATTAGGTTCATTTTTTGGGAAGAGTATGCAGAAAAATCCTGATTCCGTCTGTGAGAATGACGGTAACAATGAGCAAAATGTTGGCGCCTATTATATGCTAAACCATGGAATAAGAAATCTATTATTCCACTACAAGAAAAAATGTGTTATTTTTTAATTAGGTTCATTTTTTGGGAAGAGTATGCAGAAAAATCCTGATTCCGTCTGTGAGAATGACGGTAACAATGAGCAAAATGTTGGCGCGTATTATATGCTAAACCATCGAATAAGAGGTTTATTATTCCACTACAAAAAATAATTGTTAGTTTGCAATTAGGTTCATTTTTTTGGGACGAATTTTAAAGAAAAATCCTGATTCCGTCTGTGAGAATGACGTTAACAATGAGAAAAATGTTCCCGCGTATTATATGCTAAATCATCGAATAAGAGGTTTATTATTCCATTACAAAAAATAATTGTTATTTTGCAATTAGCTTCATTTTTTTGGAAGGAGTAGAGGGATTTTCGTATGACCTTGAAATGAAAGTGCACGAACAAAACAGAAACAACAAACGAACGGAAATAGAGCGACTTGATTGGTTTATCGAACGGACAGACAAACGCGCCTGGCTTTTCATTGGTTAAGCGAACGCTCAGGTAAAAAAACTTCATGCCCGAGAACTTTCTAGAAATCAACCGATACTTCGCTTTGACGCCATACTACAACACGATTGGCCAATCGAACAATGCCTTCTCCATATTAGGGTTTCTTTGGCAAGAAAAAGAAGAGGCCATGTTTTGATCTTTTCATCCATTGGCTGATGAAACAAAGAACGAACACTTACCGAAACCTTTTTTCAAGGTCATACGAAAATCGCTCTATTAAAGAAAAATCCTGATTCCGTCTGTGAGAATAACGTTAACAATGAGCAAAATGTTCGCGCTTATTATATGCTAAACCATCGAATAAGAGGTTAATTATTCCACTACAAAAAATAATTGTTATTTTGCAATTAGCTTCATTTTTTTGGGAAGAGTATTCAGAAAAATCCTGATTCCGTCTGTGAGAATAACGTTAACAATGAGCAAAATGTTGGCGCGTATTATATGCTAAACCATCGAATAAGAGGTTAATTATTCCACTACAAAAAATAATTGGTATTTTGCAATTAGCTTCATTTTTTTGGGACGAGTATTAAAGAAAAATCCTGATTCCGTCTGTGAGAATGACGTTAACAATGAGCAAATTGTTGGCGCGAATTATATGCTAAACCATCGAATAACAGGTTTATTATTCCACTACAAAAAATAATTGTTATTTTGCAATTAGGTTCATTTTTTCGGGACGAGTATTAAAGAAAAATCCTGATTCCGTCTGTGAGAATGACGTTAACAATGAGGAAAATGTTGCCGCGTATTATATGCTAAACCATCGAATAAGAGGTTTATTATTCCACTACAAAAAATAATTGATAGTTTGCAATTAGGTTCATTTTTTTGGGACGAGTTTTAAAGAAAAATCCTGATTCCGTCTGTGAGAATGACGTTAACAATGAGAAAAATGTTCACGCGTATTATATGCTAAATCATCGAATAAGAGGTTTATTATTCCATTACAAAAAATAATTGTTATTTTGCAATTAGCTTCCTTTTTTGGAAGGAGTAGAGCGATTTTGGTATGACCTTGAAATGAAAGTGCACGAACAAAACAGAAACAAGAAACGAACGGAAATAGAGCGACTTGATTGGTTTATCGAACGGCCAGACAAACGCGCCTGGCTTTTCATTGGTTAAGCGAACGCTCAGGTAAAAAAAACTTCATGCCCGAGAACTTTCTAGAAATCAACCGATACTTCGCTTTGACGCCATAGTACAACACGATTGGCCAATCGAACAATGCCTTCTCCATATTAGGGTTTCTTTGGCGGGAAAAAGAAGAGGCCATGTTTTGATCTTTTCATCCATTGCCTGATAAAACAAAGAACGAACACTTACCGAAACCTTTTTTCAAGGTCATACGAAAATCGCTCTATTAAAGAAAAATCCTGATTCCGTCTGTGAGAATGACGTTAACAATGAGCAAAATGTTCGCGCTTCTTTTATGCTAAACCATCGAATAAGAGGTTTATTATTCCACTACAAAAAATAATTGTTATTTTGGAATTAGCTTCATTTTTTTGGGACGAGTATTAAAGAAAAATCCTGATTCCGTCTGTGAGAATGACGTTAACAATGAGCAAAATCTTGGCGCGTATTATATGCTAAACCATCGAATAAGAGGTTTATTATTCCACTACAAGAAAAAAAGTGTTATTTTTCAATTAGGTTCATTTTTTTAGGAAGAGTATTCAGAAAAATCCTGATTCCGTCTGTTAGAATGACGTTAACAATAAGCAAAATGTTGGCGCGTATTATATGCTAAACCATTGAATAAGAGGTTAATTATTCTACTGCAAAAAAAATTTGTTATTTTGCAATTAGCTTCATTTTTTTGGGAAGAGTATTCAGAAAAATCCTGATTCCTTCTGTGAGAATGACGTGAACAATGAGCAAAATGTTCGCGCTTATTATATGCTGAACCATCGAATAAGAGATTTATTATTCCAGTACAAGAAAAAATTGTTATTTTGCAAGTAGCTTTATTTTTTTGGGAAGAGTATTCAGAAAACTCCTGATTCCGTCTGTGAGAATGACGTTAACAATGAGCAAATTGTTCGCGCTTATTATATGCTGAACCATCGAATAAGAGATTTATTATTCCACTACAAAAAAAAAGTGTTATTTTGCAATTGGCTTCATTTTTTTGGTTAGAGTACTCAGAAAAATCCTGATTCCGTCTGTGAGAATGACGTTAGCAATGAGGAAAATGTTCGCGCGTATTATCTGCAAACCCATCGAATAAGAGGCTTATTATTCCACTACAAGAAAAAAAGTGTTATTTTTCAATTAGGTTCATTTTTTTGGGAAGAGTACTCAGAAAAATCCTGATTCCGTCTTTGAGAATGACGGTAACGATGAGCAAAATGTTTGCGCGTATTATATGCTAAACCATCGAATAAGAGGTTTATTATTCCACTAGAAAAAAAGTGTTATTTTTCAATTAGGTTCATTTTTTTGGGAAGAGTATTCAGAAAAATCCTGATTCCGTCTGTGAGAATGACGTTAACAATGAGCAAAATGTTGGCGCGTATTATATGCTTTATACTACTACATGAGAAATTTCTGCAATTTGATTGGCTTAGAGCAGTGGTATTTCAGCTTAATTTCAAATACCTACATGTGAAAATTAGAAACCTTTTGCGGGTAGTAGTATAAACAAATAATAGCATGATTTGTACGGGATATTTGGCATAAATACCACTCGTGATATTTCAAAATTGTCTCAAATTTCACTTGCCTAACGGCTCCTGAAATTACGTATAACAATTTGGAAATATCACTCGTGGTATTTATGGCAAATATCACTACTAATCATGCTATTACCTATACAAACCATCGAATAAGAGGTTTATTATTCCACTACAATAAATAATTGTTATTTTGCAATTAGCTTAATTTTTTTGGAACGAGTAGAGCGATTTTCGTATGACCTTGAAATCAAAGCGCACGAACAAAACAGAAATAACAAACGAATGGAAATAGAGCGATTTGATTGGTTTATCGAACGGACAGAGAAACGCGCCTGGTTTTTCATTGGTTAAGCGAACGCTCAGGTGAAAAAAGTTCATGCCCGAGAACTTTCTAGAAATCAACCGATACTTCGCTTTGACGCCATACTACAACACGATTGGCCAATCGAACAATGCCTTCTCCATATTAGGGTTTCTTTGGCGGGAAAAAGAAGAGGCCATGTTTTGATCTTTTCATCCATTGGCTGATGAAACAAAGAACGAACACTTACCGAAACCTTTTTTCAAGGTCATACGAAAATCGCTCTATTAAAGAAAAATCCTGATTCCGTCTGTGAGAATAACGTTAACAATGAGCAAAATGTTCGCGCTTATTATATGCTAAACCATCGAATAAGAGGTTAATTATTCCACTACAAAAAATAATTGTTATTTTGCAATTAGCTTCAGTTTTTTGGGAAGAGTATTCAGAAAAATCCTGATTCCGTCTGTGAGAATAACAATAACAATGAGCAAAATGTTGGCGCGTATTATATGCTAAACCATCGAATAAGAGGTTAATTATTCTACTACAAAAAATAATTGGTATTTTGCAATTAGCTTCATTTTTTTGGGACGAGTATTAAAGAAAAATCCTGATTCCGTCTGTGAGAATGACGTTAACAATGAGCAAATTGTTGGCGCGAATTATATGCTAAACCATCGAATAAGAGGTTTATTATTCCACTAGAAAAAATAATTGTTATTTTGCAATTAGGTTCATTTTTTCGGGACGAGTATTAAAGATAAATCCTGATTCCGTCTGTGAGAATGACGTTAACAATGAGGAAAATGTTGGCGCGTATTATATGCTAAACCATCGAATAAGAGGTTTATTATTCCACTACAAAAAATAATTGATAGTTTGCAATTAGGTTCATTTTTTTGGGACGAGTTTTAAAGAAAAATCCTGATTCCGTCTGTGAGAATGACGTTAACAATGAGAAAAATGTTCACGCGTATTATATGCTAAATCATCGAATAAGAGGTTTATTATTCCATTACAAAAAATAATTGTTATTTTGCAATTAGCTTCATTTTTTTGGAAGGAGTAGAGCGATTTTGGTATGACCTTGAAAAGAAAGTGCACGAACAAAACAGAAACAAGAAACGAACGGAAATAGAGCGACTTGATTGGTTTATCGAACGGCCAGACAAACGCGCCTGGCTTTTCATTGGTTAAGCGAACGCTCAGGTAAAAAAAACTTCATGCCCGAGAACTTTCTAGAAATCAACCGATACTTCGCTTTGACGCCATAGTACAACACGATTGGCCAATCGAACAATGCCTTCTCCATATTAGGGTTTCTTTAGCGGGAAAAAGAAGAGGCCATGTTTTGATCTTTTCATCCATTGGCTGATAAAACAAAGAACGAACACTTACCGAAACCTTTTTTCAAGGTCATACGAAAATCGCTCTATTAAAGAAAAATCCTGATTCCGTCTGTGAGAATGACGTTAACAATGAGCAAAATGTTCGCGCTTCTTTTATGCTAAACCATCGAATAAGAGGTTTATTATTCCACTACAAAAAATAATTGTTATTTTGGAATTAGCTTCATTTTTTTGGGACGAGTATTAAAGAAAAATCCTGATTCCGTCTGTGAGAATGACGTTAACAATGAGCAAAATCTTGGCGCGTATTATATGCTAAACCATCGAATAAGAGGTTTATTATTCCACTACAAGAAAAAAAGTGTTATTTTTCAATTAGGTTCATTTTTTTAGGAAGAGTATTCAGAAAAATCCTGATTCCGTCTGTTAGAATGACGTTAACAATGAGCAAAATGTTGGCGCGTATTATATGCTAAACCATTGAATAAGAGGTTATTTATTCTACTGCAAAAAAAATTTGTTATTTTGCAATTAGCTTCATTTTTTTGGGAAGAGTATTCAGAAAAATCCTGATTCCGTCTGTGAGAATGACGTGAACAATGAGCAAAATGTTCGCACTTATTATATGCTGAACCATCGAATAAGAGATTTATTATTCCAGTACAAAAAAAAATTGTTATTTTGCAAGTAGCTTTATTTTTTTGGGAAGAGTATTCAGAAAACTCCTGATTCCGTCTGTGAGACTGACGTTAACAATGAGCAAATTGTTCGCGCTTATTATATGCTGAACCATCGAATAAGAGATTTATTATTCCACTACAAAAAAAAAGTGTTATTTTGCAATTGGCTTCATTTTTTTGGTTAGAGTACTCAGAAAAATCCTGATTCCGTCTGTGAGAATGACGTTAGCAATGAGGAAAATGTTCGCGCGTATTATCTGCAAACCCATCGAATAAGAGGCTTATTATTCCACTACAAGAAAAAAAGTGTTATTTTTCAATTAGGTTCATTTTTTTGGGAAGAGTACTCAGAAAAATCCTGATTCCGTCTTTGAGAATGACGGTAACGATGAGCAAAATGTTTGCGCGTATTATATGCTAAACCATCGAATAAGAGGTTTATTATTCCACTAGAAAAAAAGTGTTATTTTTCAATTAGGTTCATTTTTTTGGGAAGAGTATTCAGAAAAATCCTGATTCCGTCTGTGAGAATGACGTTAACAATGAGCAAAATGTTGGCGCGTATTATATGCTTTATACTACTACATGAGAAATTTCTGCAATTTGATTGGCTTAGAGCAGTGGTATTTCAGCTTAATTTCAAATACCTACATGTGAAAATTAGAAACCTTTTGCGGGTAGTAGTATAAACAAATAATAGCATGATTTGTACGGGATATTTGGCATAAATACCACTCGTGATATTTCAAAATTGTCTCAAATTTCACTTGCCTAACGGCTCCTGAAATTACGTATAACAATTTGGAAATATCACTCGTGGTATTTATGGCAAATATCACTACTAATCATGCTATTACCTATACAAACCATCGAATAAGAGGTTTATTATTCCACTACAATAAATAATTGTTATTTTGCAATTAGCTTAATTTTTTTGGAACGAGTAGAGCGATTTTCGTATGACCTTGAAATCAAAGCGCACGAACAAAACAGAAATAACAAACGAATGGAAATAGAGCGATTGATTGGTTTATCGAACGGACAGAGAAACGCGCCTTGTTTTTCATTGGTTAAGCGAACGCTCAGGTGAAAAAAGTTCATGCCCGAGAACTTTCTAGAAATCAACCGATACTTCGCTTTGACGCCATACTACAACACGATTGGCCAATCGAACAATGCCTTCTCCATATTAGGGTTTCTTTGGCGGGAAAAAGAAGAGGCCATGTTTTGATCTTTTCATCCATTGGCTGATGAAACAAAGAACGAACACTTACCGAAACCTTTTTTCAAGGTCATACGAAAATCGCTCTATTAAAGAAAAATCCTGATTCCGTCTGTGAGAATAACGTTAACAATGAGCAAAATGTTGGCGCGTATTATATGCTAAACCATCGAATAAGAGGTTTATTATCCCACTACAAAAAATAATTGTTATTTTGCAATTAGGTTCATTTTTTTGGGACGAGTATTAAAGAAAAATCCTGATTCCGTCTGTGAGAATGACGTTAACAATGAGCAAAATGTTGGCGCGTATTATATGCTAAACCATCGAATAAGAGGTTTATTATTCCACTACAAAAAATAATTGTTATTTTGCAATTAGGTTCATTTTTTTGGGACGAGTTTTAAAGAAAAATCCTGATTCCGTCTGTGAGAATGACGTTAACAATGAGAAAAATGTTCACGCGTATTATATGCTAAATCATCGAATAAGAGGTTTATTATTCCATTACAAAAAATAATTGTTATTTTGCAATTAGCTTCATTTTTTTGGAAGGAGTAGAGCGATTTTGGTATGACCTTGAAATGAAAGTGCACGAACAAAACAGAAACAAGAAACGAACGGAAATAGAGCGACTTGATTGGTTTATCGAACGGCCAGACAAACGCGCCTGGCTTTTCATTGGTTAAGCGAACGCTCAGGTAAAAAAAACTTCATGCCCGAGAACTTTCTAGAAATCAACCGATACTTCGCTTTGACGCCATAGTACAACACGATTGGCCAATCGAACAATGCCTTCTCCATATTAGGGTTTCTTTAGCGGGAAAAAGAAGAGGCCATGTTTTGATCTTTTCATCCATTGGCTGATAAAACAAAGAACGAACACTTACCGAAACCTTTTTTCAAGGTCATACGAAAATCGCTCTATTAAAGAAAAATCCTGATTCCGTCTGTGAGAATGACGTTAACAATGAGCAAAATGTTCGCGCTTCTTTTATGCTAAACCATCGAATAAGAGGTTTATTATTCCACTACAAAAAATTATTGTTATTTTGGAATTAGCTTCATTTTTTTGGGACGAGTATTAAAGAAAAATCCTGATTCCGTCTGTGAGAATGACGTTAACAATGAGCAAAATCTTGGCGCGTATTATATGCTAAACCATCGAATAAGAGGTTTATTATTCCACTACAAGAAAAAAAGTGTTATTTTTCAATTAGGTTCATTTTTTTAGGAAGAGTATTCAGAAAAATCCTGATTCCGTCTGTTAGAATGACGTTAACAATGAGCAAAATGTTGGCGCGTATTATATGCTAAACCATTGAATAAGAAGTTAATTATTCTACTGCAAAAAAAATTTGTTATTTTGCAATTAGCTTCATTTTTTTGGGAAGAGTATTCAGAAAAATCCTCATTCCGTCTGTGAGAATGACGTGAACAATGAGCAAAATGTTCGCGCTTATTATATGCTGAACCATCGAATAAGAGATTTATTATTCCAGTACAAAAAAAAATTGTTATTTTGCAAGTAGCTTTATTTTTTTGGGAAGAGTATTCAGAAAACTCCTGATTCCGTCTGTGAGAATGACGTTAACAATGAGCAAATTGTTCGCGCTTATTATATGCTGAACCATCGAATAAGAGATTTATTATTCCACTACAAAAAAAAAGTGTTATTTTGCAATTGGCTTCATTTTTTTGGTTAGAGTACTCAGAAAAATCCTGATTCCGTCTGTGAGAATGACGTTAGCAATGAGGAAAATGTTCGCGCGTATTATCTGCAAACCCATCGAATAAGAGGCTTATTATTCCACTACAAGAAAAAAAGTGTTATTTTTCAATTAGGTTCATTTTTTTGGGAAGAGTACTCAGAAAAATCCTGATTCCGTCTTTGAGAATGACGGTAACGATGAGCAAAATGTTTGCGCGTATTATATGCTAAACCATCGAATAAGAGGTTTATTATTCCACTACAAGAAAAAAAGTGTTATTTTTCAATTAGGTTTATTTTTTTAGGAAGAGTATTCAGAAAAATCCTGATTCCGTCTGTTAGAATGACGTTAACAATGAGCAAAATGTTGGCGCGTATTATATGCTAAACCATTGAATAAGAGGTTAATTATTCTACTGCAAAAAAAATTTGTTATTTTGCAATTAGCTTCATTTTTTTGGGAAGAGTGTTCAGAAAAATCCGGATTCCGTCTGTGAGAATGACGTTAACAATGAGCAAAATGTTCGCGCTTATTATATGCTAAATAATTGAATAAGAGGTTTATTTTTCCACTACAAAAAATAATTGTTATTTTGGAATTGGCTTTATTTTTTTGGGACGAGTATTAAAGAAAAATCCTGATTCCGTCTGTGAGAATGACGTTAACAATGAGCAAAATGTTGGCGCGTATTATATGCTAAACCATCGAATAAGAGGTTTATTATTCCACTACAAGAAAAAAAGTGTTATATTTCAATTAGGTTCATTTTTTTAGGAAGAGTATTCAGAAAAATCCTGATTCCGTCTGTTAGAATGACGTTAACAATGAGCAAAATGTTGGCGCGTATTATATGCTAAACCATTGAATAAGAGGTTAATTATTCTACTGCAAAAAAAATTTGTTATTTTGCAATTAGCTTCATTTTTTTGGGAAGAGTATTCAGAAAAATCCGGATTCCGTCTGTGAGAATGACGGTAAGAATGAGCAAAATGTTAGAGCGTATTATATGCTAAACCATGGAATAAGAGGTTTATTATTCCACTACAAGAAAAAAAGTGTTATTTTTCAATTAGGTTCATTTTTTTGGGAAGAGTAGTCAGAAAAATCCTGATTCCGTCTATGAGAATAACGTTAACAATGAGCAAAATGTTGGAGCGTTTTATATACTAATCCATTAAATAAGAGGTTAATTATTCTACTGCAAAAAGAATTTGTTATTTTGGAAGTAGCTTAATTTTTTTGGGAAGAGTATTCAGGAAACTCCGGATTCCGTCTGTGAGAATGACATTAACAATGAGCAAAATGTTGGCGCGTATTATATGATAAACCATCGAATAAGAGGTTTATTATTCCACTACAAAAAAATAATTTTTTTTATCAATTAGGTTCATTTTTTTGGGACGAGTATCAAAGAAAAATCCTGATTTCGTCTGTGAGATTGACGTTAACAATGAGCAAAATGTTCGCGCGTATTATATGCTAAACCATCGAATAAGAGGTTTATTATTCCACTATAAAAAATAATATTTATTTTGC
Source organism: Porites divaricata (assembly GCA_038088405.1). Taxonomy (NCBI): domain Eukaryota; kingdom Metazoa; phylum Cnidaria; class Anthozoa; order Scleractinia; family Poritidae; genus Porites; species Porites divaricata. Next base: position 6,991,845 of record JBBMOI010000010.1, on the reverse strand, counting down.
AATTATCTTCACTTTTGGGACGAGTAGAGCGATTTGCGTATGACCTTGAAATGAAAGCGCACGAACAAAACAGAAACAACAAACGAACGGAAATAGAGCAATTTGATTGGTTTATCGAACGGACAGACAAACGCGCCTGGCTTTTCATTGGTTAAGCGAACGCTCAGGTGAAAAAGTTGATGCCCGAGAACTTTCTAGAAATCAACCGATACTTCGCTTTGACGCCATACTACAACACGATTGGCCAATCGAACAATGCCTTCTCCATATTAGGGTTTCTTTGGCGGGAAAAAGAAGAGGCCATGTTTTGATCTTTTCATCCATTGGCTGATGAAACAAAGAACGAACACTTACCGAAATCTTTTTTCAAGGTCATACAAAAATCGCTTTATAAAGAAAAATCCTGATTCCGTCTGTGAGAATGACGTTAACAATGAGAAAAATGTTGGCTCGTATTATATGCTAAACCATTGAATGAGAGGTTAATTATTCCACTACAAAAAAAAGATTGTTATTTTGCATTTAGCTTTATTTTTTTGGGAAGAGTATTCAGAAAAATCCTGATTCCGTCTGTGAGAATGACGTTAACAATGGGCAAAATGGTTGCGCTATGCTAAACCATCGAATAAGAGGTTTATTATTCTACTGCTAGAAAAAAATTGTTATTTTGCATTTAGCTTCATTTTTTTGGAAAGAGTATTCAGAAAAATCCTGATTCCGTCTGTGAGAATGACGTTAGCAATGAGCAAAATGTTCGCGCTTATTATATGCTGAACCATCGAATAAGAGGCTTATTATTCCACTTCAAAAAAAATTGTTATTTTGCAATTAGCTTTATTTTTTTTGGAAGAGTAGTCAGAAAACTCCTGATTCCGTCTGTGAGAATGACGTTAACAATGAGCAAAATGTTGGCGCGTATTATATGCTAAACCATTGAATAAGAGGTTAATTATTCTACTGCAAAAAAAATTTGTTATTTTGCAATTAGCTTCATTTTTTTGGGAAGAGTATTCAGAAAAATCCTGATTCCGTCTGTGAGAATGACGTGAACAATGAGCAAAATGTTCGCGCTTATTATATGCTAAACAATTGAATAAGACGTTTATTATTCCACTACAAAAAATAATTGTTATTTTGGAATTAGCTTCATTTTTTGGGACGAGTATTAAAGAAAAATCCTGATTCCGTCTGTGAGAATGACGTTAACAATGAGCAAAATGTGGGCGCGTATTATATTCTAAACCATCGAATAAGAGGTTTATTATTCCACTACAAAAAATAATTGTTATTTTTCAATTAGCTTCATTTTTTTAGGAGGAGTAGAGCGATTTTCGTATGACCTTGAAACGAAAGCGCACGAACAAAACAGAAACAACAAACGAACGGAAATAGAGCAATTTGATTGGTTTATCGATCGGACAGACAAACGCGCCTGGCTTTTCATTGGTTAAGCGAAGGCTCAGGTGAAAAAACTTCATGCCCGAGAACTTTCTAAAAATCAACCGATACTTCGCTTTGACGCCATACTACAACACGATTGGCCAATCGAACAATGCCTTCTCCATATTAGGGTTTCTTTGGCGAGAAAAAGAAGAGGCCATGTTTTGTTCTTTTCATCCATTGGCTGATGAAAGAAAGAACGAACACTTACCGAAATCTTTTTTCAAGGTCATACGAAAATCGCTCTATTAAAGACAAATCCTGATTCCCTCTGTGAGAATGACGTTCACAATAAGCAAAATGTTCGCGCTTATTATATGCTGAACCATCGAATAAGAGGTTTATTATTCCACTACAAAAAAAAATTGTTATTTTGCAATTAGCTTCATTTTTTTGGGAAGAGTGTTCAGAAAAATCCTGACTCCATCTGTGAGAATGACGTTAACAATGAGCAAAATGTTGGCGCGTATTATATGCTAAACCATTGAATGAGAGGTTAATTATTCCACTACAAGAAAAAAAGTGTTATTTTTCAATTAGGTTCATTTTTTTTCGAAGAGTATTCAGAAAAATCCTGATTCCGTCTGTGAGAATGACGTTAACAATGAGCAAAATGTTGGCGCGTATTATATGCTAATCCATTGAATAAGAGGTTAATTATTCTACTGCAAAAAAAATTTGTTTTTTTGCAATTAGCTTCATTTTTTTGGGAAGAGTATTCAGAAAAATATGGATTCCGTCTGTGAGAATGACGTTAACAATGAGCAAAATGTTCGCGCTTATTATATGCTAAACAATTGAATAAGACGTTTATTATTCCACTACAAAAAATAATTGTTATTTTGGAATTAGCTTCATTTTTTGGGACGAGTATTAAAGAAAAATCCTGATTCCGTCTGTGAGAATGACGTTAACAATGAGCAAAATGTGGGCGCGTATTATATGCTAAACCATCGAATAAGAGGTTTATTATTCCACTACAAAAAATAATTGTTATTTTTCAATTAGCTTCATTTTTTTGGGAGGAGTAGAGCGATTTTCGTATGAGCTTGAAACGAAAGCGCACGAACAAAACAGAAACAACAAACGAACGGAAATAGAGCAATTTGATTGGTTTATCGATCGGACAGACAAACGCGCCTGGCTTTTCATTGGTTAAGCGAAGGCTCAGGTGAAAAAACTTCATGCCCGAGAACTTTCTAAAAATCAACCGATACTTCGCTTTGACGCCATACTACAACACGATTGGCCAATCGAACAATGCCTTCTCCATATTAGGGTTTCTTTAGCGGGAAAAAGAAGAGGCCATGTTTTGTTCTTTTCATCCATTGGCTGATGAAACAAAGAACGAACACTTACCGAAATCTTTTTTCAAGGTCATACGAAAATCGCTCTATTAAAGAAAAATCCTGATTCCCTCTGTGAGAATGACGTTAACAATGAGCAAAATGTTGGCGCGTATTATATGCTAAACCATTGAATGAGAGGTTTATTATTCCACTACAAAAAAAAGATTGTTATTTTGCATTTAGCTTTATTTTTTTGGGAAGAGTATTCAGAAAAATCCTGATTCCGTCTGTGAGAATGACGTTAACAATGAGCAAAATGGTCGCGCTTATTATATGCTAAACCATCGAATAAGAGGTTTATTATTGCACTGCAAGTAAAAAATTGTTATTTTGCATTTAGCTTCATTTTTTTGGAAAGAGTATTGAGAAAAATCCTGACTCCGTCTGTGAGAATGACGTTAACAATGAGCAAAATGTTCGCGCGTATTATATGCTAAACCTTCGAATAAGAGGTTTATTATTCCACTACGAAAAATAATTGTTATTTTGCAATTAGGTTCATTTTTTTGGGAAGAGTATTCAGAATAATCCTGATTCCGTCTGTGAGAATGACGTTAACAATGAGCAAAATGTTCGCGCGTATTATCTGCAAACCCATCGAATAAGAGGCTTATTATTCCACTTAAAAAAAAATTGTTATTTTGCAATTAGCTTTATTTTTTTGGGAAGAGTATTCAGAAAACTCCTGATTCCGTCTGTGAGATTGACGTTAACAATGAGCAAAATGTTCGCGTTTATTATATGCTGAACCATCGAATAAGAGATTTATTATTCCACTACAAAAAAAATTGTTATTTTGCAATTAGCTTTATTTTTTTGGGAAGAGTACTTAGAAAAATCCTTATTCCGTCTGTGAGAATGACGTTAACAATGAGCAAAATGTTGGCGCGTATTATATGCTAAACCATCGAATAAGAGATTTATTATTCCACTACAAGAAAAAAAGTGTTATTTTTTAATTAGGTTCATTTTTTTGGGAAGAGTACTCGGAAAAATCCTGATTCTGTCTGTGAGAATGACGGTAACGATGAGCAAAATGTTGGCGCGTATTATATGCTAAACCATCGAATAAGTGGTTTATTATTTCACTACAAAAAAAAAGTGTTAATTTTCAATTAGGTTCATTTTTTTGGGAAGAGTATTCAGAAAAAATTTGATTCCGTATGTTAGAATGACGTTAACAATGAGCAAAATGTTCGCGCGTATTATATGCTAAACCATTGAATGAGAGGTTAATTATTCCACTACAAAATAAAAGATTGTTATTTTGCATTTAGCTTTATTTTTCTGGGAAGAGTATTCAGAAAAATCCTGATTCCGTCTGTGAGAATGACGTTAACAATGAGCAAAATGTTCGCGCTTATTATATGCTAAACCATCGAATAAGAGGTTTATTATTCCACTGCAAGAAAAAAATTGTTATTTTGCATTTAGCTTCATTTTTTTGGAAAGAGTATTGAGAAAAATCCTGACTCCGTCTGTGAGAATGACGTTAACAATGAGCAAAATGTTCGCGCGTATTATATGCTAAACCATCGAATAAGAGGTTTTATTATTCCACTACGAAAAATTGTTATTTTGCAATGAGGTTCATTTTTTTGGGAAGAGTATTCAGAAAAATCCTGATTCCGTCTGTGAGAATGACGTTAACAATGAGCATAATGTTCGCGCTTATTATCTGCAAAACGATCGAAGAAGAGGTTTTATTATTCCACTGCGAAAAATAATTGTTATTTTGCAATTAGGTTCATTTTTTTGGGAAGAGTATTCAGAAAAATCCTGATTCCGTCTGTGAGAATGACGCTAACAATGAGCAAAATGGTTGCGCGTGTTATATGCTAAACCATCGAATAAGAGGTTGATTATTCTACTGCAAAAAAGATGTTATTTTTGTCCCGGGGGTGGGCACTTTTGTATTTTTTGGGTGGGTATGTGCTGCCTGGGACTACAAATTGGCACCCTGTTCTAAAATAAATTTCCCCTAAAATTGATATCCCGTTCTAGAAATGGGCCAATTTTTTATACTCCGTTCTAGAAAGTTTGTAAATTGAAATAGCCCTGTTTTTTGAAAAAAGATATTTCTTTATTTGTTCGACTTATACATCAAATAAATGCTTCTTTATAATCAGCAACAATTTTAAGCGGAAGATAAAGTCGTGATCCACAGATTTTTTTATTTCCCATCTGGATACCCTGTTCTTAATCAGGAGCTTGAAAATCACGACCCCGTTGGGCGGCACATACCCGTATACGTAATGTATGGGAGTTCCCCCCCCCCGGGACTTTAGGGTCTATTTTCTGGTAAGAGTATCCAAAACCCCCTACAGTTCAGCCATAGTTGCTCCTTTTGCATCCGCCGGTATTCGCCCTTTTTTAAACCGGTTAAACAAGGGCATTACAATGTATTATTTTGTGCGTTCTCTTGACCTTGGAATAATAATTACATATTATTACTTGTATATTATAGTTAGCAATTTCAAGGACTTTGCGTTAGACGTTTACTTGAACATGCAGTGGAGAGAGCTATTAAATAAAACTGCGCAATAGAGCGATTTTCGTATGACCTTGAAATGAAAGCGCGCGAACAAAACGGAAACGACAAACGAACGGAAATAGAGCAATTTGATTGGTTTATCGAACGAACAGACAAACGTGTCTGGCTTTTCATTGGTTAAGCGAACGCTCAGGTGAAAAAACTTCATGCCCGAGAACTTTCTAGAAATCAATCGATACTTCGCTTTGACGTCATACTACAACACGATTGGCCAATCGAACAATCCTTCTCCATATTAGAGTGTCTTTGGCGGGAAAACAAAGAGGCCATGTTTTGATCTTTTCATCTATTGGCTGATGAAACAAAGAACGAACACTTACCGAAACCTTTTTTCAAGGTCGTGTGAAAATCGCTCTAAACTACAGAAACGGAGTCACACGTCTTAAGCGACTTTATTGCTAATGATACCGTAACGCTCAGAACTCTTCGTGAGTGAGAAAGTTAAAGGTCCCCATAATACTGTTGTAGAAGAATAGTCCCCACAAAGCAAAAGAAGTGTAACTTTAGGTCCCCACAAAGTGTGTATAACGTTTCCTCATTACAATGTATTACTGCCTCGTATTTTGTGCGTTCTCTTGACCTTGTATGGTGAAATGACATAATAGTGGAATAATAATTACATATTATTACTTGTATATTATATTTAGCAATTTCAAAGACTTTGCGTTAGACGTTTACTTGAACATGCAGGAGAGAGAGCTATTAAATAAAACTGCGCAATAAACTACAGAAACGCAGTCACATGTCTTACGCGACTTTATTGCTAATAAAGCCCTGAAGCACTCATTTTTTTTTTCAGGCTTCTTCTTTGTAATTGCTTAAATTGGAAAATTTACTGCGATGATCATTCTTCACTTTTATTGCTAATGATACCATAACGCTCAGAACTCTTGGTGAGTGAGAAAGTTAAAGGTCCCCATAATACTGTTGTAGAAGAATAGTCCCCACAAAGCAAAAGAAGTGTAACTTTAGGTCCCCACAAAGTGTGTATAACGTGTCCTCATAACGCAAATAGCAATATTTTGGAAATTTTGTGAAGTGCATAGAGAACTGTAAGCAAGTGGCTTCAAACACTATGCATATTATTTGAAAATATACCTTGTAACACAGGGTCCCCAGACCTCGGTGTAGAAACCAGGTCCCCGTATCTCGGAAGGGGCGAGTATGTATGTGTATGGCTGTGTAGGGCTATGTAGGGCTGTGTACGGCTGTGTAGGGCTATGTAGGGCTACGTAGGGCTGTGTATGGCTATGTAAGGCTATGTATGGCTATGTAGGGCTATGTAGGGCTGTGTATGGCTGTGTATGGCTATGTAGGGCTATGTAGGGCTATGTAGGGCTGTGTAGAACTGTGTATGGCTATATATGGCTATGTAGGGCTGTGTATCGCTGTGTATGGCTATGTAGGGCTATGTAGGGCTGTGGAGGGCTGTGTATGGCTATGTAGGGCTGTGTATTGCTATATAGGGCGATGTATGGCTATGTAGGGCTGTGTAGGGGTATGTAGGGCTGTGTATGGCTGTGTATGGCTATGTAGGGCTGTGTATGGCTGTGTAGGGCTGTGTAGGGCTATGTAGGGCTGTGTATGGCTATGTAGGGCTATGTAGGGCTATGTAGGGCTGTGTATGGCTGTGTAGGGCTATGTAGGGCTGTGTATGGCTGTGTATGGCTGTGTATGGCTGTGTAGGGCTATGTAGGGCTGTGTATGGCTATGTAGGGCTATGTAGGGCTATGTAGGGCTATGTAGGGCTGTGTATGGCTGTGTAGGGCTATGTAGGGCTGTGTATGGCTGTGTAGGGCTATGTAGGGCTGTGTACGGCTGTGTAGGGCTATGTATTGCTATGTAGGGCTGTGTATGGCTATGTAAGGCTATGTATGGCTATGTAGGGCTATGTAGGGCTGTGTATGGCTGTGTATGGCTATGTAGGGCTATGTAGGGCTATGTAGGGCTGTGTAGAACTGTGTATGGCTATGTATGGCTATGTAGGGCTGTGTATCGCTGTGTATGGCTATGTAGGGCTATGTAGGGCTGTGGAGGGCTGTGTATGGCTATGTAGGGCTGTGTATTGCTATATAGGGCGATGTATGGCTATGTAGGGCTGTGTAGGGGTATGTAGGGCTGTGTATGGCTGTGTATGGCTATGTAGGGCTGTGTAGGGCTGTGTAGGGCTGTGTAGGGCTATGTAGGGCTGTGTATGGCTATGTAGGGCTATGTAGGGCTATGTAGGGCTGTGTATGGCTGTGTAGGGCTATGTAGGGCTGTGTATGGCTGTGTATGGCTGTGTATGGCTGTGTAGGGCTATGTAGGGCTGTGTATGGCTATGTAGGGCTATGTAGGGCTATGTAGGGCTGTGTATGGCTGTGTAGGGCTATGTAGGGCTGTGTATGGCTGTGTAGGGCTATGTAGGGCTGTGTACGGCTGTGTAGGGCTATGTATTGCTATGTAGGGCTGTGTATGGCTATGTAAGGCTATGTATGGCTATGTAGGGCTATGTAGGGCTGTGTATGGCTGTGTATGGCTATGTAGGGCTATGTAGGGCTATGTAGGGCTATGTAGGGCTGTGTAGAACTGTGTATGGCTATGTATGGCTATGTAGGGCTGTGTATCGCTGTGTATGGCTATGTAGGGCTATGTAGGGCTGTGGAGGGCTGTGTATGGCTATGTAGGGCTGTGTATTGCTATATAGGGCGATGTATGGCTATGTAGGGCTATGTAGGGCTATGTAGGGCTGTGTATGGCTGTGTAGGGCTATGTAGGGCTGTGTATGGCTGTGTAGGGCTATGTAGGGCTGTGTACGGCTGTGTAGGGCTATGTATTGCTATGTAGGGCTGTGTATGGCTGTGTATGTCTATGTAGGGCTGTGTATGGCTGTGTAGGGCTGTGTAGGGCTATGTAGGGCTGTGTATGGCTATGTAGGGCTATGTAGGGCTATGTAGGGCTGTGTATGGCTGTGTAGTGCTATGTAGGGCTGTGTATGGCTGTGTAGGGCTATGTAGGGCTGTGTATGGGTGTGTATGGCTATGTAGGGCTGTGTATCGCTGTGTAGGGCTGTGTAGGGCTATGTAGGGCTGTGTATGGCTATGTAGGGCTATGTAGGGCTATATAGGGCTATGTAGGGCTGTGTATGGCTGTGTAGGGCTATGTAGGGCTGTGTATGGCTGTGTAGGGCTATGTAGGGCTATGTAGGGCTGTGTATGGCTATGTAAGGCTATGTATGGCTATGTAGGGCTATGTAGGGCTGTGTATGGCTGTGTAGGGCTATGTAGGGCTATGTAGGGCTGTGTATGGCTGTGTAGGGCTATGTAGGGCTATGTAGGGCTGTGTATGGCTATGTAAGGCTATGTATGGCTATGTAGGGCTATGTAGGGCTGTGTATGGCTGTGTAGGGCTATGTAGGGCTATGTAGGGCTATATAGAGCTGTGTAGAACTGTGTATGGCTATGTATGGCTATGTAGGGCTGTGTATGGCTGTGTATGGCTATGTAGGGCTATGGAGGGCTGTGGAGGGCTGTGTATGGCTATGTAGGGCTGTGTATGGCTATATAGGGCCATGTATGGCTATGTAGGGCTGTGTAGGGGTATGTAGGGCTGTGTATGACTATGTAGGGCTATGTAGGGCTATGTAGGGCTATGTAGGGCTATGTAGGGCTGTGTATGGCTGTGTATGGCTATGTAGGGCTGTGTATTGCTATATAGGGCGATGTATGGCTATGTAGGGCTGTGTAGGGGTATGTAGGGCTGTGTATGGCTGTGTATGGCTATGTAGGGCTGTGTATGGCTGTGTAGGGCTGTGTAGGGCTATGTAGGGCTGTGTATGGCTATGTAGGGCTATGTAGGGCTATGTAGGGCTGTGTATGGCTGTGTAGGGCTATGTAGGGCTGTGTATGGCTGTGTAGGGCTATGTAGGGCTGTGTATGGCTGTGTAGGGCTATGTAGGGCTGTGTATGGGTGTGTATGGCTGTGTAGGGCTGTGTATGGCTGTGTAGGGCTGTGTAGGGCTATGTAGGGCTGTGTATGGCTATGTAGGGCTATGTAGGGCTTTGTAGGGCTATGTAGGGCTATGTAGTGCTGTGTATGGCTATGTAGGGCTATGTATGGCTGTGTATGGCTGTGTAGGGCTATGTATGGCTATGTAGGGTTGTGTATGGCTATGTAGTGCTGTGTATACTGACATTGCTGCTTGTATTAACTAATGTCTAACCACTATATGATGCTTACACCACGTACCTACCAAAATAAATCACGCCACCTTGGTGGGTTGACACATGAGCCCGTGATATGGTCATGTGATACTGATCAGTGGCTATCCTTGTTTGACAGCTGTCAATTGACCATTTGTGTATGTCCAATACACGAAATGTGGACTTGCCAAGACACACCTGAGATGCCCCTCCCTCCCTTTTGATAGTCTCCCCTACCCCACCTTTACAATCTGTAGACGCGTACGTACGTGCGTACGCTCGGTCAATCACGTGACAACCAAACGAAAAGAGGTTAACCCTATTCTATGAGTATGGGTCTCTGTCCCACTCGCGCGCAAGTTGTGTGTGTGAAAAACTGATGTCATGTGACGTAGGGTTACATCGTAATCTTAAATGACCGCCAAGGGTGTTTAAGTTGTGACCGTTCAAAACCAGCGAGGTCCCTTCGCTTCCTCCCTTTCTCCCTTTAGTAAATACAAGAAATGGTCGAAGAAATGTCGTCGAATTTGACGGTATCCACGTAAGAGTCCCAAATCGTTGAAGCTTTCCTACGGAGATCTCAAGTTCAAAGGCATACCTCATTTACAAATTCTTCCACAAATACTCTTGCAGGAACACTGTTAAGATCATCATACTCTCCACGATACTCAGCTTCTAGTCCATTCCACTCCTCTACCGGTACTTCAAGTCGAGTTATATTCCCTTGAAAAATAAAAAAAGCACATTTATCCTGAATAGGAAAGCTACAAAATAAAGGAAGCTAAAGGCCGGTTTTTTTTTTGCTACCTTATAAAAACGAAAAAATAAGGAAGCAAAGCTTTTATGTCAAATATTTTTCGTATTTCAAATCGAAGAAAGCCTCGCGGTATCAGGAAACAAGTTGGTCTCAATCGGTGTTATAGTGACGTTACGTTATTTTAGTACTCTAGGTCATATGTATGCTCTTGTAGGGTATAGATTTGGTTCATTTGTTTCAAATGAGCCATTCCGGCCATTTTCATGTTTCCTCAATTCCTGGGAAGTCTTTCCTATCAGACATTTGTTGTCAAGTATTTATGGTAATTGTAGTTGAATATATAATTTTTTCTGCTAAAGCATTACAAACAGAGCCGGCTAAACGAACAATCGCAACAAACAGTGAAAGACAATTAATTAACGAAAACCATACCAACAACACAAAATTGTTGATGTGACATACCACATAATTAGCAAATAGTGCGGGTGCAAAGCGATTTCAATTACGATAACCAATTTTATATGACTTTTACTGCGTTTGCACACCCAGTAGTTAGGCGTTTATGTTGTTTATCGTGCAGGGAGTTTTATTAACATTTTGGCTGTTAATCGTCCGCAAAGTAATTTTACTCCGTTGCTTCTAAGTTTTAATACTTTTAAAGGAATCATTTTTTGGTAAGGTAGCTCTACTTTCAAGAGTTTCCTTACATATACAGCAAATCCTCTATTAAGACCCCCTCTTTTTAAGCACTTACGAAGACAGACCACCGCCTTAGTTTTTAGTGAAAAAAGCTTTTGACCACAACGTACCTACGGCTATAACATCTAGAGAAGTCCGACCTGAGCCGACTGGGTTGACAGGAATACACGTGAATATTCCATCCTCTTCGACGGTGACATTAATGACGCCTGATTTACTCACACCTACATGTACGTGACCCGGATAAAAATAGAAAACGTACCTTTCCTCGAATTTCGAAACTGGAACGCCCCTAAAAACGCTAAAACGGCGAGCAGAACTGATCGCAAACTATGCGTTTCCATACAGCGTTCTTGCGACCTCTAGCAGAAATGGCCAATGTTTGTCTGAGTGGGGGACACGTTTTTGAGACGTCATCTGTGCGCAGCGCTATTGACCACTCCGGAAATACCATGACACTCCATAATGCTTTTTGTTTGTCACCCAAAATTTTGCATAAGCATTGTTTTCAATTTCTCTTGGGCCATTTTAACTCCCAATTGCAAGAGAAACTGAAAACAATGCTTATGCAAAATTTTGGGGTGACAAACAAAGAGCATTATGGTATGTTATGGTATTCTCTGAAGTGGTCAATTGATGAAAGCCCACTTCTATTGTCGGAAAAGAATAACATTTACATACTTTTCATTTCTATAAAGACCTCTTCAGTGGCTGGACTACCAATGCCATTATGGGCAGTGCATCTGTACGCTCCCTCGTCCTGTGTAGAAACAATGGTCAGCGGAAATGCGACGATGGTGTTATCATAAACTCTTGTCCAGGAAATGTTTGGTTGCGGATTTCCATTAGCTGAGCAGTTAAGCGTCACTAGGTCATGTTGATTGGCTGTCTGGTTGCTAGAGATGAAAGTTATTTCCGGTGGAACTGAAAATTTAAAACATAAGTAAGGTCAAGGGGATATATAAGTAAGGGTTTTCTAAAACTTAACAGTAAAAATTACTGATAAAAAACGACGTTTCGACCGATCTTCGGTCATTTTCAAGTAAAGTTAAACATTCTTTAGCACCTAAATTCTGTTCTTAACAAAAGGCTTCCCAACAACACGCAAATAACAACTAACAACATTTCTGGTTTATTGTGCCCTAGTAGAGCTTAGTAATACGTTTAGCATTTTAAAGATGTGTAAAAGCAAATTTGACTGCCTGGTGTTTGAAGTGTTTTTTTTTTATTATTAATGAACTGAGACCTCGTCTCAAAGTACAATCAACCTCACTTCGTGCAAAAGTTTTTAAATGGCTCTTTTAATTAGATTCTATTGTTGTTGTTTTTTTCTACACACTTTATCAAGTCTGTTACCACGGATTAATTTAATTCATTTAAGAATTGTTACTTTAACAGAATAGAGTGTTTTCACATGACGTCACGGCGGCCATATTGGTGTCCCAAAACAATGAAACGGCGGCCTTGTTGGTGTCCCAAACCAATCCTCTGGGAGTTGTACTCTTTTCTTATGCAAGTGCTTTCTTTTGTATTAATAAATTTGCATAGATGATGGCCACGTGAGTGAAAACAGTCTAAACTTAGCAATTCAACAATACAGATATCCAAAGTTTTATCAGGTTTATATGATAGTTATAAATGATCTGTGCGATTTTCATACTTCTGTTATGAATTTTAACTGGCGAAATAAAAACATTTATTGTTCTTATTCTTGTTATTCTTCTTATATTGTTATATAAGCGTGAATTCCGCTTGTCGCTGCGAAGAAAGTACAAGTTTCCAGGCCGTGATGACAGTTCATTGAATCTCAATTTCAATAAAGGCGATGTTCCAAAGAGTCTTTCCAGTAATTCGAACTGAGACGTGATAAGCCTGATATAATTATCTACGGTCATGGTACCCTTTGATATTTTAGATACACGACGGCTATTCTCCTATCGATTGTACTCCTATAGGCTGGAAAACTTCATGTTATCCAGAGAAGTTACAACCTCAATCAATTTCTTTCGTTATGCCACTCCGGTGTTCCTTTAAACTCGCGTCTTTGGGTCTTTTTAGCTCAGTTTAGCCGCATAGACATCAATTTTTACGGTTTAATGGGTTTCAAGTTACTGATGACGTTTCCCGCTTTTTTTTTCAAGCAAATGTATTGGGTAGAGAGCCGTTGTTTCCGCATTGGTATTGTTCCCTAGTTCCAGACGTAAATTTTAGCAACATTTTGTAGCATTAAACGTTTGTCTCGGTTGCAAAATATGCTGTCGTTATAATAAGCCACCATTCATTTTTTAATTTGTGATAGAAAATAATACATGAGATGCAATTTGAAGGCAGAAAAAAAATAACATGTACTTTGCAAATTTGTGGTCAATTCGGGCAACCTTTACCCTCCATTACTTTTATGACTTTCCAGTCGGTAGTAAACAGGTCAGCGGATCCAGGAGTTTTCTTAGGAGGGGTGCACCACTAAGAAACTACCATTTTAACTGCCATTTTTTACGGTGATTAGCATAAATTCTTCAACCTCGTCTCTTGTTTTTCTTCAGCACCAATTAAACACAAAGTTTCCTTGTTTTAGAATACCAGTTGTATTCGAAAGCCGCAGACATCTCAGGGGTGCGCACCCCCTGTAACCTCCCCCTAGATAAGCCCCTGGTGAAAGCATGTGTACAGATAATGTACTATCGACACTATCGGTTATACTTTACAAACTCTTCATTACTTTGCTAGTACTGTCCAGTCAGTCGTAAAACATATGTACAGATAATGTTGTTGTTTTTGTTATTTGCCCGCCAATTAAATAACAAGCAGTGTCATAATCGGTGATCCTATGTTTAGGCCATGTCTGCACTCTGCAGTATATTCATATGTTACAAGCAGTCTCCATAGAGAAATACAGTGTAAGTTAAGGAGTATATTTGGTAATATAATCTCCAATATGACACGTGCTTCGATAAGGTATTGCAGTGTGTTTAACGATATCGGGATACTCATCCACTCCTCCCCTTTTGCTCTTATCCTGTCCGTGTTGCAATCGATCGCTTACTTGTATATTCAATGGGGCAGAAAGGACAAACAGTCAACAACCCTAATACATGATATTTTCCGTAATGAGACCTGCAATAAAATCGGCTCTATTATCTACGTACTACCGCCCATTGTTTCTATTGCGCCTGTAACTGATAGAAATTTTAAGCTATAACCTATCCCTACATCTGCCTAACGTAAAATGGTAGCAGTCTTTGTATTCACGTCACTTCTTACATATATTCTTCTTCTTTTCTTTTCTTCCTTTTTTCTTTGTTCCTTTCGTCTTCTTAAAATTCACATGTTTTATCTTTACTTAATGGTGTACTGAAATTATCAATATATGAAAATCATATATGTGAACTGCGTAGTTTAGAATTATTTGAAGGAAGATCATCGCAGTTATATACGCAACTTATGCAGTTGCGAAAAGAAAGCCTGAAAAAAATTCAGGCTTGTACGGGATTCGAACCCTTGACCTCTGCGATACCGGTGCAGCGCTTAAACCAATTAAGCTAACAAGCCAACTGGGAGCAGGTCGTTAAATTGGTTCGTTATAAACCCGTGAAAGGATGATGATGAAATTATGAATATATGAAAATCATATTTGTGAACTGCCGAGTGAAGAATTATTTAAAGGAAGATCATCGCAGTTATAAACGTATACGTATTATATCATCGCAACTGCATAAGTTGCGTATATAACTGCGATGATCTTCCTTAAAATAATTAACGGTATACTGTGGACAAAGAGTCTGTTTGATTATACCACATACGCGAAGCCGTTAAAAGAATAACGTTTGACTCACTTAAAACAGCTACAAAGACGTCAGCAACAGCTGGATCACTAACACCGTTCCTAGCAGTACACCTATAGCCACCAGCATCCTCTTTACCAGTGATTATCAAAGGGAGCGTGATAACATGTCCATCATTAAGTCTTGTCCAAGTGACGTTAGGCTTTGGATTGCCTTCAGCTGTACAGGTGAGGGTAACATTTTCATTTCGATTTACTGTCAGGTTACCAGAAATAAAGCGGATATCTGAAGGAGCTGTAAAATTGACAGAATAGATAACTTATTACAATTAAATAACTAACTCAGCCTTACCCCAGAGGTTATTTTTACTGGTTGATAGACATAACTAGCTTTTGACCTCTAGAACTAAAGCGACCTTCTCTAAAGGACAATTGGTAGGAACGTGAAAAAGCATTTCCATTCCTAATGAACTGCAGCTGCAAATCTCCCGGTAACAATTCCCAATGCAGTTAAACCACTACACTAATAACATTTATTTTTCATTCAAAATATTTCCCCGATTCTGATTGGATAAAAGCACACGTTTAATTCCCCACAACCAGTTACTGATGACCAAATTTGGAACAATTTTGTGTTTAGCGAGGAAATGGCGTCAAAAATGCAGCGTTCTTGCAGGTTAATGCACCGTTAAGACAAAAAAGCAAGGCTGATTTTACAGTCGGGAATATATTATCTTGGTTAAAAAATAATATATTCCGACTGTAAAATCAGCCTTGCCTTTTTGTCTTATATTTTCACTTATTGCTGATTAGATCCTTTATTAGGATCCGGTCCTTCTTTTTTGTAAGCTGGTCCTTACTTAAAAATTGAATAATGCACCGTTAACCGAGAAGACCTGGGGACGAGGTTGAGTTGGTTTGGTTGTGAACTTGAAAAAATGGCGATCATTTCATTCGTTTCGATTTCAAGAGTAAGAACTAGGCGAAAAAATAGCTAAAAACATGGCAAGAACAGCAAGAAGACAACTCGAAGGGCGACATCTGCTATTTGGAGAATATTTGCAGAGCAGAACAACCCTAAACGTGCATTATCGAAGATGAACTTAACATCAATGGATCGATGGTGCTAAGCAAGTTTTAGCCATGTTTTTAAACTAGGAATTATTTTGAATGAATAATAAAACAATTATTAAATTCGGCTTTCGTATCATACGAAGAATTAAGGAGATCTCGGAGGGTATTATCCGCCTCGGCCTATGGCCTCGACGGATAACACCCTCCTCGATCTCCATTATTTTCCATAAGATACTCAGCCTCATTCAAAACCCATGGTGTCGGCAAATCTGCTACATCCTGTTCAAAATCTTACTAAGTAAGGGAGAAAAGTTTCAAACAGTGAATACAAACTGTCAGTTTCCGCCGTTCCAGTTTTGTCTAATAGTGAGTATATGCATACCCTTTATATTGAATTATTATATAATCATACATTGTACTCACTATCAGTCTTCTCATTGGGTAAGAGCCTACAGTTAAATGTGGCTAAGTCCCTTAAACAAAATATTGTTTCTTTTGCAAAAAAAAAAATCGATTTGTACATATCATGACTTTTTTTTTAGAATAGTTTTGAAAAGTTCAAATTTGCAGCCATTTTGGCACAACATTCGTCTAAGCCTTCTCTGGGAAGCCTCCGAGAAACAAAGGAAACCTGACGTAGATTGAGTAGCTAAGACGTAAATTAAGGAACTCGTGACTTTAGATGCAAGTAAACAGGTTTGGAGTTATAGAAATATTAGCGGGGCTCTTGCGTGCGCGAAGCGCGCGCAGCGCAGCACCATGGGTAAAAAGTGTGGTTATCTATCCATCCGAGAAAATTTGGTCATGACGTCACCGTACGTCCGTCCCTACATCCGTAGGGACTCTCTGGGTAGGGGTAAATAGAAACGAATTCCTCCCCTCTCCCCTAGAGAGTTTTGTCCCCTATTGTTTTAAAAGACTTTAGAATCTGTCAACTGACCAAATATTTGGTGGATTTTAGGGGCCGACCATTTTACTTTTGAGGGGGTTATGGTTGATTTCAGAAAAAAATATCCTGCAGGCTGATTTCGAGAGGAAAAAAGCATGTGAATAAATTCCTGGGAAAAATAATATCCTGAAATAAAAGTAAATACTGCTTATGACGTATAAGGCTGAAAAAAAATCTTACACCGTTACATGTAGGGGAAAAACGTTCTAACTCCAGTAGTTTGGGGAAAGATTATTACCCAAACTATATCATCGATACCCCGTTCCAAAACAAACGTCCATTGGTCATGTCAACCACTTAGTGGTGGGGGAAGAAATGGATTTGACACCTTAGTAAATGTCATCCATTAAGAAAATGGCTCGCGCGAGTTCATCATGTGGTGGTTTTCAAGACTATAATAAGCTTTGCATTTCAACATTGAAAATACGCCAATAAAGATACAGATGGAAAGAGAAAGTTCAAAAGAATGCACAGTTTCCTTTCTGTGGACAAACGAAAGCTTTTCGCTATGAAATGGTCTTTCGAGGAATTCAAGCTTGTTTTCTACCTTGTTTTCTACATGGCGGATCGGAGCGCTTGGCTTGTTTTGAGCCAAACGTGAAAGCAGCGAGGTTTCTTAAGACACTTGAGGTACATGCATTCCGCACTCTATGATCAAAGAAAAGTACGTTTTTAAAAATGAATTTTTGTATTTATAAAGGTTACATGGACGTTTTCTACATTTTGACATCGGCGTGAAAAAAAAAACAACAACAACAACGAAAAAAAAAACAGAATGTGCATTTGAAATTGATTTTTTGCCATGTGCTCAGCCCATTTAACGTGCGTGAACGGATCCACTAACACTTTGTGTTACGCGAATTACCTTTTAGGAATAACTTAAGGCTTTTTAAACAAAAAAATTTCAAGAAATTAAGTTATTTATCTGTCATTGTTCATTCACTACATCAGATCGTGAGATTTTTAGAAACATTCAGGCGGGCTACTCCCCTTTATTGAATTAAAACTGAAGTGTTGTTTTCTTTTACATGTTCCATTGAATTGCTGTTCATTTTCTTATTCATTACCTGCCATTTACGGCAGCGTGCTGTGTGCTCCCGTTTCCATAACTTAATTGTGCCCTGAATACAGCTGAATGCCACTTGAATTAAGCTTACTGCGTTTGTTTTCAGTTGTTTGTTTACGGCTTTATATTCTCGATGAAAAAGTAAGCTTATCTAGAATATGAAAGAGTTCTCCTTTATCATAATGAAAAGAGTTGCAAGTTGCTGTATTATTGTAAGACAGTGTTATTAGTAGAGAAAAGGGTTATCGTTTGCTTTCCTATGTCTGTCCTCAAAGAAAAATGAAACACCTCAAGGTAGCATTTTCTTTCAGATATTGTGAGGTATAAAAAGTGTAAAGGCTAAACATAACTTTTCGTCGGGGCCCGTTTAAAAAAAATAAAGAAATGATAAGAAAAGAAGACAAAAGTCCCTAAGTTGGCCTGATTTTCCTTTTAGGTCTTCCCTTAAACACAGAAATACCGACCCTAGAAATCTTAACCTGTAAATTGCTGCTACCGAAGAGACCTACAAATTAACATTTTTTCAATTGAGGTTTGTTTACAGGATTCTAAATCATTTAGCCCCTCCCTCTAAAGGTGAACTGAGGCTCCTACAGTTCAATTAAGAGGGATGCGAAATGCTTTCTTTTTTCTATAGTCTTTAAAGATTTCTTGAAAAATTTCACATTGTACAAAACCCCATTTTTTTTTTCTGAAAAAGTTCTTGCAGTAATCTGTTCTTTCAGTTGTTAAAATTGACAATTTTAGGTTATAGGCACTTTGATTTTGGAAATCGGCACAAGCTATAGCCTGTACACAGACGTTTTATTTTTCTTTTCGTTCTTTTTGAGAGCGCGAGCGAAACTCGCTTGCACTGGCATTCAATGAATCCCCAGCGGTTTATATTTTATCAATAAAGCTCTGTTAGCAGATCATTGACTAAGCTGTAGGTTACGCGCTCAATGCATGATTTCCAAAAGCAATGTTAAACTGTGTTCCTTTCGATGCTCTGTTTGTCCTTATTTTCTTCAACACAATATAGACTACAACAATCAATAGATTCGGTTTTGTGATGTCCGGAATAATTAAGGTCGTCTCGATAAGTTTCATCAGCCTCGGCCTTTGTTCGGCTGACAACAGTTACCTTGACCTTGATTATTCCGGATATCAAAAAAAAAACTTCATCCAATAGTTGTTTATAATTCCTTCGGCTATCTGATCAAACAAGACCTCTTATCATATTTATTTAATGGTCAAATGAAGTATAATGGTCTTACTTTGAACAGATACAAAGACTTCAGCAGTAGCTGGGTTTCCATACCCATTATCAGCAGTACATCTGTAGGCTCCATTATGGTTACTTGTGACGTTCAGTGGAAAAGATACAACGCTGTCATCAGAAACTCTACTCCATGAGACGATTGGTGCTGGACTACCACTTGCTGTGCAGGTCAGTCTTACGATATCACCCTCATGCACAGTTTGATTCTCAGATATGTGAGTCAGACGTGGTGAAACTGCAAAATTAAATCAAAGCCTTGGAATAAAATCAACGAAGAAACCTTAGGTAGAGAACAAAACCTTATTATTAACGTGAAAGACCTTATTAAACACATTGGAAATTTCATCTTCATTTTCCGCCCATGTATAACTTTTAGAATACCCAAGCTACCACAATGAAATTGGAAAATTGATTTAAACGCTGCAGCGATAAGCTAATGTGCATAAAATGATGATAACTCCATAAGTGTAAAAATGGAAAAAAATATTTGTCAATCGAAATGGAAGGCATCTTGTAATTTGCTGGCTCTGTCACCTTTAATTCCACAAAAATAGAAGCAAAATTAGTCTTATGATCTTGAATCATTAAAATGACTGGTTCACGGTTCAGCGCATGCTCATTAATTAAATTACTATTTTCTCAATCTATTATTAATTCTTTTGGTTAAAAATCCCACTCAAATGTATTCCAGCGATCTCAGAGTGTATTCCAAAGTAGAAGTGTATTTCAGAGTAACCTGAAGTGGGATGGAGGAGTACTAAAATCGCAGAAAAATTAGGGGGTTATGCCAACACTGCCAACGTGGATATTTATTGTTGACCCGAAGGCTTTATTCCATGGTCGATTAATTAAAAGCTAATTGCTCCTAAGTTAATCAAGTGACTGCCAGGGGAGTGTTCAGATTGGTTCTTTGACAACATTATGACATGCATATGATCATATTACTTTTATGGACGGTACGGCATGTCTCTGCAGAAAAACAGCATTTTGATTACGAGCATGCTCTGAACCGTGAACCTGTCCCTTTTAATAACATATACTTGAGAAAGTCGCTCTTAGGTTGAATATGTTATGGTCATCAAGTGTGAAGGATTACACAGTGCTGCATAAACGTTGATAGACTTATTTGTCTGACTATCACGGAAATTTCTAGCGCATTACAAGTCTTATTACTGATAAGATGAGAACTTATCAAGATCAAAATTTAAATGTTTCCCACTTATTGAAAGCAAAATGGAATGATTCTTGCCATAACCATCAATAGAAAAAGCCACTCAAACACGTTTTCAAAAATATTTTAACAACAGGATTGAAATGTGAGTTGCCTTTAGTGAAAATGTTGAGTTTATTAATTTTGTATTAATTTATTAATTATTTCATATTTAGACAACGATCTGTTCCTCAGTTTTAGTTGAGTGCCATAAGCGTAAACCTATTTGTGATCAAGATGAGATGCTTTCTACGAGTCCACCGACTTTTGTCTGGCTTTTATGCAAATTTTTCAGTGCAGGGCATAATTCTAAATACTTTAAAAATGGTAACTTCATAATGGAATCATCTATTCACTATTTTAATATTTACAATATCTATGCTTATAGGAAGTGCATGTACATCCACAGTTACATCCACAGCCCTGTGTAAGTAGCAGTAAAGGAGCAATTTCGAAAATCTACTAGCTCAATACTCAGAAAGGCTAGAAAGGATATTTGCCTTCAACTTTAAGAATATCAAATCTAACGTATGATAACGAGGCAGCGTCAGTTTTTAAAGTAGTAAAATAGCATATTGGAGCTTCTTTGCAGCGTATTAAGGAACTGTCCATTTACAACACCTTAAAGGCTTCTGTGATCATGAAGCTTGTTTTAACGGAAACCTAAGAGATCTTCGCTGGCGTCCTCATATCAGACGGTGTCCTCTAAAGTCCGGATAGTTTTACAGGAAAAATGGGAAGAAATATTTCATAAAAAAATTGAGCCGCTCGTCACCTAAAGGGTGTTCACTAATGGGTTCCGCTTGATAGAGACTTAAATGTAGACAACACACTTCAGATAAACTCGGCAAACTTGTAGGAAAGAGTAACCAAACATTGTCTTTATTCCCAAGTATGGAACCTTTCGACCCTCCGGCTCAATAAAATCTGCAGCGTGAGGATTGAGTTGAGTTGGGAGGTAGTCCCAAAGCTTCAACACAAGCTTGTGTTGAAGAGATGGAGGACATACGTTTTATACAAGAAAATGCCAGTTGCTCAAGGTAGCTCTGCTTCGTATATCAAGCCTACTACATTTACTAATTGATTTAGAAGCATAAACAAGGACTTCGTGTGTAATCATTAAATTGTACTATCTAAGTCTGTAGATAAAACAAATCTCAGTGCTACCCATATCTGACGGGTAACTGTTTACTGTTGGCAGTCTCAATTGATTAAGATGGCTTGTAGAGTAGAATAGACAGTCTTGTCACTGCTTAGAATAACCCATTAAGAAACATTTTATGAAGTCAACAGATTTTCTTTACAATAACCGTGGTCAAATTTAGCTTGTGAGTTTGGTACGCTAGTGGCGGGTCGTTTGTATACTCTTATGAAATAAAAAAAGCCCAGTACAATACCCTGTGAAACTCCAATGAATTGTATGTGCTACTGAGTTCACACGGGAGTCATATATGTTCCATCCACACGTTAATCGTCTACAGTTAACATTGTTACAAGAGATAACAACCACTCTGCGTTTTCAAGGATACCATGCGCAGTTTCGGAGCACGCAAACGAAACGGGGCATCTTCCTTTATGGAATCAAGTCAAGTTTATCGATCGTGACCCTCACCGATACACACATAGGGTCAAAGAGGCTATCCAAATAAGACTTCATTCTAATAACATCAATAGAGACAACGGAATCGAAATTCCCGAAGCATGGATGCCTACGATCAGAAAGCATAACAGCCGTTCAACTACAAAGCGGACCCCTGAGGGAACATCATCCGCTAGTCGGAATAATGAGGATCGAAATACACCAATCACAGCGAACCAACGTGCATAAATAGCTACACGTAAACAATCGACCTCATCGCCTGATGAAGACTAGCAGTATTGCAGTCGAAACGTCGCGATCAATATCTCGAAGCGATTCTATCGTGAGACAAACGAATAAACGTTCATTCCTAGACAAATTGAACGTGGTAATTTACTATATTGCAGCGGAACCTCGATTTAATGAGCCTCTATATAACGTAGTCCTCTGATTAACGAACAATATTTTTGGCCCTAGTAATTATAAGACATGTAGAAAAGAACCTCGATACATCGAACATATTTTGCCTGTTACTTGGCCTTTCGTTATATCGAGGTTGCACTGTATACTAGAAATGTGTTGTCGCAAAAAATCTCGCGAGGCTGTAGAGGGTTAGCAGTGAGCAGTACTTTCAAAATGTCTATCCAATGATTGCGGCAAGGAAGATTAAGAGAAGGAAATTTGACGAGTCCTATCCAATTCTAGTGGTTTAACTTCGCAGGCGTGACAGGACAAAAAAGATCAATGAAAATTTTAAAGCAACTGTGTTTCCCTAACGATTGAAGAAAATTGTTCATTGCTTCGATACTTCATCGAAGTAATCAGTGGAATTGGCCCGAGTACTAAAATTGTTTGTTTGCACGACAACAACAGATCTAGCCTATGTCTATGAAATTCTTAACTTAGAATTGTGATTTAGAAATAATTCAGCTTCAAACGATTTGTTACGTACCTATAACGTCAATTCGTATATTATAGGCCCATGTTGTCGAGTCTATTTGAAGTCTGCACTGATAGGTTGCCTCTTCTCTTTGAGTCACTTTGCCTATAGTTAACGTTGAACTTTCTCTTGTACTTTCAATTCTGAACCGTCTTTGATAATCGTGCCTGTTGTTGATCGTATAAAATCCATTTAGCACATAGCCTATATTGTCTGGTTGGCTGCTCCCATCTCCAGTGTCGAAGAAGGCAAATGTTATAGTTTGGCTGGGCTGAAGAATGTAATTCCATCTCAAATGATAATTTATACTCCCGTTAAGTACTCGAATAACTGCGGTTTGAATGCCATCTGTTCCTGGATTAGTCTGGTTCCAAGCCGGAGAAGGTACAGTCCACATAAATAAAGCAGCTGTCAATATAGTGTAATGGACCTTGTTACTGTTTTCGTAGCCATTTTTACGATTAAGCAAACGAGTGAGAAATTACAGTGTTTGTATAAGAATCTAATGTCGAATAATTTCCGTAGAACGGCTGTTCTGATAAAAATAAATTGTAAACTAAATGCTTCACTCCTGAGGATTGTACTAAAAAAATTGAGGGCGTTACATGCGCTAGAAGAGCTAGAACCACTTCTTAAAATTTTCTATACATTTGTCTGTAAGAAAGTCCTTGGAAAAATTACAGACAAATAATTATATGGAAAATCTAAAGCAAGCCTCTGAATTTAAGTACGCGTTAAGGTACGCCCGCCAAATTTCTTCGGTACAATCCTTTGCTTTGAAGCTTTAGTCTACAATTCATATTTTTTTTCAGAACAGCCGTTTTACTGAAATTATTCGACATTAGATTTCATAAAAGCATTGTAATTTGTCACACGTTTGCCTACTCTTCAAGATGGCGTCGCAAACGGTGACAAGGCCTGAATAATACGTATCTTACCACAAGTAAGAATGAATAGTTGTCCTAGTTAAAATAATTATACCCAAGAATACCTGCATTAAGCAACTTGGGGAGAGATGCTATGATCATGTATAATGAAGAGAGCAACATTCTGCGATCCTGAACAGGCCAAACAGCAGCAAAACAGATCTAAGGTTATGGCGGAATGTAAAAAAGAAGCTTTCTGCGTAAGGCGGACGAACACTGGGAAAGAGTAATGCACTGCGGGTGTAAATTTAAGGGTTCTTTTAGAAATCCTTACAGGTCTTTCATTTTCGTTATGTAAATCAGTTCCCTGATTTCAAACAACTTATGCTGTTTTTAGGCGAGGTAGTCATAAAACAGTAGTTATTGTTAATGACAGAATTCCGATTTCCTTAAACTTTGGCACTTATCAGTATCATGGGCGGACATCGATCGTCCTCTGGCTATCTAACTGTTTTGTGCTTTTTTACTTACGTTATTATATCAGGTAAGAACAAAGCTTATTTCATCTCTTTTCATGATTAACAATAAAAATACAGTTCTCTGTACCGAGCTACTGTGATGTCTGGAGGTATTTACATTTCATGTTTGCTTAAATGGCATTTTGAAACCAACCTACTGTAGTTCCATCCCCCTATTGGCATCTTGTAACAGGTTCACGAAGTCATTAATCTGCTAGTATAAATGGCTGAATATGTTAAGTCAACAGTAAACTTCGACTGGAGGTCGCCAACTATTCCACGAATTTGTGTATCATTACTGTCAAACGTCTTCTTGATACTATTAATGAGTCAATTGATAATCTCTCATAAAATTTTCTTTAGTAAATTTCGCTTGTAGTCTAAACAGAAATGTATCACGCTTTCTTCTAATGCTCCACTTAACTTTCCTAGAAGAAAGCGATGTACAGCACAAAGCAATTCGAAAGAATAACAAGATTACTAAGAATACCGTCGAAGCCTCCGTAGATCAGTGACTTTTTTATTCTATTGCGCCGCAAGCAGTAGTATGCGTTTCAAGGTTCTATCGAAGTCAATTTGAGACCTAAATGTGCAGTGCGCTGGCAAGATAGCCTTTCATACAAACTTGCTGACTTTTTAAAAGAGGCACTTCCCAATAAAATATTAAATGGACTCTCCAGAGCCTACATAAAGGGAGGATTACCCAGTTGGTATAATTTTGAAATATTGCTTCCGCCATGCAAACGAGGAATCCTAAAAGGACATTCCATCACGAGTCAAAACCGGTATTTGGATCGAAGTTGTTCTATAAGGTTCTAGAATAGGCCGCCGGGTTGGTCATATTGCTCTTTGAAGGTAACAGGAAATTTTCTCTTTCAGATGCGATATTTGTCTGGACATCGCCTCCTCCGGCTTGGAATCAGACCAACCCAGGAACAGCCGATATTGAAACAGCTGTAATCCAGGCAGTTAATGGAAGTAATAATGCCACTGTAAGATGGAAATACATTCTACTGCATAATCAGAACATTGCTTTCACTTTCTTTGCAATTGGTGATGGCACAAGCCAACCAGATGACATTGGATTTGTGCTAAACGGAAGCTCATCAATCAACGACAGGAATGACTACGTATCACGGTTTAGTATTGGTAGTACGAGCAACTATTCTACACTGATAATAAGAACAGTGACAAAGAGAGAGAACGCTACATTCCAGTGAAGAGTGCAGGTGGGATCAGATACGTGGGCTTACAATGTACGGATTGAAGTAAACGGTAAGTTCAGGAAAAAGTAACATTTCTATAATTTATTATAGCTTTAGGTAACTTGCCTAACTAGGTTCATTTCCGCCATCTTAAGTTGCTTATTAAGTTGCTTAAATTATCTTTATTGTGCTATGCAGAAAAGCGTGGTTTCTAATATATGATTATTGTATAATGAAAAAGAGCTCTCAAATTTGAATCACTCATAACAGAACACTTTCGATAAAATTATGCATGATATGGCGAGTCTTAGAGATTACAAACAAAGAAAATGACTGATATCTAATATTTCTTCATTTTCTATTTTTGTCTTCTAAGATTCGCTATCATGCGAATTTTAATATATCGAAAGTGGCCTATTTATTGAATAGCCCTTTAAAAAAACGTTTCACGCATGTTGTCGTTGAAGTGCTTCTACAAATGAGACACTGGATGCAAATACTCCACCATGCTATATGGGAAATAACTTCGAGGTTTTCTCTTACACGTGCCTTCAAATTTTTTATTGTGTTGTCTTCGGTATCAATACATCATATTAACTTTGAATAATTCTCTCTTGTGTCGCTTCCACTAACAGTTCCTGCAAGCATCACTCACATTTCTGGTAACCAGACTGTAACCCCGAATGACACAATTCATTTGAAGTGTTCAGCTGAAGGTCACCCAGCACCAAGCGTCCACTGGATAAGGGCCTCTGATACCAGTTCAGTCACCTTTCCATTGACCATAACTGGCATAAAAGATGAAGGACTTTATCGATGCATTGCTGAAAATGGTTTTGGCAATCCAGCAAATGGTGATGTTTTCATCACTGTTCAAAGTAAGCTCAACCAGTGATAACAAAGCATTATGTTTATTATCAGAGTTTTTTTACAAAAGTTGAAAAAGAAATAACAATTTAAGGATTTCATGCAAAATGTCTCCCGCAAAAGCCAAAGTAAAGGGCCCGAGGTGAGGACGTTTTTGTGTGGAACTCTTCACTTGTCAGTATCAGTCTATGATTGTAAACTTCACTATGAGTGACAATGGTACAAACATCATTTACTCCGGGATCGTCTTTTGGTTTCCTAAAGTGAATTATAATAGCTGTTCATGTTCTTAGGAACCTGAAAAGTGGCTGTTACACTCTGATATAACGTTTGCCGATACATAAGTTGGTGGAATGTGACCAACCGAGTGAGTGAGGCCTTGACTAATTTTTTATGTCAACGTACAAGTTGTTTTTAACGGTCCTTTTAGTTCTCATGGGAATTGATTCCATTTTCAAATGGCGATTAAAACGACTTTCAATATAGCAAAGAAAGTTAATTTTCCTCAAGATTTGTCAGATTTCCGACAAGTTGAATCGTCTGCCCTGCACAGTGCAACCTTGTGAAATAATTACGTTGCTTGCGCTGGTCTTTTTTAAAATATTTCTTTTCATGTAAAACCACATGAACCTTTTTGTGATATCTTGCATGTCAATAAAACCAAAGGTAATCAGTTTCTCCCGTAAGATGCTTTGGTAGTTTCCTTTTCTTCTTTTGATTATGTTATAAAGCAAATGGCAAACGG
The DNA here is from genome assembly GCA_038088405.1 of Porites divaricata. NCBI lineage: Eukaryota > Metazoa > Cnidaria > Anthozoa > Scleractinia > Poritidae > Porites > Porites divaricata. The sequence goes on along the minus strand of JBBMOI010000010.1, from coordinate 6,964,804 downwards.
CTTATCTTGTGCTATTGAGTTAAAGTTGTACTTGGGGTTATTGCTAAACACTCTTAATCTCTAGTAGCTAGAGTCGCTTCTTTCGTGCTTAGCAACCTCCCGCGTACAACTATAACTCATTAAAAAATAACTTACTTAGATAATACGCGCGGTCTGATTGCCGGAGAGGCGTCTTTGCATGAGAGTACAGCTATTTCGAGAAAGGTTGTCGGAAAAAATGTGCACGCGACAATCCCGAAAGGTAATATGGGATATGATCGATACACTGTTCCTGACGATTGTAGCTGTCGAACCTACTTTTGTTGCTTTCCTTTAGCACTCGCAAACACATTTTCTTGGCCTTTCGTGCCAATTCTTTCAAATTTCTTTGAAGAAAAGTAAACTCAAAACCACCCACAATGCCTTTCGGGATTGTCGCGTGCACTTTTTCCGACAACCTTTCTCGAAATAGCTGTATGTAAACATCGTTGTGACGTCAAGATGTTTTGCTTTTCGCGCGCTAATTACGCAATGCAAGCACAAATTTGAAAACGTTTTTGAGTTGAAAACTCGAAAAGTTTACTTTATTTACCTATTCTCGCGTCTGCTGAAAGTTATAAATCTTTACAAAACATGCTGTGTCAATTTGTTTTTCGCTTAAGCTGACATTTTCATCGAGAATTACCCCTTCTATTAGGAAGCCTCTTTTTATTGCAAAACAAGAACTGATTACGCATGCAAGACTTCGTGACTGGTGAGAAATGTCCTTTTAATCAGTGCCATAACAAAGAGATTTGCTTTTTTTCTCGGAAGAGTTACTTTATAAAAGCAATAGAAATTTTTTTTCCTGCATTTGCATAGTCTGATATAATAAACACGAGAGGGGTTAGGAGAATTTCAACAGTTATGCCAACCCGAGACGCATAACTGTCTCGAATTCTCTCAACCCCTCTCGTGTTTATATCAGGCTGTGCAAACACGGGAAACGCTTTCTATTGCTTAAATAGTACACGCTGGGCAGTTTACCATTTGTTAATTGGTTAATCTAAAAGCATTGGTGGAATGAATAACTGCATGAAAAAAAAAATAAAATAAAGAGATGTTCCCAATGTTGTTTTTTTCAGACTACAGTCCAACGAACACAAATTTTACAACCAATTTGAAAGCAGCTGCAGTTACTTTAGGTAAATACTTTAACCTTACCTGCAGTGCCGTGGCAAATCCTCTCGCAAAATTCCGGTTCTATAGAGAACAATAAATTTTATTTAACACAACAACTGGAGATGTTGTTGCAGTGTACACAACATCACTAAATGAAAGAGTCAATCAGGTGGATTTCAGCTGTATTCCCTACAATGATTTTGGTGAAGGGCCTGCAAGATTTATTACTGTAGCAGTGTTTTGTAAGTATATGATTTGGTTATTTCCACTTATCGTTGTTTTTGATGCCTCCTATTACAACAGTGAAACCTGATCATACAGTCATCTTCTTATAGAGCATTTCTGCTAGTCGTTATGGGTCTGCCGTCTACAGCACCGCAGAACTTTCACGCACATCAGGAGAATGGTTCATTAATTATGTTTCTTTTTCGTCTTACCATTGTGTTCTTTGTGGCGCTTGTCATCTCACGAGATGCAAATTGAAAAAAAAAGTTTTATAAAGATGTCATGTTCAACCTATGATGGGTACATTCAAGACTCCCTCTATCTCGGGGGTGACGTGCGGTGAGCCTCGTCAAAAGGAATATTTGGACAGCACTTCTGCGTATAGGTGGAGAGACTATGTTCTATTTATATGACACCCTAGACTAAAAGTTTAACTTGTTTTGTGTTAATTTAGATTTGCCATCTGCCCCCGTTCTTACAACTATTCCTAGCAACACCACAGTACTTCGTGGAAACCCACTGTCAACTACTTGCCGTACTGATGCCAACCCTGCTGCCCACGTGTATCAGTTCTATGTTAACGACATCCTTATTGCAAACAGAAGTAACGGCGTCTTCAATATTACTGTCAATATGAATGGAAGGTATACTTGTCTTCCCATCAATGCATTGGGTCCGGGACACAATACCACTGTCAACGCCACCGTAGTTGGTAAGTAGATTTAACAAATAGACTCCATGTTACCACACGTCTGCTTAGTAATAGATCACAGGCGACGTCAAAACTGGGTAAGAACAGAAAAGAAGATGCACACAAGCCGTAGGTAATTGTGTCATTGGTATTCTTACCACACTTTGACGTCTGTTTGTTATTTACTACTTTAAAGACGAGCGACAACATAGAATCTATTAGTTTTATACAATGAACAAAAATAAATGACGAAAAAGAAATTTTCTTAATTAGCAACATCAAGTCTCGCCTCGGCTTTCCCTTATGTGTGTGTCTTTTGCTTCACTTTTATTTATAAACAGCTTATCCGAAGTATTTCCCACGGGCTTCACTTGCTCAAAGAGGAATAACCGGGAAGACATTTTCAAAACTGCGAGTACCCCGTATCGTTGACTTGTTTTGAATAATTTGTCTGGTTCACTTGCCAGACCGTCAGGGAGGGGAGGCTAGGAACGCTTTCCACCTCAGTTTCTTCTTTTTTCTTACTTTTTTTTTTTTTTCAATAAAACTTTATTGAACATACACGCGTACAGTTAACATTCACAAAAGACAATCTACAACAAAACGAAAACTATACAACTTGAAGCTGACAAAAAAGAAACCTAACACAATAAAAACATTAGTGGTACTTAATTAAACGGGAGCGCAATCAGTTAAGTAAACAGAATTTCACACCGTATTTAAGAGAGACGAAAAAACAGATCATTTTGTTTTGAAATCGTTTTCGCGACCAGCCGTACAAGGAATATATGTTTCTAGGCTAATTTTATCTCGAGCTAGGGAAACAAATTCATTAAAGATGTAAAATTTACCGTTAAGAGCTTTTATGTAAAGAAAATACTTTCCTATAATGACAAAATGATTGAGGGCTAAGCAGAATTTAGAATCGTTATTAATAATGCCAAACATAATTTCTTTTATTGAAAGCGATAATTTTGAGTTCACCATGCGCGAGGCCCAATCCAGAAACTCTTTCCAGAACAACGTGGCTTGCGCGTACTCAGTGAAAAGATGAATAATGGTGTGATCTGCTGGACAAAAAGGGCAACGTGGGGAGTCTTTTTTCTTCATTTTAAATAATAAGCTCTTAGTGCACAGAATATTGTGAATAATTTTGTACTGGAACATTGATAGCTTTACTTCTCTTGTTACTTCAAAAGGCAAAAGATATAATTTTCTCAAATCGTCCTTCTGGTAGCCAAAATTTAAGAGTCTTTTCTCACAAGTCTGCGGAGGCTTTGATCGAAGAGACAGCAGCTTAGTATAAATTTTTTTGCTAGTCATTTCCTCTATTAATATTTGCGGTGTTGAGCTTTGTTCGAGGGAGCAATTAAGGAGTCTTTTCCAACTTTGAGGGATGGCGTTAACAAGGCTAAAGTACTGCAAGAAATTACATCTTACGTTAAATTTATTACGAAGAGTCGAAGGACGGAAAGCAGTTTTGCTGTGTATCAAAGAGGTCGTTAATTTTGAGAATTCCTGCGTAACGCCAATGCTGCAAGTACATAGATTTCTTATCACACATAATAAACTTATTATTCCAAACTATCTGTTCAAGAATATCATTTTTGCTTTTTGGGTTGGAAGCTATGACGTCTTGCCAAAATATGATTATTTCGTGATAAAAAGCCGGAAGGCATTTACTTAGATTAAGGTGACCGGTGTCATAGTTACATTTGAAAAGCTCTGGGCCCCCAAAATTCGCTAGGAGGGACTTCGGGATGTACTGCCACGGAGCGTCTGAGTTTGAGCAAAGTCGCTTAACCCAATTTAACTTTAAAGCCTTGTTAAATAAGCAAAGTCTTTCATCTCTAAGCCTCCCTCTTGCCTTGTTTTGATGAGCGTAGTGTATTTTATCTTGGGGGGTTTGTGGCCCCAAATAAAATCTAATACATTTTCACAGGACGAAATGAAAGATTTACTTATCTTTAAGAAAAAATTAAAAGTCACTTAAATGTGATGAATATATTTAAGTTTACACTTAAAGATCGTTAAATTTCTTAAAGTACATTCGAAGCTTTAAGTTCCCTTTAAGAATATTTAGGTTGCCTTAAATACAATTTGCTTATTTCAAGACTAATATTCATTTAAGTTGACACTGTAAAGGTTCATTAAATATATTGTAAGCTTTAATAAGCTGTAATGATCACAATTAAATACATGTAATTACTTGTCATTCTTTCAGACACAAAACTAAATCCTCTTAAAGCTTCTTAAATGAACTTTACAGTCCTTCCACAAAACTTGTTCTTTAATATACACTTAAAGACATGTATATGTATACATTTTTCATAAAATTTAGAGATTATGAGGAAACAGGAAAATGTGAGTTTCCGAATGATAATCAGTTAAAGTTGTAAGGCATACCGCCTGTTAAAAATAGCGTTTCGTCATTACTATTGAAATTTGCAGAACAAAAGGTGCAAGCGGTATTTAAAAAAATAAATTTAATAATATAGAAACATACGCCTCAAAACCAGTAACTACAACAACAACAACAAATTAAAGATTCGATGAGCATTTGGGTATGTAAGCCAAAAAGCAGCTTAATTAGACATTTTCCTCCTATAATTTATCTCCATGGTATGACACTCAGAATAATATTTACTATAAGAGAAGAGGGAACTTGAACTGAAGTTAAGTAGTATCAGCGGAACAAGTACTCTCTCGTATTGTTACAAAAGAGAAAACTTCACTCGGATTATCGTGTGAAAAAGTATACAGACATTCGTTTTCATCAGTTAGAAATATCAGTTTGACTCGCAACCCAAGACCAAGGGACGAGGATAACATTAGAGAAATTCAAAATCACGTTTACCGCAAAAAGGGCAGATTCAAGCTGACAATTTCTTGAAGAAATGAACAAGTAAAAACTGTCCAAAATAATAAGATTTGCATTATATAAAACTAGCGTAAAACTAATGATTTATGTGTATAGATACTCAACAGTAAACAAAAAGTAAAGGGAAAACTTGGTCACGTGGTACAATTTGACGTTTGCCGTTTACCGTAAACGTAATACTTAATCCCTCCTCTGTCATAATTGGTTACGCCTAACTTACAGTGACTACCACAATTAATAAATTAAGCGATTCGCCAAAATCGTATCAGATAAACTTACCTAACCTATCGCAGTTTGAAAAATCTCAAAGGCTTACAATTACATAGTAAAGAAAGATTTAATTGTCAACGCTAAAGGCCACTTTTAAAACAGAGATCGGAGGTCTACTTTTAGGTGACTTTGCCAAAGCACTTTTTACGTCAGCATTAATGTTTCCAAGAATAATGTAAACACCTTTGATCAAAAAAGCTAACGCGTAAATATCGCTCTCAACAGACGGCTTTCCTGTTCCGTCTAATAGTTCAGAGGCAATATAAGAGTTCTGGTAAGCTTTCCTTTGATGTGCCGGTTTGGCAACGGGAGATTTTGCCTTCTTTAACAGCACACTGTTACCAAAATCTATTATAACAGGGTGCGGCTATTGTTACATTTATTAGAATACTGTAACTATCAGGTGTATGCTACCCAGAAGGTTTCAAAGTTAAAATTATATAGTGACATTATTACATTACTGTAACCATCAGGTATATCCTACCCAGGAGGTTTCAAAGTTAGATATATATTGTGACATTATTAGATTACTGTAACCATCAGGTATATGCTACCCAGGAGGTTTGAAAGTTAAAATTATATAGTGACATTATGAGATTACTGTAACCATCAGGTATATGCTACCCAGGAGGTTTCAAAGTTAGAAATATATTGTGACATTATTACATTACTGTAACCATCAGGTATATGCTACCCAGAAGGTTTGAAAGTTAAAATTATATAGTGACATTATTAGATTACTGTAACCATCAGGTATATGCTACCTAGGAGGTTTCAAAGTTAGAATTATATTAATTGTAACATTATTGGATTACTGTAACCATCAGGTATATGCTACCCAGGAGGTTTCAAAGTTAAAATTATAGAGTGACATTATTAGATTACTGTAACCATCAGGTATATGCTACCCAGGAGGTTTCAAAGTTAAAATTATAGAGTGACATTATTAGATTATTGTAACCATCAGGTATATCCTACCCAGGAGGTTTCAAAGTTAAAATTATATAGTGACATTATTAGATTACTGTAACCATCAGGTATATGCTACCCAGGAGGTTTGAAAGTTAGAATTATATTGTAAACTTTATTGGATTACTGTAAACATCAGGCCCCGGTTGTTCGAAAGCTGGATAGCGCTATCCACCGGATAAATCGCTATTCAGAGGATAAGTATTACGACATCCAATTGCGCTATCCAGTGGATAGTAATTTATCCAGTGGATAGCGCTATCCACCTTTCGAACAACTGGGGCCAGGTATATGCTACCCAGGAGGCTTGAAAGTTAGAATTATATTGTAACATTATTGGATTACTGTAACCATCAGGTATATGCTACCCAGGAGGTTTCAAAGTTAGAAATATATTGTGACATTATTACATTACTGTAACCATCAGGTATATGCTACCCAGAAGGTTTGAAAGTTAAAATTATATAGTGACATTATTAGATTACTGTAACCATCAGGTATATGCTACCCAGGAGGTTTCAAAGTTAGAATTATATTAATTGTAACATTATTGGATTACTGTAACCATCAGGTATATGCTACCCAGGAGGTTTCAAAGTTAAAATTATAGAGTGACACTATTAGATTACTGTAACCATCAGGTATATGCTACCCAGGAGGTTTCAAAGTTAAAATTATAGAGTGACATTATTAGATTATTGTAACCATCAGGTATATCCTACCCAGGAGGTTTCAAAGTTAAAATTATATAGTGACATTATTAGATTACTGTAACCATCAGGTATATGCTACCCAGGAGGTTTGAAAGTTAGAATTATATTAATTGTAACATTATTGGATTACTGTAACCATCAGGTATATGCTACCCAGGAGGTTTCAAAGTTAAAATTATAGAGTGACATTATTAGATTACTGTAACCATCAGGTATATGCTACCCAGGAGGTTTCGAAGTTAAAATTATAGAGTGACATTATTAGATTATTGTAACCATCAGGTATATCCTACCCAGGAGGTTTCAAAGTTAAAATTATATAGTGACATTATTAGATTACTGTAACCATCAGGTATATGCTACCCAGGAGGTTTGAAAGTTAGAATTATATTAATTGTAACATTATTGGATTACTGTAACCATCAGGTATATGCTACCCAGGAGGTTTCAAAGTTAAAATTATAGAGTGACATTATTAGATTACTGTAACCATCAGGTATATGCTACCCAGGAGGTTTCGAAGTTAAAATTATAGAGTGACATTATTAGATTATTGTAACCATCAGGTATATCCTACCCAGGAGGTTTCAAAGTTAAAATTATATAGTGACATTATTAGATTACTGTAACCATCAGGTATATGCTACCCAGGAGGTTTGAAAGTTAGAATTATATTGTAAACTTTATTGGATTACTGTAAACATCAGGTATATGCTACCCAGGAGGCTTAAAAGTTAGAATTATATTGTAACATTATTGGATTACTGTAACCATCAGGTATATGCTACCCAGGAGGTTTCAAAGTTAGAAATATATTGTGACATTATTACATTACTGTAACCATCAGGTATATGCTACCCAGAAGGTTTGAAAGTTAAAATTATATAGTGACATTATTAGATTACTGTAACCATCAGGTATATGCTACCCAGGAGGTTTGAAAGTTAGAATCATATTAATTGTAACATTATTGGATTACTGTAACCATCAGGTATATGCTGCCCAGGAGGTTTCAAAGTTAAAATTATAGAGTGACATTATTAGATTACTGTAACCATCAGGTATGTGCTACCCAGGAGGTTTCAAAGTTAAAATTATAGAGTGACATTATTAGATTATTGTAACCATCAGGTATATCCTACCCAGGAGGTTTCAAAGTTAAAATTATATAGTGACATTATTAGATTACTGTAACCATCAGGTATATGCTACCCAGGAGGCTTGAAAGTTAGAATTATATTGTAACATTATTGGATTACTGTAACCATCAGGTATATGCTACCCAGGAGGCTTGAAAGTTAGAATTATATTGTAACATTATTGGATTACTGTAACCATCAGGTATATGCTACCCAGGAGGTTTAAAGTCAGAATAATATTGTGGTATTATTTGATTACTGTAACCATCATGTATATGCTACCCAGAAGGTTCCAAGGTTAGAAATATATTGTGACATTATTAGATTACTGTAACCATCAGTATATGCTACCCAGGAGGCTTCAAAGTTAGATTTATATTGCGACATTATTAGATTACTGTAACCATCAGACATATCCTACCCAGGAGGTTCAAAGTCAGAATAATATTGTGGTATTATTTGATTACTGTAACCATCATGTATATGCTACCCAGGAGGTTTGAAAGTTAAAATTATATAGTGACATTATGAGATTACTGTAACCATCAGGTATATGCTACCCAGGAGGTTTGAAAGTTAAAATTATATAGTGAAATTATGAGATTACTGTAACCATCAGGTATATGCTACCAAGGAGGTTTCAAAGTTAAAATTATATAGTGACATTATTAGATTACTGTAACCATCAGGTATATGCTACCCAGGAGGTTTGAAAGTTAGAATTATATTGTAAACTTTATTGGATTACTGTAACCATCAGGTATATGCTACCCAGGAGGCTTGAAAGTTAGAATTATATTGTAACATTATTGGATTACTGTAACCATCAGGTATATGCTACCCAGGAGGCTTGAAAGTTAGAATTATATTGTAACATTATTGGATTACTGTAACCATCAGGTATATGCTACCCAGAAGGTTCCAAGGTTAGAAATATATTGTGACATTATTAGATTACTGTAACCATCAGTATATGCTACCCAGGAGGCTTCAAAGTTAGATTTATATTGCGACATTATTAGATTACTGTAACCATCAGATATATCCTACCCAGGAGGTTCAAAGTCAGAATAATATTGTGGTATTATTTGATTACTGTAACCATCATGTATATGCTACCCAGAAGGTTCCAAGGTTAGAAATATATTGTGACATTATTAGATTACTGTAACCATCAGTATATGCTACCCAGGAGGCTTCAAAGTTAGATTTATATTGCGACATTATTAGATTACTGTAACCATCAGATATATCCTACCCAGGAGGTTCAAAGTCAGAATAATATTGTGGTATTATTTGATTACTGTAACCATCATGTATATGCTACCCAGGAGGTTTGAAAGTTAAAATTATATAGTGACATTATGAGATTACTGTAACCATCAGGTATATGCTACCCAGGAGGTTTGAAAGTTAAAATTATATAGTGAAATTATGAGATTACTGTAACCATCAGGTATATGCTACCCAGGAGGTTTCAAAGTTAAAATTATATAGTGACATTATTAGATTACTGTAACCATCAGGTATATGCTACCCAGGAGGCTTCAAAGTTAGATATATATTGTGACATTGTTAGATTACTGTAACCATCAGGTATATGCTACCCAGGAGGTTTCAAAGTTAACTTCAAAGTATGTTCATTGAGACTGTTTTTTGTCTGGACTCTTGTCTTTGACCTTTCCAACATAATAACTTAAGAATAAGTCAAAAATCACAGAGACATTCAAGCCCCTCTACCACTTCAAGGTGACAGTCTCACCAGAGGAGAAAAATAAACTGTAGCCCTCAGGTATACACTACCCAGGAGGACATTCTAATGATTGTATGTAAAGCCAATATACTCAGGTATACACTACCCAGGGGGACATTCAAATAACTGTGGGTCAAGTCACTATAGTCAGGCTTAATATGTTAATACCAAGGAGGAAAATGATTGTATGTTAAGCCATTATTCTCAGCTACAGTCAGGCCAATACCTGGTAGTAGTCAAGCGGTACAGTGACAATTTTCCCCTGAATCCACCCCTGGACATTAATAGATTATTGTAACCAGTAGGTTTCAAATACCCAGGAGGTTTCAAGGTTAGAATTATTTTGTGACATTATAAGATTACTGTAACAATCAGGTAAATGCTACCCAGGAGGATTAAAGTCAGAATAATAGCGAATGTATGAGATTAGTAAAGGTTGAAATTATGAAGCGTAATATTTGATAAATTATCATTTCGCTCAGCAGCACTGGTAGGAAACTAGATGGACCATAAGCTAAGAACTCATTGAGTTTAAAGGTCTTGGTTGGATTTCCAAACTGATCAGGATGGTCATCAGGTCCATACCATATAACAGAGGCAAAAACATGTTGCACATACTTCCCATTCCACTTAATAGACATGGGACAAATAAAACTTAACATGACCAGCAAGAAGATAAATCGTTCGAGGTTTAGTTTATCTTCATCTGCCATTGCCCATGAGGCATAGATAATGGCTGAGCGCAAAGAACGACATTCACTCTTTGAACCATAAAACAGGTTTCCTAAAGTCACTGATGAATATGTTTTGATGGTTTCAGCAAAAGAATTCTTCTCAATTACCTGTTCTGTATAGAGACCCTTGTAAACAGTCCATAGTGAAAGTTGTTCATCACTTTCAAGACTTCTAACTTTGTAACTTGATGGCAGAATAATATTAGAAAGGTCAGACCAGTTTGCGAGAGTTACAGGAATGATTGTTGACATATTAGATAGGGTGCATGAATCTGATTGAGTGATGCAACTTTCAGATGCATTAGGACTGTGCAACAAGCCAAGAAAGTCTTCTTGGTAATGTGATGGAAGCTTTGTGTTGTCAAGGAAACGTTGAACCATTAGCTTTCTCATAAGCTGGAGTCAAGGGATCTCTTGTTGGTAAAAATATTTCCCATAATGCCATTATACCTATCGAAACTGAAACACCAGAAACTATATACTGGGCCATGGTCAATTATGATGTCTTTCAGATGGCAATGTAGATGCATGTTTGGGATGATGGCTTTTTTTCCATACAATTTTTCAAATTGTTTACAGAATTTTAAGAGGAGAAAGTCAGCTTTCTGTAGATCTACAAAAGAGATAGTGCTTTTCCATAAATATTTGCAAGCCAAAACAAAGGTCTGCCAACACTGAAGATGTTTATCTGCAATAACCCCTTTGAGTGCATACATAGAATATATTACAGTCCAGTTCTTCCACTGTTCGGCGGTATAAGAACCACAGTTTGAGGAAATTTTCTTCAGCAACCGTCCAATGTCACTTGGAACATCCATTTCCTCTATGCACTTCTCAAGTAACTTCATTTCCTTCTTCCCAACGATTCCTTGTTTGTCCCATAGCTTAAAAACATGTTTAGATGTTCCTAAAAACAGGTTTGTATTAATTATTCTGTCCACCACCACGATAGCAAGAAAACCACCATTCTCTAAAATGTTCAAATTCCTCCACAATTGTGGTGATTACATTCCCAAAGACTAAGATTACCAAACCTTATTCCCTACCACCGGGCAAGGAATTATTAGGTGTCAAAATGCTGGGGTATACTTGAAGCCGGAAAAGATGAATAATTTGACAGCTACAAATCCATAATTGGAAAATGTTACTTTTTAGGAGGTTGACAAAGAAATCATCCCGGGCTTACCACTGTTTATAATCACAGAATAATAATTAAATAAATATCATCATCATCATCATCAATATTCACACGAAATAAAAATAACTATACTTTTTTTTCTATTTTTAAGCACATTCCAAATTCGAAACACTTTTCATTCGAGGAGCCTCTGAAAAATATAGTTCATATATATGTTTATTCAGGGCACACAAAAATTTAATGTGGTCGTGCAGTTCACGATCATACCACGTCACATACATAGTGAACCAGAGATATGGCATCAGGAGAACTCGTTTCTTCAATCAAAGCTGGAAGTTATCTCATGAAACAACAAACTGAGTAATAAGGTGGCCGATATTTTTTATGGACGCTGTGAAAAGGCAATGAATTATAATACAAAATATATAATATAATGCCCACTTACCGCTCTCGATATCGAAAGACCTCAGAGAAGAGTTCGGTGGATCGAGCTTTGAAGATTCTGAGGAGTCAGAGTCCAATGACTCCGATGAGCGGGACCCCCGATGAGCTACTGCTTCAGGCTTCTCGCTTTCTTTTAACGGGCATTAACTGGTGCCTTCGATAAGTAGATCTGGAGACGTTTTCATTACAATGAGGACAGTAAATATAATCCTTTCCTTCCCTGCACTCCATCGTTTCGCGAATGTTTTGCGCGCAAATGTTTTATTTGTGACGATCGAATGAAAATCTGCATAGCCACTACAATATCACCAGCCCTCCTTCGGGCAATCTCCCGTCTCGGACTGAGCCTTTAACAGAAAATCAGCCTACTGTTTCTGGATATATTTAAAGATAGAAGTAAATCAATAATATAAGAAAAAAAAAAAAAAAACAAGTAAACATATATATTTTAAAAGATCGAATCTTGGAACTGTTTAACCCTCGCCCTCCCCCTGAGGAGTTATTATTATCTTTTGAGCGCCAAAATACGAAATTACGTCATTATTTCTTGCGCGCGCGGATCACCAGCCCTCCCTCAGGCAGCAATAGATCTCCTGTCTCGGGCTGAGCCTTTTAACAAAAATAGCCTACTGAACATAGAAGTAAATCAATAATATAAGACAAAAATATTAAAACAAGTAAATATACATATTTTATAAGATTTAATCTTGGAACTGTTCAACCCTCGTCCTACCCTCGCTTAAGCTAAAAATATATGCTGTGCTAAAACCTCAAGACCCAGGTCTGTAACGAATAATAATAATGGAAAGAAAATCAGCTAGAAGTGTTATAAAAATAATTCAACGAGAGAAAAAACAAAAACAAAAATAAAGTCGAAACCTGAAGACCCGAATGAGTTCCTCCTCTCCTCCCTCCCCTCCCAAGATATGCTAAATTAGTATTTGCGCGCCAAAATTCGTTGAATAAATTATGTTAGTCTTGTTAGAGAGCGCGGGCATTTCGGTTCATTCGCCCTGATTCAAACCTTTGCACCGCGCTGCGATTGCGATCATCGTTTCTAGAAAAGTTTTATAAATATGGCGGAGTGATAGCGGACGATCACGTCGTTCTTCTTGAGAAGACGCTGCAAAAAAACCAAGAAATGATTACCGAAAATCAGAAGCTCCGCGAAGAGATGAAAGCGAAGGACGAAGAACACAACAGAGTTCTTCGAGAGGTCCTGAGCGAACTCCAAAACATCAGGCAGAAGCACGACAATGTTGGAAACCGCGTGCGACCCTAACGCCAAGGAAAAAAAAAGGGAAAATTCAGGTATCTTCAGTACGTCGGGTGAGTATAATTATACTCTTATTTGTGATTCTCATTAGGTAGAGTTTTAGGTCATCAGGTCAGTGATCATCAGATCACTTTAGTTGTTGCACGTAGAAGGTGTCACGAACGAGCGCGCGGTTGTGACGCCCGGTACACGAGAGACTTGACATTGTATTTATCTTTGTTTCGAACAAAAGGACACAATTTGTTTTTAATTTCAATGAGCGATCGATTTGTTTGCTACTATGTAGACCATACTGCTAAATTTTTGAGGATGCTCGTAGTGAATGTATGTATGAGATTAGTAAAGGTTGAAATTATGAAGCGTAATTCATTTGATAAATTATCGTTTCGCTCAGCAGCGAAGCTTTCTGACTTGTGTGGATACACCAAGTCAAAAAGATTCTCTTAGCCTAAACAATCAGCGGCGACTCAAGCGTACGTTTAAAACTAATTCACAGGAAAAAATAACGGATTCCCATTTTTGGATATTTTTGGGGTATTTAAAGAATACCCATAAAAATCCCAAATTTGGAAGAGTGAGACAAGTCCCAATCTGGGAACTTAGTTGGGAATTCCCTGGTTGGGACTTGTCTCACTTTGCCAAATTTGGGATTTTTATGGGTATTCTTTAAATACCCTAAAATATCCAAAAATGGGAATCCGTTATTTTTTCCTGTGTAACGATCGATGGAATGATATGATCGTGAAGTTGCAATCGAGCCCGCTCCCCCCCCCCCCACCCCTCTTAGCATCTTTTTTGCCTTGAATGGCAAATTCCCAGTTGTGCCCAAACTTAGGATAACAATTAATTTTTTTTTAATTTTCCTTGCTTATGAAAGTGTCAACTCTGCCAGCAACAGAGAACTCGTGGAGAGGGTGAAACAGGAAGTTTTTCATCACGTTGGAGGGTAAGACCACTGTCAGTGGTCAAATGCCCAAATTGAAGGTACATAATTAAGCTCACTTTTATCCATACACTGATTGCCTCTTTAATCTATCAGGGCTGCCACTAACATTTCAAGTTGCCAGGTATATGCAAATAATAGGTGGGTTATTGAACAGCCCAGGGAGTTCATTAGTTCTTTTTTCCTTTTGTTTCCTTCCTTTGTTCCCACATTGTAGGTTTCATCACTAACCTTTTTTGTTATTTTACTGAGTGCTAGAGGTTGAGCTAGTCTCCCTGTTCCGTGAGAATCTGGGATCAGTCTGACTCTGAACCAGACTGTGTTGACACCTGATTGAACAGAGAATTTTGTTTGTGCACTTTTTGAGCACATTTCAAAAATAGTCCATACTACCAGTTATCAACCAGCCTTGTGCTGGTATTGGTTGCTTTCCATACTAAGCATTGTTATGATAACAATTACTAAAATTACTATTCAAAGTACTAACCATATTGTGATGAAATGCCTTTTGCTGCCACTTTATTCAAATGTGCTATTTTTCTGAATTCAGAGGCATTTAGACGGTATTTCCTGTCAGTGTATGAGCTGGAGGAGAAAAAGAAATCTGGAAAGTACGAGGAGCACAAGCAAAAATGCAGGTGCCAAGGCAGAATAAGAGAGGTACATGCAGTATCTTTGTACTTCCTTTTAGAACTTTTTTTTTTTTTACATGTAGAGTGTTTACTTTAAGTTCATATCCTGAGTTGAATCCATTGTTTACTGTTGAATAGCTTTTTCGTGTTTTTGTTATTGTTGTTTTGGGGGTGGGAAAGCACAGTTCTTAGTTCTGCACCCGAACTCACTTGGTTGCAATGATTGTCATTGTGGTTACCTTGTAGAATTAAAGTAAGAAAAATTCTTCACCCAGAACATTTCACAATATTACTTATAGTCACTGTGGGTAATAGGTTTCCTACTTTGATCACCTGTGAAATCAAGTGAGCCCAGCTGTAATACATGTAGCTGTCAGTGATCTGAATCCTTCAATGATAGCTCTGCTGACACCACAAATTTAGACCATGTGCCACCAATGTTACTACCCTGGTCAAAGCTTCCTGCTCACCCAGCTGTAATGTTTAAGACAGTTAATATTGAAATTGTACAACAGAAGAAAACACATTTTTTTCTTGAAGAAAGGTGTAGCTGTTCTCTTTTTGCAGGATAGTTTTCTTTTTTGATGGTGTGCTTCGTAATCATATAGTTCTGAGTTTGATGGAATGATGCCTATCTCTCACAGAAACTAACAAGGAGGACACTGGCTCTTGAAATGCCATGTTGTAACTAATTAATGTTAGTTCCCATGTTCTTACTGGCCTTTCAGTTACTCGTTTTTTTACCAATAGTACCCATAAGTCTTGAATGCTTGCATGTTGGCAATAAAGTGTTTACATTTGTAGTACATAGTCTGTGAAGACCCTCATTATCCCAGCCCTGTATTGTTGCATGCAACTATCAATGCAATATTGAAAACAAATTCATCTTTATCTTGTTTTTAGAAAATGACCAGACGGTCATTAGCTTTAGAAAGTGTCAAGAAGTGGGATGCGATGCTGGTAGAAAGGGAAGAATAGCAGAAATATTAGCTGAGCCATACATGTCCTCGGAAGAGTCAGGGGAGGAAGAAGGCTCGAAGGTATATGTTATTAAAACTATACCTTGGGAAAGCGAACTGCTCAAAAAGAGACAAAGGAAGTTGGACAAAACATACTGCAAAATAGTGAGCTAACGCTCAAAGCAGCGATCAGTTAGGCATGTTAGGAGAGACGGAGTGCATTCTTCTGTGCCTAAACCTGAAGATTGCCCTGGCTGGGCATGTGTTTAATAAATTAGAGTAATTAGAGTAATCACTGAAATGATTCAATTTACAACGTAACACCCCCTGAAGCAACATACATTATAATAATTATTACACATACTGTTTACATAATTGTATAAGGTGTGGTGTTACAGCCAAGTCCCTACTACATGTAGGTGCTCCAACTGCAAAACTGATTCATTTCACTCGATAGAAAACTATTATTAATACAAGTCAGACTGATGAAATGCACGTGGATCCTTTGCAGTCATATTGTATATTGTTATTTGTAATAACAGGAATGCGATTTTGCAAGTTGTAACAGTAAAACAGTTCCACATAGAAGAGTGTTGAGCCAAAAACGGCTGAGTAGAAGGTTTGAATGAAGATTTTGATCAGAATATTATTATTCTAACCCTTTAAACCTTAAGATCAAAATTAAGATTCTCATTTGTTGCCCCTTTTCATTTCCTACAGAAGTAGTGGAGGGAAATTGATAAAATATCAGGCAAATTTATCTTGTGTGATTACTCTGTTTTACAAAACATTGATATTACAAGGAGAAATTTGATGCTGATCACTCTTAGGGCTAAAAGGGTTACGGTAACCACTTTTTAGCTAACACAAAACACACTAGTCTCATTTGTTCCGGTGATTATGTAACTTCTATGAATGGCTTAGTAAGACTTTTATTTTCTTCCTGGTATATCGTTAAAAATTGTTTAGCTTGTATTTGATTTGCAATGTGAGACACCATGTGGTACATGTATTTAGAAATATTGCAAGATACAAATTTTTGTTATTTACATGTATGGTTGTATGATTTTAATATAATTATGTATGGTATTCTACTCTAACAAATTTATTGTTACATTAATTTTAGGCACATGAAATAATTATTATGAAAGGTATCTATGATTATTAAGAGATATTTCTATTTATAAATACAGGTGTATTTCTATTTATGTAGATGAAGCCCTAGTTAAAATATTCTGGACAACAAATGTTTACGTGAAGTGTGCAAATAGTGTGCTGTCTGATACAGTTACCACATTTAATTCAAAAAATTTTTAAGATAGAGTCTAAATTTTGTTATCTTTCATTTTTTAATAATTGTTAAAATATGAAATATCCAATTGCATTGTTAAGATGAAACTTGCTGCTGGAGTTACTTTCAAATGCAGTTTATACAATATTGCAGTTCACATTTTCGAGCAATAGTGCAAACACAAATGAACTCTAGATATTTCAGTGGGAAGTGACACCTTTTGGAATATCGCTATCTTTACAAAGTTCTTGTTATTTGTGAATAATTATCTTCTTTTTATGCACATTTTGTACATAAAAAATGTATATCTAAAGATACTATTGTAAGGAGAGATGACCCATGCAAATAACATAAAGAAAAAGGATTTTTTGTCTGATGGTTTTTTAGATATATGTGTTACTGCATGTTACTATATAATTTCTGTTAAAATTTTCCGTTTATTAAACCAAGCAAAAAGTGACTTGAGCTGTATTTGAAAAGCACTTTTACATGTACAGTAAGTGTACTGTAGAACAAGCAATAAAACCTTGTTCAAACGGCTTATTTATGACTTCATTTTTGGTGTGTTTGTTTTATATAATTGCTACATACCAGAAGTACAATGTTTTATCAAATGAAGATTGACTGGGCATTTTATTACCATATATAGTTTCGTACTACATGATGGAACTGCCCTCTTCAGATAAAGTATTTTATTTCAAGAGTGCTACATTATCGTGTAGTACGAAACTATATAATTATATATATATAGTAATAAAATGCCTAGTTAAATCTTCAGTAGATAAAACATTGTACTTCTGGTGTTCTCGCTCACTCTAGTCCTATTGAGCACCCTGCTGGCAGCAGTTCTGCATCAGCTGAAATTAAATCAAGTAATCAAGCTTCGTAAAAAAGTTTCTTTATCTGCCTTTAATTGATCATTTAAAGTTGTCTAAGGGAGAAGTTGTCGTTTAAATGATCACTTAAACTCAAAGAAAATGTTCGTAAAGCTTTAAATAAAGTTTCTTTAAGTGCCTTTAATTTCATCTCAAAGATTAGTAAAGGATAATTGCTGTATATTTACTTAATATTTACTTGCTTTAAGACTCTTTAAGAATAAAACCTGCCCTTTAATTGATCACTTAAAGTTGGTTAAGGGAAAAGTTTTCGTTTAAATGATCACTTAAACTCAAAGAAAATGTTCATAAAGCTTTAAATAAAGTTTATTTAACTACCTTTAATTTTATCTTAAAGATTAGTAAAGGATAGTTTACTGTATATTTACTTAATTATTTACTTGCTTTAAGACTCTTTAAGAATAAAACCTGCCCTTTAATTGATCACTTAAAGGCTCTTAAAAAACTCTTTACTTGTTCTTTAAGAAAGTTAATTAAAGGTACTGTAAATGGTTCATTAAGTATTTTAAGTGAACTCCTTAAAGATTAAGGAAATAACCATTTAAGTTATTTAAGGGCATCTTAAAGAGTAAGGAAACAGTTCTTTACTGTATCTTTAAGACACCTTTAAGGCACATTAAACTTTGCATTTCGTCCTGTGTTTATTTACTTCATCAACAAAAAATTTTGGAGTTTCCATTACACTCCAGATAAATACCCGTTTGGAAAGCGCGAGGGATTTCACTAGATTTATTTTGCCGTAAACAGAAATGTCCCTATGAGACCATATGTGTAACAGTTTTTTTAAGGAAATTAACTTATCCCAGAAGTTCCTCTTTAGAACCGTGTCACGTTCGTACGTAAAATGAACACCAAGCGCATAGACAGGCTCCTCACTAATTTGTAAATTTAAAATTTTGTCTTTCCTATCAGGCGCCATGAACCAAGCCATAACAGTTCCGATTTTGATTCGTTTATTTTCAGGCCAGAACATCTCTCAAAAAGGCCTAGCAGTTCAAATAGCTGCATGACGGACTCACTATCACTCAAGAGCGCTGTCGTGTCATCCGCATACTGAGATAATTTTATTTCCTGAGATCCATTGTACTCAATTTCAATTCCTTTGATCATTTTGGAGCGTCTTATCTTTTGGGTAAGGGCCTCAATGGCTATAACAAACAATAAACCCGATAGTGGGCACCCCTGTCGAACTCCTCTTTCAAGTAAGAAGGGTTCCGACGCGTGACCATTGTTCAAAACACAACTGGAGATATTATGATAAAAAACATAAACCCACTGCCGGAGATCAGGGCCAAAGTTAGTTGCTTCCAGGCAGTTTTGAATGTAGTTCCACTCCACCGAATAGAAAGCTTTCTCAAAATCTAAGAAGACGGCCACGCCTGGAATATCCTTATGCTTAGTGTATTCCATTATATCTAAAATCAATCTGATACTTTCGACTATGAACCTTCCTTTTACGTAACCTGTTTGAGTGGGCTTGATCAAATGCGGAAGTACCTTTTCTATACGGAGAGCAATGGTTTTGGTTGCAATCTTGTAATCTACGTTAAGTAAAGATACAGGTCTCCAGTTTTTTTAAATACTGGGTATCCCTTTTTTTCTTTGGAATCAAAGTTATAATCCCTAGCACAGGGTCCAGAGGAGATGTGTTTGTTGTTAGCACATCAAAACCCGTCGAAAACCTCGGAAAAAATGGGTTATTTTGATCGCGTTACAGTTTCGTTACACATTCTATATACCGCAAAACAAGAGACTGAGGGCTCGCAAGATCGGCTTCCAGTATAAAATACGGAAAGGGAGGAAACAAATTTGGGGCCGATTTTCGAATCCCTGAAACTCGAATGGAGTTGATTGAAATCACCTGATTTTACTAACCTGATCTAGAATTATTATGTAGTTGGCCAAATACTGAAGGAAAACGGCATACTAAAGCGTTCAAATTCATTTTCGGCGACCGAAATTTACGGCTTCGAGATAGCGCTTTCGTTTGCTGTGCACCGCAGCAGATGGTGACGGAAATGACGTAGTAAAGTAAAGTAAAGTAAATGTGCGCAAGATCAGAAGTAATTCTAAGAGCATTGACATGCATGTGATACGTGACCTAACGAGGATATCTCCCAGCGATTTTGCTCTTTTATATGAAATGATGGTAGGCTCGTTGTATATTTCTCTCAGTAGTGGTTGATCTTGAATTAAGTGCCATTTGCTCATTAAAATGTTTTTAAGGTTCGGCAAAGCAGGGTGGTACGTGGTAACGAAAGGCAAAATTTTCTTTCGCACTTCATCGTTCTTTTGTAAAGCCGACTTCCGTTCGGTAAATTTAACCTCAGAGGTGATTTTTTCTATGAGGGTAACCTCACAATCTCAATTGAAGTTGTAGATGTTCTCATAGAAGGATTTAGCTGAGGAGTTAGTTCTCAGAAGTCGAAGGGCTTCGCCCTGTATGAGGCCTTTTCTGACCCCGTGAGGGTTACAGGAAGAGAAATTCGTGTATTGAAAAGTCTCTGTAGGTTTAAAATTTGTGCGGATGTCATGAAAGGATTCCTTGGTTGTAAAATCTCTCGCCTTTAGAATATAGTCTAGGAGCATATGTAAGAAATATAGCTCCCGTGGGAAGTGCGTGCTGAAAGCAAGCAACTGGTCTAGAAGTATTAAGAAGACCTCAAATAACAAGAAAAATCTTGTTGCCAGTTTTGAAACTTGCACCGAGGCTTTTCAGGGGGGGGGGGGGGGGGGGCGAGGTTGGGGAATAAAATATCTTAAAACTCTACAAACTGTGGATAAAATGACACCAAAATAACAGGAGATGTAAAACTCGATGTTGTCAGTTTTTTCCATAGCCAATGAGACACTTCACTAGTCACGTGACGAAGCTAGCATGAAAACGAGGCTGAGAAATAAAACTTCTTTTACCTTTATTAACTGTGGATAAAACGAAACCAAAATACCAGGAGACATACAACTCAAAGTTTAGCCTAAGCCAATGGAATACGACACTAGTCACGTGACAAATCTAACATGAAAACGAGGCTGCGAAATAAAGCTTCTTATAGTTCTTATAACTGTGAGTAAACCAAAACAAAAATAACAAGGATATAAAACGCAATGTTGTGAGTGTTTGCCGAAGCCAGTGGGACGCTGCCACTAGTCACGTCACAAAGCCAGCATGAAAGCGAGGCTGAGCAATGAACGTATTATAACGCTATCAACTGTGGATAAAAGGAAACCAAAATGACAAGAAATATGAACCTCAATGACTTCAGTTTTGGCCTTAGGCAAAAAACCTCATTCACTAGTGGCTGCATTAGATTTTCTCTGGGATGCTAAATTGTTAT
This sequence comes from Porites divaricata, assembly GCA_038088405.1. Lineage (NCBI taxonomy): Eukaryota > Metazoa > Cnidaria > Anthozoa > Scleractinia > Poritidae > Porites > Porites divaricata. Next base: position 6,943,375 of record JBBMOI010000010.1, on the reverse strand, counting down.
GTCTAATCACATGGCCAAAGTAGCACAGAAATGTGCTGGTTTGCAAAATTTTTGACTGGTCCTTTAATGTTGATGAAAATACTGTATTCACATCCAGCATCCAACATTTTACAGATAAGAGATCAATGTTTCAGCTGTGGTGTACAAGAAATTGTCATGCATATTTTGACAAAGTTCCCCACTATCTGAACAACTACATAAATCGTCGCAGTTTAGCTCAGCATCTCTCCTTAGCGCATTTGCACTTAACAAGGTGGATAATTGCGTCTATAGCGGGTGGTAGTTTCATCATGACAGGCACCCAACCATTTTCATCCGCCGTCAAGCCAAAGTTTTCTGGAAATGGAAGGGTGGGATTTTTGACTTCGTCATTATACCACACCAGAAGTTGATAGTAAGGTCTTACTATTGCTTGACTTAGTGTAACTTGGGTTGGTGGTAGCCCTTCTGACTGCGCTTGCTTCTTTCGGAACAACCTCCATCTCAGCCATTTCACCCTAGAAATATTTGTCCTTGGTACATCTACATCTACATTTTACTACGTCGGTAAAATCGATTAGACATCACATCACCTATTTGTAAGAAGTAGAACACATGGCAAGTAGCATAGGATAGGTGAACGTACACGTATGTACATCCTAGTTGTCTCATTCATATTTCAGGTAATTTGCTAAATTTGTTTTAAAACAGTTCAGTGACTTAGAATTTACAATGTCTGAAGGCAAAGAATTCCATTCACATATGGATCTAGGAAAGAAAGAGAACTTGAAAACGTTCTTTCTATAAATTTTGGGTATTCTGTACTTAAACGCATGGCTCCTATATGTGTTCTGGTCTCGCCATTCGGCACGAAGTTTTTAATACCAGACTATGACTCAGTTTGTACATTACTGTTAATCTGTTTTTCATTCTTCTCATTTCTAAAGTACCCCATTCCAGTTCTCTAAGCATATCTGTAATGCTAGCTATTCGGTTGAAATTCTGGAGGTAAAAACGTGCCGCCTTTCTTTGAACCCTTTCTAGTGTGTGCACGTCTTTCTTGTAGTGCGGGTCCCAAGAGGCGCTCGCATACTCTAGACTAGGTCCAACAATGGAGCAATATGGAGATTCGTTCACATTGTTCAGGCAATTCCAGAGATTAAGTCTAATCAACCCTAGGGTCTTACTAGCATTTTTTCAGATTGAAGCAATATGCTGGGACCACTTCAACTTGCTCTCAGTACGGTATACGTAACCCCTAGATACGAGATAGATTCAACTTGATTAAGTTCAGTTACAAGATGTATACTTGCTCTTTGGTGGATTTTGTCTCGTTGGGATGCAAAGAATTTTACATTTTAAGGGTATGAACTCCATTTGCCATCGGTGCTGCAATTCCTCTAATTTATGCAGATCTTTCTGTCGTTGATCACAATTTGCATCGTTTGCGAGAATACAGTGTGTCATCAGCAAATAGTTTCACTTTAGAATGCAGTCCATTGGGCAGGTCACTTACATATGTCAACAATATAGTAAAGGGCCCAAAACTGTTCCCTGTGAGACCCTAGAGGTAACAGGGAAGCTTTAGATGCCCAGCTGGCACACAAACTTCTCGATTAAGGCCATTGTCTCTCTACTGGGAATCGCACTTACTCCAAGAGCTAAAAAGCCACGGAGGACTTCTTTTTCGTCAACTTGTGTGAAAGTTTTCCTGCCGGATGCCTTTCCTTTTCCAGAAAAGCAGCCTGTGTTCCCAGCTCCACTTGAAACACGATAGGCAGGAAGGGCTGCTACTTTTGCAAGGTAAAGAGCATGAAACAGTGTGATTCCCAGCAGAGAGATGATGGCCTTAATTGAGAAGTTTGTGTGCCAGCTGCAGCCTGCAGCTGTATGTACCAAAGACTGGTTGTTTCAAAAGAAGCAAGACCAGTCAGAAAGGCTATCGCCAACCCAAGCTGCAAGTCAAGCAATCTTAAGAGTCCACTGTCAACTTCTAGTGTGGAATTATGACGAAGTCGCAAATCCCACCACAGAAATCTTTGACTTGACGGCGGATGAAAATGGATGGGTGCCTGTCATGACGAAACTACTATATCACCCGCTACAGACGCAATTACCTACCTTGTAAAGTGCAAATGCGCCAAGGAGAGATGCTCAACAAAACGCTGCCAATGTAGAAAAGCTGGACTAAACTGCACCGATTTATGTAGTTGTTCAGACAGTGGGAAACTTTGTTTAAAGATGCAAGACAAGGATGGTGATGAAGAATGGTGATGATGATGATGATGGTGATAATGACGATGAAGATGAGGAGGAAGATTTTTATGACTAGGTTTCATGGGAAGACAGTAATAGTAAAACATATTCGTGTTGTACATAATGAAATATTTCTGTATGAGCATTTTACTTAGCTGACCACTACACAGTAATACTGACGTGAGTTAAGCTATTAACTTTTTATCACTCTTAAAGATTGGTTAAAACGAGAGCATCGCATATCCTGGTCGAGTCACAAAATTTCTTGTACACCACAAATGAAACATCGATCTCTTATCTGTAAAACATTGGATGTTAGGACCAGTTAAAAATTTTACAAACCAGCACATTTCTGTGTCACTTTGGCCATGTGATTAAACATAATAATTTAATATCCCAGAGAAAATCTAATGCAGCCACTAGTGAGTGAGTTTTTGCCTAAGGCCAAAACTGAAGTCATTGAGGTTCATATTTCTTGTCATTTTGGTTTCCTTTTATCCACAGTTGATAGCGTTATAATACGTTCATTGCTCAGCCTCGCTTTCATGCTGGCTTTGCGACGTGACTAGTGGCAGCGTTCCACTGGCTTCGGCAAACACTCACAACATTGCATTTTATATCCCTGTTATTTTGGTTTTGGTTTACTCACAGTTATAAGAACTATAAGAAACTTTATTTCGCAGCCTCGTTTTCATGTTAGATTTGTCACGTGACTAGTGTCGTATCCCATTGGCTATGGAAAAAACTGACAACATCGAGTTTTACATCTCCTGTTATTTTGGTGTCATTTTATCCACAGTTTGTAGAGTTTTAAGATATTTTATTCCCCAACCTCGTTTTCATGCATAGTCTGTTAGGCTAATTTTTTAACCCCTCCTGAAAAGCCTCGGTGCGGGTTTCAAAACTGGCAACAAGATTTTTCTTGTTATTTGAGGTCTTCTTAATACTTCTAGACCAGTTGCTTGCTTTCAGCACGAACTTCCCACGGGAATACAAATGCTGCCAGACTAATAAGTGTTGATAGGCCAAACACGACTCATAAGCTCGCGGCACTGTGAAACGTGACCTTGAGAATAAGCTTGAACAGAATTTTTTTTTTACTTTTTCTCAACGCGCGAAGGTTACTAGCACTTCACAGTACATGCACTATTCCAAACTTCTTTTGACTGAGTAAATATTGTTTTTACCGCACCACGCAGGCTTTCCGCTTACATTAATAAAGAGGTCATGAAGCTGGTTTGTTACATGCAAACTGAGTAATCCGGCATTTCCAGTAGCTTATGTTCTGGTAAGGAGGGAAAGTTTTCTTTGTCTCTTCGATAATGAATTGAAAGCATGCAGCTAAATTAGTCAAGTTCGATCAGGGAAATATCAAACACGGTAATTTGTGGCTCACGTTTGAAAGCACTTGGTCAGATATCTTACCATTTAGAAACAAAGACCATGTTTTTCTCTGTTCGATGATTTCAGATTTGGATCTCTTCTCGTCCGGCTGCTTTTCGCGTAACGGAGCGGGTCTTTTCAATATTTTTAAAACTCCCTCCACAGCTGATGTTTTGCTTTTGCGTTTCCGGTCTCATTCACTTCCGTCACCAAGTGTTGCGGTTCGCATCGAACGAAGTCACGTGGTACTAGTTTCCTCCCTTGTCCCTTTTTTACTCGGCACTTCGTGCCTCGGTCGCCCTCCGGGCGACGTGCTGGGCGCCAGCGAGGCTATGGCTTGCGGTTATTCATTTTCAAAATGGCGAACAACCAGGCGGTGTGCGTTAGGAGATTCGACCAATCAGAATACGTCATTTGTAGAGTGATTTTCGCGCTTGGAAAGAGCTGTTTTGAGAGGCATATGTGGTGAAATTTTCGCTTTATTCCAAGTTTGTGTAGGAAATTTCGACACTATACTGCCTTAAAAAGTTGTTAGAACACTGTATCTTGCTAGCAGTTGCGTTAGTTTAAATATTTTGCTTTCTTGAGCGTTTGTGACAAGTTTGAATTGCTCGGTCATGTGCAAGCCGCCATGATGATTTGAGTGTTATTTTCGCCGCTCTTCTTGGATTCATTGCTGGTTACTGGTAGCTGTTTTATCGGATTATTTTGGTGAACATGTTACTTCAACCTTTCTTCTTTGTAAATTTTGGGGTCTACCCGGGTCTACCCCTGTTAGTTTCCTCATAATTATTTTATACAGTTTTAAGTATTCTAATAACTGCTTATCATGATCATTTCATTTTATATAGCTTTAAGTTAATATTTTATATAGTTCTAAGTATTTCTAATTATTCTTATACATATTTTAATATCTGTTAATTGAGTCCCCAAATTAGTAAGGGATTTTTCCAGGCTATGTGGCCTTGACACATTAATAAAGTTTATCTATCTATCTATCTATCTATCTATCTATCTATCTATCTATCTATCTACATTCTCTCAGCCAAACTGCACAACTCCCGGGGAAAACGAACGCAAAATCCAGGAAGAGTTCGTTTCATTTTAAACCAGAAAAGGTAAATAAGTTTGAATATTGTGATAACCTTTGGAAACAAAACATTTTTCATAACTCAGTGCGGAAACTGAAAGCGTGTCTTTAAAATAATTTGTATGCAGTGTGTACTATGTGTATGCAAATCTTCATGTAAACTAACGCGAAGGATTAAATCTCTACCAAAACACAAGACCATTATCTAAGATCTAGACAACTTCATACAGGATTTTCAAACTGTGAGGTTAGGTTTATAACAAAATCGATACACTGCGCTCACTTTAATGAACGTACAGGCAAGATTGTGGTTTATTTCTGCGGCCGTAGCTTCGGTGAAATTCCCATTGTGCTGTAGTTGTTCGGGCGCTACTTTTGGTCTGTTTTTCCCTTGCCTATAGAAGATTTATTTGCTCATAAGAATTACAAACAGTCACTGTTTGCAAAATAATATAAAATTGTCGATGAAAATAAAATTGTTATGAGAGACGATGCAAGATTTCTCACCTAGCGATTTGTTCGCGCTCCCCCTCCAGGCTTGCCCGGTTAATAAAGTCCATCAAACGTTACTTTCAACTGGACGAATATTTTATTTAAACAAATCCAGGTATGAACTACAGATCTCTTTCACTCTTCTGAGACAGAAATATACATATAAGCACAGCACTAAACAGTACCTAAAATCTTCTGAGAAGCAGGAAATCGCCGCCTAAAATCGGCTAAAATCGCACCTTCGATCGTCTCCGAATCGCGATAAACTTATGGAAATCACCATATGAAGCCAATAGCAAGCATCTAAGGCCAGCATGAGATCTTGAAAATTCTCCAAATCGCTCTCCTCAATGATTTTCAGAAAAGGAAGCAGTTTTTTGATCCCGGGCTTTGATCCATTATCTCTCTCACGAGATGCGAACTCGACCGTGTCACGATTGAAATGAGGCACATAAAACAGTTTTACCCATGAACCTTTGTGGGTCGTGACGCAGACCGCCTGGCGAACAACAAAGTCGATCTGGGTCAGATAAGAAGGGAAGAAATAGTTTACAGTAGATTCATAAAGATCCCACTGGGCTAATTTAAAATCGTGCTAAGCAACAGGTATAGACATTTTGCAAGGTGAGACTTTAAATATTAAGTAATTTATTTATTCACACGAAACTCCTCTGGACCTTGTGTCCCTTGTCGTTGAGAAATAGATAGATTTCCAGTATTGAAGGCGTAGTTAAAGCTGTTGACAACATAGGTGCTAATAATGTCCCAGAAAACACGATAGAATTCTGTTGTTAGCCCGTCAGAGCCAGGGGATTTGTTATTTTGCATCATTGATAATGCTTTTGTACATTCACAAGTGCTGCATAGCCATCCCTTCAGATAGTTGAAAATCTACATTCAAAAAATCACTGAACTCCTCACCATTAGGGTCCACATTCCTAGAGGAGTACAATTCTTTAAAGAAGTTGCGCTCTTCATTAAGAATCATTTTAGGATCATTAATCCTAGTGCCATTGTGGTTAATCAAAGAAGATATATATGTTTTCGCCGGTAGTTTAATTTTTCTAAATTAAGAAAATATTTGCGGTTTTTTCTCCATGCTCATAACAGCGAGCCCTACTTCTTATAATAGCACCACGTGTTTTTTCAGTTTGAAAATCAGAAAGTTTGATTTTTATTCGCTCAAGTTCGGCTTTGTCATCTTCACTGTATGCTGTCTGAAGTTTAGCGCTCAGTTGAGCAAACCTAGATGTAAGGAGTTTCTCTTCATCGTGGTTACGCTTTGCTTTCAATTTAGAAAACCGAACTGTCAAACCTCTGATCTCCATCCATCCTCGGAGACCCAGGGGCAGTCAGTCGGGACGATACAATGTTCGTGGTGAAAGTATTTACTGGAAGATAGATCGAGACGAGCCCCTGGGCACTTACTCTTACCGAACCAGTTCCAGAAGCGTTTGAATTGCCTGCTTCTGATTGGCCAGAAAAATGTTTTTCTGGCCAATCAGCGAAGAGGAGCAGCCGGGTGACTCTGATGTTTCCTTACACGACGTATTTTTCCTCATCGATCGCCATAGTTTGCGTAGCGCGTTCAACGGGGAAAGTTTCTCGAGGAAAGTTTCAGAACTAATGTTAACGAAACGGAAAAAATTACAAGCTTTAACACGGCTACAAGAAACAAACGCTCTTCGATGAATTTTTACGGCGGATCTGTCGAAGGTATCGTACATTTTTATTGCTGATACGCGATGCACGACTTTCACTTTCCACACCATTATAGTCGTCACATTGTTGTATAGTATACAACGCCAAGCTCGCATTTTTAAGACAGATCTCTATGTTCGTTGCACGTCTTCTGAAACTTTCTACAGCGTGAAAATTTCCGTTGCACGGGCCACGTAACTATGTCGATTGATCGTGGGAAAACATGCCGGCGAGCTGCGGGGCACGCACCTTCTTGCTTTCGCGCCAATCGAAACTTACCGTACCTTCTACTACAGACGCGTTGTGTTTTAGTTTGAAATCTCGGTCCGGTTGTATGATGAATCCTTACGTGTTAAGTGAGGTCGATTGTTGCAGGCTGTGTGGGTTTGTTTTTAGGGACAAGCGAAGGAAAAGAAATGTTGTAGGTGAGTTTGCGAAAATGTTTGAGAAAGTGGTCGGTGTGGAAGTTTTGGAGGGCGATAAACGCGCAGTGTGTGACATGTGCAAGTATAGAGTTGAGAAATCGTGCAAGAGTGGGAAGTCTATCCACGAGCAGCTACTGAAAAGGAGGCACCCAATTTCACCGCTTAGTTCTACTAAAGGAGACAAGGAAACTGAAACACTTATTGAGAGAAAGAAGCCGGGCCATTGTTTAACTTTTGAGACATCGGAACCATTACCGATCAGGCCAAATCGAATGCAAATGGTACCTGAAACACGGCTCAGCGGGAAAAAAACCAACGACGTTAGCTGCCAGACAGCAAAAACAGTTTGCCATTGCAGGCCAAGATCACCATCAGGAACATGTGTGAAGGTATGACAAACAATACTACTGCTACTAGCTACTAATTCTGCTTATAATAATGATGATGATGATAATAATAATATTAGCTGTTTATAATAGTAAGTAATGGTCCACATAAAAACAAGGCAAAAGAACAATAGGCCACTGCAATAGCGGCAGCTATATTTCAGCTGCTAAGTTCTCTAATCTGAATGCTCCAATTGGCTGAGACTGCAAAAAGTGCAAATTATAAATTTAACAACTGTGCACTTTTCAGAGTCAAGTGAAGACAAAATCTTTTTAGGTGGCTGCTTTTATGTAGTCTTAACTTGATTTTATTGGTAATTTTATGTATTTTTTATCAGCATTTATTAAAAACTTTCCATCTGTTTTATCTTTAATTAATGACTGCAAATTAAGCGCCTTTGATCATGTATTAAAAGGTGCTATTATTAATTATTATTATTTTTGCAGGTGATTGTACATTACAAATCAAAAACAATTGTACGAGAACTACCACAGGGTATTCAAAGCCTTGGCATCTCCCTTTCCAAGCCATTATCACAATCATACTACACGGCAATTAGCAGAGCTGCTTTTAAGACCAAAAAACTACAGAAGTCATTGGTGAGACAAACTTGTCTGAAGTTGGAAAAGGAATGCAGAAAGCTTGTCAGCCAAAAAAAATCTGTTTTACGCTCAACCTCACTGAAAGACCTAAAGGCCTTCAAATGGGCTAAACTTCTCAAAGAGTGGCAAGCAGTAGCCCCTACTCTGTGCAAATTTCTTAGAAGCGCTTCGAATTCAGTTAATAGCAGGCAGTCGTCAAAGTTGAAACCAATCATTGCAACTGCAGGTGCAATTCTCCTAAAGGGAAGGAATGAGAGGATGTCAGCAGTTCAGCACCTGGTTGGCCTTTGCCTTTTTCTTGGCCGCACAAGGAAGAAGGTTCATTTTTTTTATTTATTTATAATATGTTTTAATCTTTTTTAGTACAAAAGGAACTTTTTTTCATGGACCCACACTTCAAGGGGTTACTTAAACTACTGTATGTGAGCAAATGCATCTCATACAACCAATGGAAGCTTTAAGTAAACCGTTAAGTCCATGATGTTGTTGACCAAGAATTTTGCATTTTATTTTTCTCTCTCCCTCACTCCATTAAAATGTTGTTGTGCCAGGGTTTTTCTAGACTCCAAAGACTTGGTTTGTGTGTTGGCAAAGGAACTGTAAATAAGAAACTTCAGGAAGCTTCATGTGAGTTTGACAGCAAGGTGAAGGCATGGATGGCAGCTATAGAGAAAAAAAAGGCAAGAGGTTTCGCATTAATATTTTCTAGACGACTTGTATGGTTAGCATTTCTAGCATTTTTTTCCTAGCATTATTAATATTAATTTTCATTTGGACTATTAAACCTTTCACTCAAAGGAGTGGTCAGTGAGAAAGTTTGTGAAAAAATGTTCAACTTATGAAATTGGAAATAACAGAACAACCTACAACATGGTAGTACCAGGGTCTATTTAGAAAATTATATAAATTATTTATTATTTATAATCAGATACTGAATATTACTGATAACTCTGAAACTTAAAGAGTGAAAGCTGGGTTGATGCAAAGTCATAATAATACTTATAATATAGTGCTATACTTGCAGGAGTCCGGCATTAATTCTCCTGCAGAAAATTCTGAGGCCTCCGAAATGGCAGCTGGGCAAGAGTCTATGCAGATGGACATACAAGGTGGTGGTAATTATGATTTAAATAGTTGAAGGATATAGGGAAATACTCCAAATTTTTTTTAAGTCATCAACCAGTCATTTCATAGAAATGGTTTGTGATTGTATTCTGCCCTTAATTAATGCAGTTACATTATACCTTTTAATGTTGTTTTTTTGCCCTAATCACTAGACACTATTAGCAATGATAAGGCTACTTTATCCCAATTGCAACTACAAATTTTATTATTATGCTACTACCTGCAAAAATAAAGCACAAATTAATAGATAAATTCTTCTTTCTTTTTTTTAAATTTAGATTATAACAGGATGCAGCCAGCTGTACATGTATCATGCCGTACCCAACATTCTCAAACCACAGGATCCACATCATGTGAGAAAAATTTAAGAAATAAATTATGTTTACAACTTCATTACAACTTATACATAACTTTATTCCATCTTCTTGTTTCATATTTTCGAAATCCAAAAATGGTTGGCATGTGTACTTCCAAAATGGAATTAGTTAATGTTTTCAACCTAGTTTCATTCTCAATTTAATAAATTTTTCTTGTATCTTGAGCCAAATACATATGCATTATCATGCATAAGGAGATTATGTTTAACCTCTTGAAACATAATTTAAATACTCTAGGTTTATCTTTTTAGGTCTGGAAAGCACTTCATCTGAAAGTTGCAGCTTGCCTAACACTTCAACTATTGCATCTACATGTGCTTTAGCATGTGAGTTTATACCTTGAACTTATCAGTCATAAAAGTGCTGTAACAGTGCCACATTATGTATTAAATTTATCAGTCTGATTTCGTTAAAACATGGCCACTAGGTTTTCATGTGGCACCAGGCACAGCCCAGCTCCATGCCAGTCAGGTGTCCAAAAAAGTGAGGGCTTGGTACAGCTGGATAGTCCTGGCCAGGGACTGCCCCGACAGTGGGTGGGTGGATCAGGCCTGGGGGGGTGGGCAAAACTATTGGGGTAGGGAGGGGACTGTTTTTGACACAACCTCTTCAGGAAGCAACATTGTTCTTACTTTGCCCTAGCCAGCTGAATTAGGCCTCTGCTGAGAATGATTATCCTGATAATTGCAAAGCTCAGTGGGAGTCACAGACTCCAATTGTCCTGGGTGGGGAGGTCAAAGTCTTGGTACCAAGGACACACTTAGCATAGGATCTGTAGTAACTCCCTGAAAACATGTTTACATACATTCAGTCAGATATATTTATATATATTAATTATAATCATTAGATCCTGGCAGTGCATCATCAAAAGTTAACAATGACAGCTATAGTGACATTTCATCAATATCATCAGAATCTGATTCGACAGAGGGTGAAGATACAGTATTGGATGACCAGATTTCTCCAAACAGCAGTGGTGTTGAGTCTCGTGTTGATTATGGATTAAATGGGGACAACCTTGATTGGCAGAGGAGGCCATCCATTTATTCAGCAAACAGGGACACAGAGTCTATTCATTGGTTTAATGTGCTCTGCTATGTCAACAGGGTTAGTGACTGGAATTTGGATGATAACCAGCCTATCAGACCAATCTTGGACCTACCTAATGCAAGTTTCCTTCCCTCGCATGAGGAGCATGCAAAATTACGTGCTGACTACATTATCTTGGCATTGCGTATTCTGGTAAAAAACTGTGAGTACTTCAAGAAGTTTTCAAAGATTGTTCCAGCTCATATCCCTCACCAATACAGCAAAGAGATGAGGAAGCAATCTCAAGTTGTAAGTTTATACACTAGAGAAGGTAGCAAACAGCAGAGATGGTTAAACAATTGCGACTCCTTTTAAAATACACATCAGTTCCTTGTATTTCTCACTGTCTCCTGTCTGCTTTTACTTTGCAACCTTACCTTCCCATCTACTGAACCTTTATTAACAACAGGAACTTAAATAAAGTGTGATTTATGAATATAAACTACTGGTATTATCACCCAGTTGACTCCTTTTTTTGGTCTTCTGGTATCAACAGATCCAACTTGGTTTGCTTGATAAGAATGAAAACAAAAGCCACGAAATGCTTGAAATCTTACAACACTGCAATTCTCAGTATGTACCAAAAGTCAAAGACTCCATTACAGATGGTCCTGATCAATACAAAGTCCTCCACAAAGTTGCATTTGGTGGTGACCATTTAACTGTTGAACGTGGAGTTAGTGCCTGTGCTGCTGTTGCTGACTCTGACACTCCTTTTGAAAGGCTTGAAGGACTAATCTTGAAGCACGAAGACTTTCATTGTGAAATGAATATTCTCCAGGCAGGTTATATTGTTATTAAACTTAAAACAAATTTTTATCTCAGGTGCATTTAGGCTGAAGCAACAGAATAAAAGGACCCTTTAATTATTGGCTAGTATAATTTTGTAAAATCATTTATCATCTAGAAATAAGGGGGAAATCTTACATACAGATTGTAAACCTGGTCCTTGTAGGATAGGCCAGAATAAGCAAGGTGAAATAGATTTTTTTTTCGTACTTAACTTAATGAATCTAGAGTGTAAATATTTATTCATTTCAGTCTTTCTTTTTCACTGACAGGTAAGTGATTGAATAATCTTATTCAGTCTTATCTAGAGAATGTACTATTTTATTAAAAGAGGTTTTTCACCTATATGGCTATCCAGTGGCATAGGCAAAGTTATCAGAGCCAAAAAAGTGTCAACATTTTAATAACTCACATATCTTAGGTCATTGCTTGGGATACCATCATGGCCACTGTTACATTGTTTTGGGATACCAATATGGCTGTCACGATTAAAGTTGTTATTGATTTATTTGGGGCAACTGACATCAGCTTTTACCCATTTGATTTTTAGATGTAGTAATAAAGAAATGGGAGCTGAAGTCTAGGCAAAAGAAGTTCATATATATCACCATGTCACCAAAGTTAAACATCCAAAAAGCTCTCTTTATCACTCTGTATATCAATTCTAAATAAACTTATTTACCTCAATTCTTTATATTTAGATGATTTTTGACTACATGTACAAGGGGAATAGTGCAGGGGACAAAGGTACCTTGTTCCAGCTAAAATGCAGATTGAACAGAAAAGATGTAGATGAGAAGGTCAACAAGTCTTATCATGGTTGTGAATCATTTTTCAGTACAGTAGTTGATGGGTATGTGGTTTTTGCAGCCATGGAGTATTTTGGAATGACAAGTCCAGATGGAAATCCTACCCAAAATGTCCCAGATGCAGATGGTTCTCAGCTGATTAAAAAAGTTGGAGAAATGGTGGATAACTTTGTTCTTTTACAAGTTCAGCCAGAAAAAATCCTGTTAGAACACGCAGTAAGAAATGAAGATCAACAGAGATACAGATGCAGGTATCCAGGTTGTGACAAAGTTTATGTACAAGAAAAAAGGCGGGATAATCATGAAGTGAATGTCCATGCAATCCACATTCAAGACCAGAGTCCAGAGAGAAGCCCACCAAATCCAAGAGATGAGGATGGCATATTCAACTACTCACACAACATTCTTAAGACGGGCCTTCTTTTGAGAGACTTTCAGGATGCTGTCAAGGAAGGAGATGGAGGACGAACTGAGTACATTTGGAAGTTTCTGATGTTATATTTTAAAGTGTGTGGGAAAACCAAGTATGCATTGGCTGCTATACGTCTGCACGCCCAGCTCAATGCACTGCTAACCCCAAGAGAGGCCCATTCTCTTAGATGGAACCGCACCATAAACCTGAGAGGTGGACTAGGAAGAAATGTTCCAATAGATCAGGTCATGGAACACAACGTCAGGGAAACAAAAGAGCTCATGTATGCTCATGGAGCAAACTTAAATTTCAGTTCTGCCCAGACCTACAGCAGGGCGTCCAATCCCATCAAAGAAACTATCCTCAACTTTGACCACCAGATTAAGTTGAAGAAGCAATCCTCCAAACACAAGAGGAAAAAGGATGAAGATATTTTTGTAGTCATTAAAACCTTACAAGAGGTGAATGCTCTGAAGGAAATTCCAGGAAGAAGACACCAAGGAATAGGGACACTTCCCAAAGATCCCATTTCAGCTCTTGATTTCAAGGACCTGAGTCTCTGGCTCACTAAGCATAAGAAAACCTGGGTTAATCTTCACTGTGATTAGAAATATAATAATTTAACTTCACTAACTACTACATCAGTCATGGGTTACACAATTTTTAACCCATGGCTGATATAGAAGAAATGAAATTTTATTATAAGATAATCTTTTCATTATTAATTTCAAAGAAATCAAAGTTACATTATGAGATTTTCTATGAAGCTATTATTTTATTTATGATTGGCTTTTCCACTAACTTACCCCATCAAACACATCCACAGAGCCATTGTTTTAATTCCCTTGCAATTGATGGAAGGTGCATGATTGAGCATATTTTGAAATAATAATGATGGAATTTTAACAATTTTCCCTTTTGCGTGTGAGATTTCATAAATTTTCCTATTATAATTCTCCTTATTAAACAATAACATTACTCATGGATAATTATTGTAAATCTTTAAATACCCTCTTCAGACAGCTAAAAATCTTCATTGCATGGTCATCATGCCACACAGTAAGTGTCTCTAAAATGCCTTCTACTGAACATAATTTATCACAGTTATCAATTGTTTCCTGTATAAGACAGTCAGAGAAGCAGGTCAGTTTGTCAATACTAGAATACATACAGTGGAGATTTGAATCCTTAAATTCCTGTCTCACTTCACGTTGACATTCTCTAAGCAGACTCTTGAGTTTTTTCATTTCACCTTCTGTTACATCTCTTACTTTGGCATTTGCTGGTGCTGGTTCTGTTGCCTTAGACATCAGAAAAGTCATACTTGTTGTGTCTTCTTTACATTCTGCTTGTCCACACTGACAGTCTTTGGCACAGATGTCGCAACATAAGTGGCTTGGAATGACTTTGCTGTTTTCATTTTTCTCACCAAAAAAGGCGAGGATTTTTTCCCTTCTGCAAGTCGTACACTTAATAAAATCCAACATCTCTGGGTCACAAAGTCGAAGTTGACGACCATGGAAAAGAAGTACTGCCTCAGAATTTCCCCCATCTCTACCTGCTCTGCCAAATGCCTGCACATATGATTCAATGTCATTTGGAGGACCATAATTGATAACACGATACAAAGATTTAAAGTCAACTCCCATTCCTAGGGCACTTGTTGCGATGACTATTCGAACACTGCCTTGTGGATCTTTTAAAGATGATAACACATGCTGCTGGATATTTAATGATGTTCCACTGTGATACATTGCAACAATCCTACTTGTTGATTTTTTTGGTGAATTAGTTGGCCAGTAGGCTTTATCTTGTAAGGAATTCATGAAGAAGTTATAAAGTTCCCCACAAGTCTGATAGTCTTTCACGTAAATCAAAGTCCTTGCACATTCAACCCCTTTTCTACTAACCTCTTCAACCAACCATGAAAAATTACAAGCAATGTCACTTGTTACCTTCTTTATGACAAGTTTCACATTTTTTCTGTTTGGACTTACTACTATTTCCACACCTTGTTTAAAGCTGAGAAGGTTCTTGATTCTTTTCCTTGTGGCTGCAGTAGCAGTAGCTGTGAGGGCCAGCAGTGGGACTCCTTGCGGGAGAAGTGACCGTATCTCGCCAACACGTCCACACCACTTGCGAAAAGGATCTTTGTTATCAGTACTTTCACCCCTGTCAAGTAAATAAGGCAAAATTTTCACCTGAAGTACATGAAGGGGGAGCAATAAAAAGGCCATGCTTTATTTACCCCAAGATTACACATTTCAAAATGCAGGTTTTAAATAGTTATGCAGATAAATAAATATAAAACAAAGATTCTATATGATAATATTTGAAATTTTTTTGAAAGAATTTTACAGTTATTGGTAACAGTAAGAGACAATTTCAACAGAGTTCACTTTTTTCCAGAGAGTTTTGGACGACAGTTTTTGCATGTTTTGTGTAGGTATAACATATTTACTTGTGTATAATGCACTCCCAAATACAATGCGTGCCCCATTTTTCAAGATATTTCTCAAAAATTAGTAAAACAAACCCTCTGGGACAGAAAACAGGTTTAATACTTCATCAGCTTTCTGTCAATAAATGGTTACGAAAAACATGACAGTTCTTGTTAAGTGTCTGTCAGCTTTTAGAGATACGTTTACTGAGCATCCTAGAATAAAAGCCAGATCTACAGTTTAGTATAGTAAGGGTCCTGAAGAGGGGATATCAATCTCATTGATTAGTTTACCCATAATTCCCATTTTTTTTACATTTTTCCCCATTCTCAGTGATAGAATCCCCCCCTGCTAGTGACTTAAATCCCATTTTCCCAGAACAACCCCCACAATGAATTCAGTGTAGCACCCTTCAAAGTAAAATAACAAATCAGCGTACTTACCAATGAACAGCTGTATGTACCTCATCACAAACAACTGCAACAGTATTCTTCTGATAGAACTCCTTGGAGAACATTTCCCTGAATTTCTTGTCCCCAGTTAATGATTCCGGGGTTCCGAACAACAACGAAAACGCTCCCTCTCCATTCAATATTTCTGCATCTTTTGTTTTACTCTCCCCTATAAAAGCAGCCTGAATTCCGATTGACCTCAAGTACTTTACCTGGTCCTCAACAATTGACATAAGAGGTGAAATTACTACCACCAATGGAGTGCTGGGGAAATCATAACCTTTAGCGTTTAAGGATTTTAAAACTCCGGGCAACAGTTGGAAGGTTAGACTCTTTCCGTATCCCGTGGGCAATTGCCCAAAAACATCTCTTCTCCCCACAATCTTCTCAATAATAAACCTTTGTTCCGCTTTCAACTGTATCACAGGAAAAAAAGACAAGCTTTCTTCAAGCGCTTGCTGGAGGTCCTCCTCGAATCTAACGTTAACACTACTATCAACTTCGGCCATTATTCGTACTGTAACCCTGAGTAAAAGGTACGGTAAGTTTCGATTGGCGCGAAAGCAAGAAGGTGCGTGCCCCGCAGCTCGCCGGCATGTTTTCCCACGATCAATCGACATAGTTACGTGGCCCGTGCAACGGAAATTTTCACGCTGTAGAAAGTTTCAGAAGACGTGCAACGAACATAGAGATCTGTCTTAAAAATGCGAGCTTGGCGTTGTATACTATACAACAATGTGACGACTATAATGGTGTGGAAAGTGAAAGTCGTGCATCGCGTATCAGCAATAAAAATGTACGATACCGTCGACAGATCCGCCGTAAAAATTCATCGAAGAGCGTTTGTTTCTTGTAGCCGTGTTAAAGCTTGTAATTTTTTCCGTTTCGTTAACATTAGTTCTGAAACTTTCCTCGAGAAACTTTCCCCGTTGAACGCGCTACGCAAACTATGGCGATCGATGAGGAAAACTACGTCGTGTAAGGAAACATCAGAGTCACCCGGCTGCTCCTCTTCGCTGATTGGCCAGAAAAACATTTTTCTGGCCAATCAGAAGCAGGCAATTCAAACGCTTCTGGAACTGGTTCGGTAAGAGTAAGTGCCCAGGGGCTCGTCTCGATCTTCCAGTAAATACTTTCACCACGAACATTGTATCGTCCCGACTGACTGCCCCTGGGTCTCCGAGGATGGGAATGACACGGAGTCGGCATGAATCATTGTCGAAGATTCAAGGTCGAGAAAGTTTGATTTTCCAAACATATGTAACCTTTTCCATCGATTTTCCAAATACATATAACGATTATTTGCTCGCACCTCTTCTGTTCATGTTCCTTTGGATACTGTTTTTAACCAAATATAATAAATATTAAAACAATAAAATGTCATAGGATGAGTTAAAGTTTGCTGAAAAAGAGGCTTTCTGCAATAGATTGGCGATCAAATCAAACAGCAGGAAGGATTGAAGTGGATTTCTAGATGTAGCCGACGCGTTCATTTGATTTCGGGTTGAGGTAGACTCTTTTCAAAACTGACAAAAGTAGTCTCCAGGTCAGCGCGGTCACATAGCTGACTGTGTCCCTTTAAAATCGCCACCTAACACAATGCTTTCATTTGCATATGTAGATAACACAGAGCTGGACAGATACCTAAGGAAAAGGATTTGTTGAAAAGGATCATTTGGTGCATAAATATTCTCAAAGACTATGTTTGTTTCATCAATTGATGTTTCTGCGAGGATGTATCTTCCATTTTTATCGGCCAAGGTTTTGTTAATAGTGACATTGAGATTTGGTTTAAACAGGACCATTACTCCTTTACTGTGAGTTGTACCGTGGCTAGCTACAACTTTCCCACCCCACTCGGCTTCCCATCGTTTTATAGTTTCCGTTGAAGAATATAAGTTTGTTGGAGGAAAATAACGTCCGATCGTTGCAGGTGCAGCCATCGAAAAACCTGTTTTATTTTTCTAGAACTGTTTAGCCCTCTTACATTCAGTTTCAAAAGCTTATGTGACATATTTGTTGCTCAGTTATAACATGAAGTAGTTTTCCTTGCGCGTGTGGAACAATCCATAGACAAAAGTATAAATTTATAAGGCCTGGATCGCTTTCCCCTTTAGGGAAGGGAGGCAAAATTGACTGCGCAAAAATTAAGACGAAACAAAAAAGAAAACAAAAACACGAAACGTACGAACAAAAACTCTCTGACTTAAATCTGAATTTGAGCGGCGTTGACTGACCGCGCATCGAGCTAATTTGGTTTGTAAAGCACACTACTGGCCCCTAAAATATGGCCGTGAATAATAACAAAAGTTCTGAGCTAATTTTAGTACTGGGTACAGCTTTTTCCTCATTTCTTCTACCTCCTTTGGAAAGTCGTCGGAAATTCCAAGATTGCGGCCTTTCGTAAGGTTTTTTATGAAAGATTAATAAACTCTTTGTCGTGGAAGCTGGAAAGCTTGACAATAATCGGTCGTTGCTTGGAATTCGCAGTGCCAGACGATACTCGACGAGCTGATGCCCTGTGCACTCTATCGAACTGAATACTTTCCTCGTTTTCTTACTTATAAAAAATTTCGGGAAAGCGTTTTGCTAGACCTTTCGCTGCTTAATCCGAAATAATTAATCCTGCAAATATTGACACATTCGTTGGACAAAACAACGAAAACCAGTTTCCCGTGAGATCATCGGTGTGTCTAATAGACTGCGAGCAGTCCCTCTTCAGTCAGTCGAGTCTAAGCTCGGCAGGACATGCAGGAGAGGGCGAAATGGCCGAGAGGGAAACTGGAGAGAGGCGGGAAAAAGAGGGACTGCATTCTCTTTTGTAACCGACGCGTTCAAATTTCTCCGCAGCCCCAGCATCGGAGAATTGGATTGGTTGATAAACAATAGGATGCTATCAGCGCGTTGTCATTGCAATTTATGAAATTCTAACATATTGACACATCAAATGTAACATGATGCACCTAAATAGCCAGCATGTTTTGATCAGAACGAGTTGACAAGATAGATTCGGCGGCCAAAGAAAGTATTTTATCTGAACGTTTGTCTGAGCGTCTTGGCGGTCTGATTTTAAAGGACGAACAGAAGATTGCTGTTGAAGCACTAATGTCAGGAAAAGACGTTTTAGCGGTATTACCGACTGGCTTAAGTAAATCTGTCATTTACCAAAGCTTCGTTATCGCGTTATTGTGCTCCAGTCAAAAGACTCACACTATCTTTAGAAAAACACTAAGCTCAAGTGGAGTTTTCTGAGTCACAATTCAATTCTTCATAGTAAGTTGATGTAGCTTCAGTTAAGCCACACTTCATTATTACAATTTTGGATCTGTAAATCACTATCCGTGATAATTTAACATTCTGCAAAGAAAACTAACAAGCTGGGCTCAGCGTGATACAGCATTGCAGAAAAACATTACACTCACAGACTAAAGAAAATCCAAGGTTATTCAGATCCAGAAGGCGCTTTAGAGAAAATTGGAACCCTTATTCAGCCGTAATAAAAAGGCTTTACGCTTCAAAAGAGGTCAAAGAAAATGCGCTTGCATCAGAGGGCAAATCCTGCCGACCAGAAACAATAACTACAGTAAATCAATATGTGTGTCATGACCTCTTAGTGTGAAACATTTGCTCAGTGAAAAAGTAGAACCTTCCAGAGAAAAATCTACCCAGCAGAGAAAAAAAAATCTCATTGGAATAAGCAGCATTTTGGCATGAGGTAAAAGTCGTGTAGGCCTACCACCCGCTTTTATTGGGAAGATAAATTCGGGGCACAGGTAAGGAACAGTTTTAGCTTTGAAGAGAGGATCTCGCTGAGCGGTCCGCCAGGCTTGGACGTTGTAAATAAATTTTCTGAAGAGATGTAAGTTCCGTTCTTTTTGAAATTTACCTTACATATTCGGCAAAAGCCAGAGGCCTCAACTTTCAGATTGGGCTTTCTTCCTCTCCCTTTGCGGACTACCTTTTTTTGGGTGTATTTTCGTTCACGAAGAAAAACACACGTTCGATTTATTAAAGTGCTGCGAACCCGTGGGGATATAGCGCGAGACAAATTGAGTCGCAGTCATTAGTTATCAAGTGACAGATCAGTTTATTTTTAACCGGTTGTCGCCTTTGGTGGGTGTAGTTACCCGAACACGTCTGGTTCAAAAGAGAATGCACTCCCTTCCTCCTTTCCCGCCTCCTCCCCAGCTTCCCCTCGGCTTCTTGTTTTTTGCCGTTTCGCTCACTTCGCTCGATTTCCTCGCTCGCGTGACCATCCTAAGGGACTGCTAGCAGTCTATGTGTCTAAAAGATTATTAACCGCTTCCTACCAAGGCGTGCTTAGAATTAATCCTCGACCCTTTGTGAAACAGAATGAGGCATTCTTTTCATAACAGTTTTCAAGACGAAATGCATGTGTCTTTCTGCTCACTCTATAATGGAAACATCTCTTGCAGAAAGCTCGTCTGTAGAAATAAAGACAGCCACAGATTTTGTTGTGGAAAGGAAAAACTTCTCATTATTTTGTAATTCGTCTGGCAAACCTAAGCCATCCATCACGTGGACCAGAGTTGGTGGTTTCGAGGTCCTATCAAAAACATCAATACTCACGGTATTGAATGCAAGCAGACCAGGAAGACCTGATAATGTGATCCAGTATCAGTGCTCAGGAGATAATGGAGTGGGAAGTCCCGCTATAGCAGTTGCAAATATCACTGTATTTTGTAAGTATGTGCAGTCAGCTCCTTTAATATTATTAGTTATTTTTGTTCACAACGTCATTGAACAAGTCCGTTAATTAAAGGGGTAATTTGTTTTGGATTGATTTAGATTTGCCATATGCTCCAATTCTTACGACTATTCCAAGCAACACCACAGTGCTCCGTGGTAAAATACTGTCAATAGTATGCCGTGCAGATGCCAACCCTGCTGCCCACGAGTATCAGTACTATGTCAACGACATCCTAATTGGTAACAGCAGTAACGGCGTTTTGAATATTACTGTCGATGTAGATGGGAGTTACACTTGTCTTCCTATCAATGCATTGGGCCCGGGACACAATACCACTGTCAACGTTACCGTAGTTGGTAAGTCAGCAATAAAATGATGCATATATGGTTTCTTTTCGTAATAGTTTTCCAACGAGAACTCCTATATTCAATTGACAATTATTTTGCAGAAACCACGTCACTAGAAATCAAGACAACAACAGATTTTGTTGTGGAAAGGAACAACATCTCACTATTTTGTAATTCGTCTGGCAAACCTAAGCCAAGCATAACGTGGACCAGAATTGGCAGTTCCGAGGTCCTATCAAAAACATCAATACTCACGGTGGTGAATGTAAGCAGACCAGGAACACCTAATAATGTGATCCAGTATCAGTGCTCAGGAGATAATGGAGTGGGAATTCCCGCTATGGCTGCTGCAAATATTACTGTACTTTGTAAGTATGTGCTATTAGTACCTGTATTATCATTTAGATTATACATCTGGAAGTTAATCCGATATTGTCAGAATTTGTTTCAACTATAAACGGTTCGAGTGTGCAATGTTTTTTTCTGTGACACGCTAACAAATGTGGATTAACCAACCAGCTGTATAATTGATAAGTAAGAGGGCTAAAAGCTTGTCCAGTTGGGAAGTAATTGGATTCAAAAAATTCCTTTGAGAGTTAAATTAGCCTTGGCCTACGGCCTCGTCTAATTTTGGCTGTCCTCGGAATTTCTTTCATCTAATTATTTCCAAATTGGACAGCATTTAGTCCTTTTACATATACTAATATATATTAATATCTAACCACTTTATTGAGAAGAAAATGAAGGTCTATTTACTTTACTAAGAAAAGCCTAAGGAAAATGTAGCTAAATAAAACATTTTGTATATTTTTAAACCGGTAATCGTTCATTCGTTCGTTTATACGTTTTAAACCCTGTCACAGATTCTATAAAGATACAAAAATGTGTATAATGCTTTTGTACACTAATGATCATGATGTTTTATTGAACAGACAGTGGTTTCTATTTTTGCCATGTGTCAATCATTGGATGGTGACAACGACAGCTATAACCAGTTATCAATTTACTGTATGCGATGTATTGTATTTATTTATTGTATAATAATAACTATTTTTTACGAATAATGCATAAAACAAGATACAAAATTCTTTACGCAGAATGCAAAGCACCGAGGGGTGGGTTAAGAAACGTGGCACAACACAGTTTTCCTACTGACTTCAAGTCTTAAGCCAAACCTCTCAAAAAGTCTTTATTAAATGATGTCCTATAACAGAACCTCCTTAATTCAAGGTGGAGATGTTTTTGTGTTTTTCTCTATGAATCATGAATTAGATTAGAAATTACAATATTATATTATTTTATAAAAATGCTACATACGTACGGTTATAACTATCCATCAAAGAATTGGAAAACGTATTAAGAAAGAGCGAACATAAATTCAAATGGATAGCATTAAAAGGTTTGCAGCCATTTCGGAAAAGCATGTCCGCTAAGGTTGTTCACTTGATGTGATGGTTTCACTTGACGGGGACCTCAAGTCATATATGTACATGTAATTCTAAATGGCCGCTATTCTGGATCTGTTATCTTGAATTTAAGTTACAATTTGACAAAATCAATAAAGGAATCACTTTTTTTTTTTAAATTTGGCAACCAGCTATACCGGAACGTTGATTTTGTTTTCGTTTCAGCCGCAATGGGTCACACAAATAATCATGCATCTGGTGCTCCATACCTCTTGTTACCATGGTTTAGCAGGTAGTGCTACTAAACTAGCGTGAATCATTGATTCATCTACAACCGGCGACAAAATTGTTGACACACTGTCCTTAAATGCAGCAGCTTCAGAGAAGAAAAGAATCCGCCCTCTCCCCCTCCCCCTCAATTTAAAGTTGAGGTGTTGGTTGTTTCCTTTGGGAGGCTTGAACAGCAGTGCAACATTGCATGGGGAAGGTAGAGGAGGGGAAGCTCATTTTCCCCTTTGTTGGAAAAACTTCAGAAAGGCCCTTTAATGGCAGTGTCTCAACTAGTTTTGTCGCCAATTGCAGCTACATCAGTGGATTAAAAGATATTGTACCTTTGTAACTGCAGATCGTCCATCTTCTTCAACTCTTACAACCATTCCAACCAACACTACAGTGTTGCGTGGCTCTATTGTATCCCTTCAGTGCAATGCGGATGCCAACCCAGATGCCCACGTGTACCATTTCTATTATAACGATAATATTATTGGTAACAGCAGCTCAAGCATACTCAATGTCACTACTGATGCAGACGGAGTGTACACCTGTGTTCCTATCAACAACGTTGGCACAGGACACAATGCTACTGTTAGAGTCACTGCAGTTGGTAAATGGGTTCAATTTCGTACAATACTGGATTAGTGAACATGTAATATTACCAACAGAGGTTGCGATTACACTTAAAACAACATGTTATTGGTTATGTTTAAATACGTTAAAAACAACTAATAGCGAAAAAATTCATCTGCCTTGTCTGAAAAAAAAGAAAATTTTAGAGTTAACCTAAGTTTAGTTGTCGTTATGTTTGCAGACAACTTTTTTGAGACTTTCAATGCAAAACCCATAGAAAGTTAGTGATTGATTTTTTTAGTTTTGTGTTCTTTATGGACTGAAACATTTTTATGGGAAAGTTATAATGTATTAAATCATCTTATTAATCTTTCAGTTGCTGCTACTGTGACCGTTTACCCCATTTCAATCACAGTTGTCAAAGGAAACAGTATCACATTGTATTGTAATGCGTCTGGCAAACCTTCACCCACTGTAACGTGGGCCAGAGTAGCAGTTCAAAATCAAGTATTGTCGCACAGGGAATCACTCACAGTGAATGTTGGTAAACCTAAGGGCCCTGATAACATTATCCGCTACCAGTGTATAGCCAGCAATGGAGTAGGCCGTCCTGTGCTGGACATCGCTGAAGTCAATGTCCATTGTAAGTTATATTCCTGCCTTTAAATGTTAAAGATTGCATGTACACAAAACACAAAAATTCTTGCCATACGTAAGGGTCCAAATTCTCTTGCCCCCAATAATTTTGTTTGGTTTTGGTTTCTTTTGTTTTAGAGACAATTTCTCATTGTAAATGGGTTCGCATGCTTGAGAAACACGAGCTAGCATCAACCTGGGTCATTCATATGAAAATGCATAGCTTTTATCTTTCTACTTAATGCATCTAATTTTAGACATCGGACGCAAATGACAATATTCACAATTGTCCAGCATCTAAATTTCGAGATTTCAGTAGCACAATATTAAAATAAGTGCCTAACAAGCCCGCAGCCGCTAGATCCTTCGAGAAATGTTTTTACACTGCATTTATTTTAACTTTTGCTGCCAGATCCTCCAGAAATCACAAAGCCACAGACAACTACGTGGAAAGTAGCAGCTGGTACCAGTATCAACATAGAATGCCTAGCAAACGGAAATCCAGTTCCACAGTACATTTGGACAAATTCAGTAAGCGGAGTCTTTACCACCGACAAATATCTAATTCTTCAAGATATAAATGATAGCAAAGGTGGAATATATACATGTACGGCAATAAATAGCCTGGGATCTGCCAACGTCCTTATCTTGGTTAAAGTCACAAGTAAGTTACACTTCGATTAATGTTTTTAAGATCGACAAGCCCCATTTGGAATTTTAAGCGTTAATAACGGCTGATCTTACAAGCGATCAACAGGAATTCGTCTTCCTTCTCAATAAGGCTTTGCCTATCATGATCAAACCTATATTATCGTTTCTTTAAGAAATTTTTGGATTTAGCATTTCCATCGAACTTCGGTCACTCTTTTGGAAAGAATGTTACATCCGCAACCTAAATTGTTTATAAACATTACCCTAGAGGCCTATAACAACTCAGCTGATTTCTATGTTCTGAATTTATTCCAAGGAGATGAATTTCAACTCTTACTGACGATAGCAGAAGAGAACGGGGTTGAAACTGTATTTCAACCTGACTACGAAAACTTGAAAAGCGAGCCTGCAAAGGCTTTCGTGGAATCATTTACGAATTCGGTATTGTGGTTTTTCTGTTTTAACTTATTTTAGCTTGTATAATAAATTAAAGTGTATTCTTGTTCACTAACTGAGGGCAACTTCTTGTTTTTCATTGGCGATCAGAAATGCATTTTTCAGAAAACACATTGCAATTCTGTGTTCCTTCACATCTTATAGCACGGACTTCTTCACCACGTTTCTCGAAGATCGCATCCTCTCTCTTTTAAACCAATTTTTTTCATCGATCGTTTTGAGGATTAAGTCCCATGCATGTGTCTTCCCCTTTGCATTTTGCAAGAAACATCCCCTCAAAGACAAAGAAGCACAGTATCCAAAAATAAAAGGAAAAAAGTTCGCAGCATCCATTGTCATACAATGCAATAAATGCATAATATATGTTTTTAGTAATGAGTAGAAAAAATGTTCCATATAATTTTGTAACAATTATTGGCACCTTAGTTAATGTGGAAATTTTTAATTTATATCCCTTCCAGGTAAAGAGAATCTACCAAAATAAAACAAGCTTCGAAATGGTCAAAGTGACTGCCTTAAGGTTTGTAAAAGCGATTTGATTCATTTTTCTTATAATAAATTGGGAATAATGGTCAAGGTTTTTCTTTTTTTCAGGAGAGGCAGTGTAATTGTTTCTTTCGCGCTCTTCTTTAAAACGCCCCTTGTAACAGATGAGGGACTTTTTGAACTGAGGAATGCAGTGGATAAGGGGATCATTGGTGCATACACAGTAAGAGATCTAAAACTCGTTGAAGGCCTGACTACCAAAGATGCAATTTCTATTGCACCTACACTATCTACAGAGACAACCACTCCAACTCCTTCTATGACGCAACATAAAACTACGGGTAAGTATCATTGTTTATAAAAAAGAAAGAAAGAAAATCATAGGGGTTATATTCTCAAGTTGTGGAACTGCATGGGGAATGATTTGATTCTTACTGAACAGTATTACCACATGTAGGACCTAAGTCCGTGTTGGAAGTTAAAAAATATTCACTTGTTTATAAATGCCGTAAAATTGGTTGTTTAAAGAGTGGTTGTTAATCTGAAAACAAAGTTCTTCTTATTTACATACATCCAAACGTTATTTGTCAATTTAGCAATCGCTCAACCCTATACAGACCGGGCTTTTTTTTTGCTTCCTGCGACAAGGGTGGGGAGTATAAAGTCATATTGCTGAATTTATTGGCAGAATAAAAATTCCATTAATTTATCCCCTCAAAGCGAACAAATACTTAAACAGCAAGGTGCCTGACAAAATCAAGAGGTTGGCTAACATTGATAACCTTTTACACCACGAATGATGTCAAACGTCATAGAAAAGAAGTGCTGCAAAAAATCCTCTTCCTTTTGACCGTCAGGTGAATGTTATTACTGAAAGTTTTTTTTTATTGCTGCTCTTCTTATTTCTTCCGAGAAAACCGCTGATCGCTTCCTCGTCTTCCTCTTCATCCAGTTAGTGGAATATTTTCGTCAAAGGTAGTTCGTCTTCTGATGAATTATCGGACTCTGCAGCATTGCAAACAAGGAGGAGGGAGCATGCAAACTACTTGCACGAAAATAAGCCATGTTTGTTATTAACCATTCTCGACCAATTTCTCGACCCCGGTGCTTACGCTTCTGATTCATGGCCGTCATGCCCAAAGGAGCTCTGGGGTAATAAACAGACTCAATGCTCATGCTGATACCCGCGAAAATACATTTCCGAAATTTATACGTTAGGTTCCACACGGCATAAGCACGACGTTTGAATCGCTGCCGGGCCAGAGTCGTGTAGCACGGCAGACCTAAGTGTGGTACTTAATTGTTCTGCCGTACTAAATTAAAAACTTTGATTCAGACGCCGTGCTTCTGCCGTGCTTATTTCGAACTTAATTCAAGAACTAAGTTCGGGACGGCAGAAGCACGACGTATGAACTGGGCCTAACTCAATGCTGTACTCAATTCAAATCTCCCAGGCAATTCTGTGTGTTATATTTGTATTATAATGTGGCATTAACATTTAAATGACATGGAAATTCCTACAACAAAACGTTTTCTTCCCATAGGGTTTGAATTAGGTGCAACATTGAGTTAGCCGAATAGGTCTATCTGTTATTGGATCCGCCATTTTAAATTTATGTAAATATATTTAATTTTACTTAAAACACGCATAAATCGACTGAGGTAATCATCATAGAGAAATTGTTCTGTGTTTAAAAGAATGCTTAGGAAGCAAAAAAAAAAAGTTCTTAAATTTCTAGAGAAATTAACAGCGGTTTAAAATTGAACTCAGCATCTGTCATTTGGTCATTTATAATTCATATTTGTTTCTGTAATAAGTCACAAAAAAGTTTGGATGACACTAAAAGTTATAATAAATTTGATAAATACTGCTAAATTACATGTAAGGCTATAATTGAATAAAAGAAGAGAAATAAACCCCTTTTTGTAGGAAAAAGCAAATTTTGAAAAACCTGGCCACCAAAAACCGGTTGCTATGGTAACGTCAATGCTGACGTACACATCACGATAACTTTAAAATGTTTTCAGATACTTTTTAGGAAAATTCAAAAGTTTGGCGGTCATAGCTTAAACGGTTTTGAAGTTATTAAGCTTATTAGCGAAAGGGGCCTCAAAAGTCCCACCCCCCCCCTCCCTCAATCTCGTACCCAGAGTCCGCGTTGCTTTGTCCAGCGGAACGGCCGACGGGGACCTCTGGGATAATCCGTTTCAACTCGAGGTTTCATTGGTTGACCATCTGAGCATGAGCAGGTAAATAAAAATGGATGGAAAGAGAGCGCCGAACGGGTTTTCAAGTTGCCATTAAGCGTGTTAAATCAAATATTTTTCTCTTGAACGCCAATCAGAGGTCTAGCAAAGCCTTGAAAGGAAGGGGAGTTTGCTTATTCTACCTAAACGCAAGCGATATCGGCTTCAGCAACAAGGTACACAGGATAACGCTTTAGCTCAATCAAATCCGTCTGCGGAAACAAACATTTACATGCAAAGGAGTCCTCGATAAAGAGTGTCCGGTCTATGTAAATAAAGCAAGCTGATGCGAAGCATTTTTCGTACACTCTGCTCTGACTACTGGTGAAGAAATTTCATTTCAAAGTGGCTAGATATGCCAACGTTTGGCAAAGAATTTAGAAACGTGGACTTGAAATAGAGAAGAGTGAGCTGGTTTGTTATTTTCTTTTTCATTTTGTTAACTTCTTCTTGTAATGGAAATGATTAACCATAGCAAAATTTGGCATTGTTAAGAAATATTCGCTTTCAGTTATTTAGTTTTTAAAAGAGAAGTATTATTACAAACATACTGTAGAGTTGATAATTTTTCAAGTTAATTAGTATTTTCAGTCCAATGCATGAAAGTTCAGTTATCTTCTGAAGCACTACAAGCTGCAGTGAAATTTTGCAAGAAGTCTGCTCCTGATAAAATATTGAGAACACATGCGGTTCTTCAGTTTTGCATCCTTTACAGAGTCACTTTATGGACATTTTGGGGTCTTTTTGACCTGATAATGTCGTATATTATTACCCCCACCACATATCACCTAGCCTTCCTCTATTTAGGGGCTGATTACTAGAGACAAAATTGTCAGTAAATTCACCTGCAACAGAACCTCAGTCTATTAAGTGGACAACCTTTAGCGGCCTCTTCTTGTCCCTTTCTTGAGAGTGGCCACTTAAAAAACAATTTACCCTGTCCCAGGGTTCAACATAAAAGTCAAAGTAAAAAAAGAGAAGACAGCAATAGGCCAAATCATAAGAGGGTTGTCCAATGAATGACTAGATTCCACTGGAAACATCAATGGATTGCACTGGATTCCTCATTTCCTGTTCGTGGGTGACTTAAAAATATTAATTATGTTGTGTAGCATTCTTGTCTCAGATCATGACTTAAAGTACGAGGTATATTAGGTGTGTAGGGTACTTGTCTAGGGTCATGACATAAAACAAATGAGGTATTTCACAAGTAGGCTTCCGGTAAGTGAGGTGGACTGACTAGAGTAGATTTTAGGAATGAGGATGGTACCCTGATTTACCCACATTTTCTTGGTTTTATGTCATTTGTTTGGCGATTTTTGTCAGTCACCAGATATTTTAAAATCCTAGCTTTGCCTCACTCTGCTAACGACATCATACTCATCCCAACTGAGCTTACCAAATCTAATAGAGACAGTGCACGAAAAGCTAGACTAAGTACTCTTGTACCTTTAGGTACAAATAAGAAAGATGAAATGTAATACAGTCTTTATTTCTTCTCTTTGTTATCATTTATTTTTATATTTCAAATTTCTTTCAATCACTACTTCAACGGTTTTTGTTTTCAACATTCACTTGCTAACATAGTATCATATTGCACACTATTCTCTTATTTTCAAATTGTAACGTCTCATTATATGTAAGACCCTGAAGAAGGAAGGCCGTGCCTTCCGAAATATTGGTTTAAAGATTATATATTCCCGACTGTAAAATCAGCCTTGCTTTTTTTGTCCTTGGCTGTATTTTCACTTATTGCTGATTAGATCCTTTATTAGGATCCGGTCCTTCTTTTTTGTAAGCTGGTTCTTGAATTCAAAACAACAGACTTTTTTCGCCCACATCAGAATTAAAAGTCTGTTTTCGTTTGAATCTTAAAAGATATACTTAAAGATGCGCTCAGATAGCAAGTGGGACGGTATAAAACGTGAACACGTCATTTTCACCCAGGCCTGTCTTCGCAGTAGACAAAGGAGAGCTAATTATGTCTATGTAAGCGCTTCTGCTGGTCAAATTTGGAGTTGGGGGGGGGGGGGGGGGGGGAGGGAGATTTGAAAAAATGTGCATACTTCTGGAAAAATCCTGGCTACATCCCTGCTTTGCCATGGTGCTTTTGCCATTTGTGTTTCTGCGTTAACATTTGTATTTGATCATTTCTTACTTCATTTTCAATGATGCGAATCATTTATAAACATGATGATTTGGGCTACTCGCAAGAATCAAACTGCCCTTTTGTAGTCAATTACACTTGACGATGTTGATATCTATTTGTGACAGCCAAAAATCTCTTCAGGTTGACAGGTTGACGTTTTAGAACAACAAAGTTCTTTGACCCACCTCCCTCCCCCCCCCCCTCCCACTTCCTCCTTAGCTATAAGGTACAGTGTAACTGGAATGTATATCTTTTAGGGATCAGCTGTACATATGTTTTGTAAGTAAAAACCATTCTCAAGTTAAACCAGTACACAATCTTGTTTGTTCAAGAGTGTCCTTTGTTACCTAGCATCAATTATTAACACTGGGGGAGACAAAACAGAGAACCTTGTTTTTCACCTTAACAGTACCTGCTGCAGAAGTTACTGACTCAGCTTGAATGCTAGCACGCAAACTAGTTAAAAAGAGTATTTTTTTCTTTTGTATTTACTTGAACATATATACTAGGTTCCCAAAGCCTCTGATATGCTCTTGCTCAATTAACAAAAGACTAGATATAGAGGATATTATAGAAAGTGTCCATGAGAAGGGTCTTTCTCATAACATCATAACAATGACAATGAACTTCATCAGAAAATAACAGATAATTTTATTCTTCTGGTTTTAGAATCATTCTAAAATAACCAGCTGAGTGCAAATTAATCAACTGCTTGGCTTGACAGAATTGATACCCTTTAAAGGGCCCTAAAAGCACTTCAGTGGCAACTCCAATGGCCGTGAATTTATAATTTCCAGTGTGTTAAGAGGTAACAATGTCTACAAAAAAAAGGCTTACTCCTTAGATCAACAGAAGGTATGACAAAGATCCCTATCATTTTCATAGGGGACATTCGGCCCTTTGTGACAGACCATTCATACTCTGTACCGGCTTTCCCAACTGCTGATGCTGACAGTACAATATCCAGTGGTGCATGGTGACTACCAATTTTCAAAGGCTATAGGCACAAAAAACACATGGTAGTTTGACTTGCCCTTTTTTTTCATCGTTACTTGGCATTCCCTTTTTCTCATGCTCATCAGACGTTGGTGAACTGTACTTAGCTATAGATAAAGGTGGATGGCGAAGTTTATCTTCAATTCCTTCTTTAGAAAACCATGAAACAGTCTCAAATAGTTATCAATTCGTTCCCCATAATTCGTAGTAAAAGGCATACCAAAAGCTAAAATTTGATTCAAAATACCATCCAATGATGCAGGTAGTAGTGTTTGGATAGAGGGGCAAAGGGGGACAGGGGAAGGTGTGGCATTTCAATTTTTTAGCTTTTTTGGCCAAATTCCCACCCTTGGAACTTGAAAATTGATCACGTTATGTAAAATATCCTCCTCTGTTTGAAAAACTGCAGTTTGGTTGAAGGAAAAAAAAATCCCCAGTGAAGGGATAGAAGAAGAGTCCAAATGCGACACCTATGACCGTCCCCCACCTCTCTCCATCTCAACATTTATACCTGTAAATAACACACATGTGAGGCAGTATGAGATGTTCTGTCAGACTATTCAACGAAACTATTACATGGCCGATAAGTCAAAGGAAAATAACAAACTACTCTTACGCAGATCTCTAAGAAACGTGATTCACTAAGAACCTGTTTTTATATGGTAGCAAAGCTGAGTAATGTACATAAAAAATACACTAAAAAAGAAACATGTTAACTCAAGTCAAATGAAAATCACAAATTTGCATTTATTAAATATACAGCTATGTTTATACCGTTCAAGGAAAATGAGCCTCGTCCACAACAGCTTCCTCTCTTTTCCGATTTGAAAATAATTCCTTCATTGGCAACATACGTTACGTACGTTAGCCGTGTATTGTTGCTGATTGTTGTTATGATTGCAACAAAACCTCGGAATTCACAAAGGCCAACCATTTCTTCATATCTTTTAGGATGTCCTCCTTCTCCAGCGAAACCTCGAAAGGCCACGGAGTATTAATCACTATTTTTTCCAAATAAATAAGCTTCAACCAGCTCGCATCCACACGTTCCAACGTCTGATCTGTTTCGATCTGTTACAAATTGAAAATAACCGATATTTTGAACCGCTTCGGGAAAATAGTCCGATAAACAAGGGTCTCAATGCATCATGCAGCCTTTTCGTAATTCCGTATGTCTTAATTTTTCGAAAGAAAACTGAATCCCCTTATAAAAATCTTATTTTCTTGCTTCTTGTTGCTCTTATTGGTTCGGGCCTGCGCAGTTGGGACGACAACAAGAATCCTGTTGTCGGCAAACGGATTATCCCAGAGAGTCCCGATCCCTGTCGCTGACCAAAAGGATCGCGGCCTCTGGGAACGAGATTGAACCCCCCCCCCCCCCGTCTGCCCGCCCCTCCATCTGAATATGGTTAAAAGAATTCTAATTTACTTTAAGGTGGTTGAACACAGTTTTGTGGGCAGTCAGCGGTAACTCGCGTGACAGTGCGTTTTTTAAATTAGGCAAATAAAAATGGGGTCGAAAAAGCAATGGTACACAGGAGGCGATTATCAAAATCTACCCTTTTTTTGTGACATTTGGCAGCCAGTGGAACGTAGAACACATAGTATGTGGCTGCAGCATGCTTGCCCAAAGAGATTACAAAAAGAGACACGACACATTGGCCCGGGTTGTTCATCGGGAACTTTGTAAACTTTATAATCTCCCCTACGGTAGCAAGTGCTACGAACATAGCCTTTCAGGGATAACTGAGAATGAAGAAGTGAAAATATTAGAGGATTTTGCCATACAAACCGATGGTGATATAAATTACTGTAGGTCTGACATAACTGTCCATGATAAGAACAACATCTTCCACACATTCTCCCCAATGCTGACACGCTCTGATGTTCGATGTTTGCCTTAACCACATTTGCCTTCAATGCCTGATCTTGCGCTGCGGTAATTAGGCCTTCAGTCTCTTTCTTAAGGTCTCCCACTCTCAGCCAGATCCAGGATTAACTGCCAGCCACCTCTTTTGTCTGTCATATGTATCAGCCCGGGGATGTTCCACTTCACTCCGGTTTCTTCCTCTCCATGCAGCCTTCAGTAGCCTTTCCTCACTTTGACTAAGATAGTCGACAAGGCTAAGTTTCTTTAGCTTAACATATCCTCCACGCTGGTCAGCCCTCTTCCCCCTTCTTTACCACTTATCGCATGCATGAGGTATTGGCGGCTGCCATTTGCTCTTGCGTGGGAGCGTCATGTATAGTAAGCAATTTTCTGGTCTTTCGATCAAGATTCATTAGCTCAACCTTAGTCCAACTAACCACTCCACCACTGTAGCCCAACAGCGACACAGCCCACGAGTTGATAGCTCTCACCATTTTTCCGCCATTGAGGTTGACCTGATAACTTTCTTTACTCTTCTCACGAATTCCTTACTTAATTATCCTATCCTTCATTGACTCGTCTTTAACATCATCCACCTCCAAAACTCCTAGGTACTTGTATCCGTCATCACTTTTTCCAGTGCTTATAACCTCCTTCCATCTGGAAGTTCTATTCCCACACGTTTTACCATCTTACCCCTCTTCATCACATCATCACAAACACAGCACATTTATTAATACTACAGCCCATTCCAACATCATTGGT